>JAYKAV010000223.1:2311575-2616986 GCA_035582835.1 Phoebastria nigripes
CCCCCCCCCCCGGCAGCTCCATCGGCTGATGATGATGAGGACGGAGCCGCGGTTTCTGGCAGGTTGCTTGGGGCTCGTCTCCTACTTAGGAGGCCATAGCTCAGAATTTGATTTAGGTGGTGTGGAAACGAACGTTAATTGGAACTAGATTAATCACTGCCTTTGGGCACGGGCAATAAGGCCAGCATTAGTAAGAGCCCGTTATGAATCCAAAAGGAGATGCACAATCAGCGGTCGGAAAGAAATGTGAAATTTCAGTCCCTGTTCACTGTTCTTATCAATGTAGAACAACGCAGCTCCACTGAAGCTGGGAGACCTCTGTTATATCCCCCAGCATCTCCGTTGATGTGTTGCTATACCATCTACGAAATAACTGTTCACCCCCCGAGGTGCTTTCTTAAAGCCTTTTATTCCCGAGTACAAGAAGGAAGGTAGGACCATGCCATGGACGGCTGGGGTGGGAGTGGAGGGAGAGGATCCTCCACGCGGGCGGCAGAAACCTTTGGGGGCATCTCAGTGCCTCAGTGATGTCTCTCACTGTGACTTTTGACTGACTTTCCCTGAAATAATCCAGTTCAGATTTTCTGTAAAACCTGCTGCTTTCTGAAACAGGAAATCTTTATAGTTTTATATAATGCTAATAGGCCACCAGAAATTTTGGCTATAGTAATAACCCTACGTAGAGAATTAAAGAATGTGGACAGCATTCTCATTTTAAGTATATAGATATGAACCAGAGTGATTTCATGGGCTTTGGTAAATTAATCCAGGATCTCAGTTTGGGCTAGGCAACCACATGACCCTCCGTAAGACTAGAAAGGAGGAAAATCTTGGGATCTGTTTGGGAAACAAAATTTGTTTAATTTTAGTTTAAGCATTTTAAGGATAAGTGAGGCAATGAGAGTGATTTTGAAGCCAGTTGTAAAGTTTTAGTTGTGAAAAGGACCATAGGATGAGGTCAAAGCAGATGTTGCTTTGGTTTTATGCCTTTGTTTTGAATCAAGAAGTAGTGAATATAAGGAGTCATTCTGAGTAAAAAAGAGGTTTCATCTCTGCGTTTTCTCTCAATAATCAGAGGGAAGACTTGTCCATCTACCATGCACATGCATAAATACGCCTTATAGAAACAACAAGAGCAGGGAATGCTGATGCTTAATAGGAGGATTATATGACTCCAGTGCATTTGTGTTATGGTGTACAGAAGAAATTTAAAGACGTTAGCAAGCAAAAAGCCTGAACCCAGCTGGGGAAAAGCAATCGCCATGGTCCCACAGATGCTGGAGAAGGGTCAGAGAACAACCGATGTCATAAACATGAATGCTCAGAAACACAATGGGTAAAAGACATGGAAAGAGGAGTCCGTCTTCCTTCCCGAGCAGCAGCATGAGGGGAGAAGGGGGCTGCACTTTGGGAGGTGCCTTGTGTGGAGGGAAAGCGGGGCCATGTCTCCGTCTGGGGTGCATCTTCCTCCCACTCTCGGACATGGGAGCTGTATGGGGTCTTCTCTGGTGGGGCTTTGGGGAGCTGCCCCACATGAATGCTCACGGCAGCCCACAGAGCCCATCTGCTCTCGTGCTGTTGACACAACGGGACGCTGATGAAGGGGACAAGGAGGGTACACAGTCCAGGGCTAATTTGGACTATTTAGAGCAAATGTAACCTAAATAGGGAGCCAGGAGGCTGGGCTGAGCTGGGGACGCTCCACCTTGCCAAGTTTGGGTGGGTTTGTGTTAAATTGGATGTCTGAACGTTATTTTCTGCCCAACCCTCATCATTACATGCTTGCATAGAAAATCAAGTTACCACACCTTTAATGAACTTAATTTCCTAATTCTGACAGAGTTCTCATTGCCAGTGATTCACTCCCTACTTTTTACACACTTCATCTGTGTAAGCTTGTGCTTTTTTTTTTTTTTACGAGGCAGATCTCCATGGCCGAACACTGGACTTATTATTTTCTTTTCTCTTTAGCTAGTTGAAACATAGTACATAATAAATTACAATCAGTATTATCTTAGAGAAGGGATTCCTCCAAAGTTTCCACTCTGGGGGAACTAGTAAAAGCAAAACGTTTCCTGACTCATCCCTTCTGACCCTTCAGTCTTCWTCTTCTCGACTCGCCTCAGACTTCACCAGAAAGAGACGCCACCGAACAAGCAAACACATTGCAGAGCATTGCTCCTTGGATGCCAGTGCAAAACCAGTGTCTTAAAGCTCTGCAATGGATAAGCTTTGCAACGTAGCTCTTCCATGACAGTCAATGGGAGCTGAGACCTTCATGGTTTAATACTGATGAATCCAACAGTGCTCGATGGAAACTTTTTCAGATACTACAGAGGTTATTGTTCAAAAATGTAAATTTTATTTAATTAAGTGAAACCATCCTCAAAAGACTAATTCTGCTGTACAGCATTGCTGAGAGGGTATATTAAATGATCTGCTCTCTTAAATTCTATAAACTTAGACTAATTTCATAGTGTCCTAATATCTGTAGAGCCTTACTGGCAGGTAATTGAATATGTCTTCTAATCAGAGCATTTAAACAGTACCATGTGGTAAGCAATATAATGCCAAAACAGAAAGCTCAGACAGGGAATATCCACAAAATGAACATTCTGCATACTATTGAAATAAAAAGGTGGGAAGGGGGATTATAAAAGTGTGAGGTATTAACACATAGGCTCCTTTAACCCAGTCTGATTCTCTAGTGCTACGACTACACAAAGGAGTTTATAAACCCTTTATAGCTTTCTGCTTCAGGGACCTATTATCAAATTTATGGTGGTATTCGTATGCGTGAATTASCCACTAGTCTCCACTAGATTCATTCATATCAACATGATTGAAATTTAGGGTTCAACCCTGCATGGTTCCTACAGTCACATTAGAGTATCATTTACTCTCTTTTCCCATTCCTATTCCTCCTTTTGTGGAAGTTGTCTTGGAGAACCTGGCTCTAGCGATGACCTTCATTGTATTGTAAGGAAATTACAGAAATTACAGAGAATTTATCTGCAGCTGCTTGGTGAATTTGCTTCTAAGGATGCATTCTGGAAAACCAGCTTGAGGCTCTGAGCCTCCACTTCCAAAATGCAGTTGGAAGTGTTCTGCAAGAACTAAAATTACCACTGGTACAGTGTATTAAACTCAATGAATTTTTGACTGGTTTTTTTTTTAAAGGATCGAGTAAGAGGGATGTGAATAGTGTCTGCTTTCACACACAGAGTGTTCTGTTATTCCCTGCACAGCCCAGTAATTTGCTTTAAAGAGAAGAGTGGGTTAACAAGAGGGGAACTGCGTTGTATGAGAAGTCCCCAGTGACATGACGTGCTCACAAAACTTCTGATTTTTCATCCGTAATGGCATATTTCCATACAAGTATTTTTGTGAGGTAAGTATAAATGCGTATTTGATGTGTCYTGCCTGTGCTAGTTATTCCTGTATCTCCCCCTGCCACCACGCTGCCTATTCAAAGTTATGGGAGAGTTTAACAGACTAAAGGCTAATTTGCACGTGCATAATAATATCCATGTGATACACAGCAGAAATGTGCAATGGAAATAAATGGATATTGCACCTTTAATAGGTACTCCATCACCATGAAACTATCACAATAAATGACAAGTTATCATAAAATGCAACCCATTCCGTTTTTTTTTTTTATTTTTAAAAGAAGTAGATTGTCAGCCACTGCTCTCAAACATTGTTCCTGAACCTCCTTGTTTTGATGGTCAAAATCCTCATTTCAATTCCCAGCCAAAACACCTTCACTGCCAATTTACACCCAGTAGTTCTTGTTCTAAAATCATCCTTCAATTCTAATAGCTTGCCTCCCACTCTGCAATTTAGTCCTAACGTCTTTCCAGCAAACAGTCATAAATAAGAACTCTTTGAATTGTGCCTTCAGACTCTAAATGGTAGAGGTGACAATTTGTTCTTGTTGTAGCCAATAGTAAAAGAAACATAGGTTTTAATATGGCCAAGATTTTACCTCCAGGGACTGCACAGCGGGTGATGCTCTGCCACCCCTCGCTCTGCCTGGTGAGCTCATGTAGCAGCCAAGTGCCAGAAAGCCACATTTGTTCCATATCCAGAGCCATTGGGGAAGGGGGTGGTGGGTTTAAACCACAACACAGGTCTGTCTGGAGAACCTGGCTTTCTTGCCATTTCTATTCGGAACTTGTCCAAAGAGTGCTTTCTGACTGAGGGAGTTAAATAATTGATATTTGCTTTCTGGAGGGGGAGTTTGCTTTCTTTCGACCCCGCTTTGGAGTTCTTTAAGATAATGACAGAGCTGGGGCTGAGATTAAAGTACATAAAAAAACATTAGTGTTGCTTCGGAAAAAAAAACAACCAACCTTGCCGTAAACTCTCTCTTAGGGTAAATAAATGGAGATGTACTTACTGAAAAAATCCTGCTGATTAAAAAATTTGTGCTATTAAAGGGGAGCAGTGAGTTTCCACCTAACTAGAATACAGGATTAAATTTTTTATCCTAATTTCCTTGATTCCACACAGGCAGAGAGAGAAACCCATAGACATTTAACCGGTCAGGCACTATCATGGCTTTCTCAGAGAGTGGGGAAAAAACCCGAATATTCTCTTACACCATGATTTGTTGACCAGAATTCAGCTATCTTGATCTCTTGTTACTGGTCAAGCTGTATGAAGTATTTGCTTTGAAACACTGCAGAGACTTGACTTTGAGCTCCTTTACCTGGGTAGGGAGGAGGAGGCACATCTGGGTTTGTCTCCTGGGGAACTGAGCAGGCAGTTGCTTTAATTGTTTTGTTTTGGTATTGTCAAAGCAAGTTGGACAAACCAATGCTCAGGGAAGGTTAACTCCTATGTTCAGCGCAGGCTATAGTCACTGGCGACGGGTCACAACTTATTTCAGCAAAAGGCATGGCTCTATGAATATAACGATTTGGTGTGAACAGTAGAGCCAGAAACGACTGCCATATTACGCTGGGCTCAGAGGCTATACATGCTCCATCTCTACCTGGGGAAAGCTTTTAAAACCTGCCGGTCTTATTATACAGTGCTGGACGTATCTTTTAGATATTAAACAATTTGGAAATACACACCACTGTCAGTTTTATCAAATATTCAGTTTAAGAAAACATGGGTAAGGTTAATAACTTTATTAATCCCTGGTGCCTACACACTATTGTTGGTGGAAGCATGTATTAATGTTATTASAAATTTGTCCCTTTTATCCCATTCCAAGTTACTTTTCTGTACCTTGTGCACAGTATGAGGGTATCAATAGTTTCTGCTGTAAATAACTTGCTGACCGTTGGCTGTGTTTTTCCTGCCTTCAAGACAGCAGGTTTTTCCCCTCACCTAGGGAAGCAATCCCAGGAGCTTGAAATCCTTGGAAATTGCAGGCCCGTTTCCAAACACATCMTTTTTTGTTGCTGACAGTTTTAGTCAGCTACAGACTTGCAGAAGCAATTACTGAAAGATCAGCCCAGCCTGCATAACGTGCCTCTCCCAATATTGTATCAAAACAATGATTTTCAGTGATTTAAACTGTTTTTTATTCCCAAAATAAAAACCCTTCTCTTTCCCACGTATTCTGTCTGAGTGCAGCAGAGCGCAATATGGGTTGTGATGTTCCTTGCTGGCACCAGCCAGTGTTCACATCTTTGTCTGGCAGCACATGAAACCAAGTTTGCTTATAAACAGCCTGATATGATCAGTGAACTTACAAATGATGGATCATGGACCATTTTTATCCTTCCAAGAGGACCTGTGAATGCCCTAGGAAGGCTCCTTCTGAGATTTTTGTTGCTAGTTATTTGCTTTCCTTGGACTGCATACTCATGGCAGAAGTGATGCTGGATGTCTTTCCTATGTTGGTGATGCAGGCTTATTTCTTAAGTAAACTAAATGTAATTTATACCTATTGCCTTGCCATCTCGCTGTCCTGTCATCAAAAAGGCAGCAATTTGTGAGACAGCTCTATTGGCTTATGTTGAAACCAACTGTGTGGAAATCAACGTCTATCATCATTATTAAGTATGAATTCACCACAAAGAAAATCAACAACAGAATTTCACTTTATTTCCACCAGCATGAAACTACCTGAATACATTGTGGAGGATTTAGTAGAATGCCCAGAAAGTTTCTAATACACATGTAAAATTAATACTTCCATTTTGATTGTGTTTATTTTTGTTTGTCACTATGGGATTTATGCTAACTTATCTGTTCTCTTCAGAACACCACCTTCATCAGGACTGGTAAATGTCCTGGAAGATGTAGATCCAGATGAGGATTTTGGCTTTAGGAAAGTTTTTTTCCCCCAAGTGAAATGATGGATTTGTCTTGCTAGATATGGAACAAAGTTGTTACAAACTTAAAAAAAMAAAAAAACAAAAAAAACAAAACAAAAAAACCATGCAAAACAAACAAGAGAACCCTACTTTCCATTTTCTAGAAATAAATCCAGATTTATTTCATCCAAACATATCCATCAAATATTTAAATTTGTAATCAAAGATAGGAGTCCTATCCAGCTGCAGTCAAAGGAGAGAGACTGTTCTACCAAATGATAAATTATCCCATCCTAAGCTAAGGCAGATGGAAGATCTGAAGATACCCAGATTTCTCCGTTTACCGGACAGAAAGCCTAGATACTCTAAAATTAAGTGATATGTATCTGAATATATAACAAGACCTCTATCAAGGCAACATTGCTGATGAAAAATTAATAGAAATGTTTATACCTGTTTTAAGTTAGAAAGGAGTTTTATTGCTCTTTATCTTATCTCTCTACACCACACTTACATTATATTGATCTCGGGCATCATAGTTTTTGCTGATCACCTCCAGGAAWGAGAAATATTCCCCTCTCCTCCTCAACACATAATTTGGCTCTGTGTTTTGTGTTATTTTGTTCCCTCCAAAGCACTGGAGATTTGAGATTCAGCAGCAATTGTACGAGATGTGAACTTGTATGAGGTTCATTAGCACTTCCGGACCTTGCTAACACCATCTCAGTGAATCGTTATTTGTTATTACACATAATGCAGTATTTGCTTGTTGGCATAGAGATTATCCATGAAAAAACTCCAGCTTGTTCTTCCACCCACACGCCAAGCAGGAAAGCATATAATGCAACTGTTGGAAGAGACAGACTGATGACACATTACTCTTGTCTTGAGGTACTTAGAATCCAAAAAAAGAAAAAGTTCCCAACAGGCAAGAGCAATAAACTAAAAGCAGGAAAGGAAAAGAACAAAGGCAATGAGTGACAAGATTATGCTCTTGTTTCTGCCAGCTGTATAACAGATTGCTCTGGACAGTGTGAAAAAAAATGGTTCACTGAAAATAGAACCAATAAATTTGCAAGCTTACCTTCAAGACAGCCGTTGTAGTCAGGAGAATTACACCTGCTTACCCCAGCAGGGAATCTCTCCAGAAAATTTGGGGTAATTGGTCAAAGTAAAACTACAATCTTTTTTGGGGTCTTTCACGGGGCTATTCAGAAGGTTCCAATTCCCCTGGAAAATTTCAGACAGAACATGGGAATGGTTTTATGTTTTGTCCATATGAAAAGTTTTTTTCCACTGTTTATTTTTTTTTTCAGAGCCAATCTGCACGTTGGAACAAGGAGGACTTGTCAACCATGACATTAAAAAATAAGATGGGTCCAAACCAAAACCACAGACCCTGAACACCCCCAAAGTTGGTCTGATGATTTGGATCTTGTGGCTCAGATCATATCTACTTGAAAAGTTTCTTAAAAAATGTTTGATCCAACACAGAATCTGCCAGATGTCTGGGGAAGTCTTAAACCATCAGCCAAATCTGGTAGCTCGATTTCCTTGTACATCACAACAGCTAAGAAGCAAACAGGGATATGGGAGGAATTTGCCAGAAGTCCATCTACCAAGGAAACCTCTCAGATGATGTTAGATGAAAATAAACTGTTTTTAAATGCAAACTCAGTCCTTGCTTATGTCAGTCCCAGCTTGATTTTAAATGAGTAAGGTAGACTACTACGAGCAATGCAGAAGCATTCCCAGTCTTTTTTATTCCCATCCTCCATGATGAGCAGATTAAGCCAAATTAAAGAGCCATGTTTGCTGGCAAATCTTTAGAAAATGTTGGAACCAAGAGTTATTCTAATGTATAAATCCCAAGGCAACAAACGTCATAAAGTTGCTTACACTGGACCACAAGTGAAAGGGAATTATTTTTATTTATTTAATCTACTTAATAACTGAAAGAGAGAGAGAGAGAGAAAAATCCCAACAAAACCCTCTTTCTGCACTTTTGATTAGGCAGCGTTCATCCATCCATCAAGAGCTCATGATATTCGGTGAGCAGTTCTTGTTTAGAGAGCCTGGAGAATGATACCAGCAGTGAAAATTAAAAGTTTCTGTTTATCCACTATTTAGGTATCATGAGGGCAGTTTCAGCACATGGCTTTCCTGGCCAGGAACTCAGCGGTGACACAAAGAAGCCAGTCTCTGTAGAATAAGATAACAACCCCTGGATTTTACAGCTTAAATACCGGGCCTCTTCCACAGGCACCTAGGGTACGTGTGGAGACTGGGAAGAGAGCATCGGCTGAAGAAATGTCAGTCTTGTGCAGAGAGTTGGGAACATAAATTTGAAAATCTGATTTTGCTGTTGTTGGCAGGTGCCAACAATTCTGACCCAGCAGCAACGTTTCGCAGTGACTCGATTAGCATTGGACATCACACAGAGGATACGTCAGCAAACATGAACGAGCTGATCAACGGCGGCTAGTTGGAGAAACATCAGCATCGTCTCCGAGATGGGAACACAGAAGTTAAATAGTGATTCCACATGACACAGAAACAGAGAGAAACTTCATTTATGAAATTAAGTAGGCACTTGGAGTCTGCTCACTATCTCAGATCCCACTCCTCTGTTCTTCAAAGCAGGAGGCACCAGCTTGCGCAGGATGAGACCGCTTGCAAGGTGAGCATCCAGGCTGCTGGATGCTTATCCCAACTGAGCCGAGACATCTAGCCCCAACTCCAGCAAAGCTCCCACAATCCCATCRGCAATCCTGCACAGGGCAGATAAATTATATTCTACCTAAAGATTTTGTCTATAAGTAGACTAACAACCATAGGAAACATGGGAAATATTTCGTTTGAGAAGGAAATACCAGGAAAACAGCTGAGAGAAACATAATGATGAAACTAAAAAGACAAAGGGAGGAGAGGAAGAGTAGGAGAAAAGGGAGGTGCACAAAAATGAATAAAGCTCTCTGAGCTTTATTTCATTTTCCAGAAGTGCTCCTTTGAGTCTGAATCAAATCTTATGCCCAGATTCAAGTTATTTGTGATTCAATGAAATCTTTGTGTTGATCCCCCATTCAGAGCTTTTCTGCTATCATGTTTTCAGTCTAAGTATATTTTGTATTCCTTCTTGTATTGCAAACAGGAAATAGATACGGAAAATAAAACTAAAATCAGCCTTAAACCCTAATCTTATGAATCAACTATGCAGTTTTAACTTTACAATAAAACATTAAAAATTACAATAAAATTGTAGTATAAAGTTGTAGAAACATCATACTTCTTACTGCAAGTGCATACATGTGAAGAGGTCACTACAATGAGGGTCAAATCACAGGTGATTTTTAAAATGCCATATCTTGGGACATTTTGGGCAACTATCTGGGGTTTCTAGAGACAGAAGAGCAGCAACACTCCTTGAGGTATTTTAAAAACACCAGCCACTTTAGGCATTTCTACTGATTGTCTGTCTTTCAACTTCATACAGGACAGTAAGCAGTTACTTGGGTTTTTTAATAGGTGTTTTAAAACTTGCAGTATGTGGTTGTTTCTGGACTGGATGTTTCCTTGGATCTTAACTGGACTAACTATGGATTATGTGACTGTTTCAGACTGCAGGGGATTACAAACTTGCTGACTCATCTGATGTCCTCCAATCCAATGACCCTAGATTCCTAAAAACCAGAGGATATTTCTAATTTTTTTAAACATATAAAAATTTCTGTGTGAAATGTAAGGTACGCATTCCCCTTCCCAAAATGTTCTTCAGGAGAACGTAAATGCATGCAAATTAATCATAATAATCCATATCCACATTCATTTGGATGAGGCAGTAGAATATGTACACCCACGTGGTATTTTAGTTGAAAACAATCCCATAGAATGGGAAGCAAAAAGGAAGGTGGGCGACTTGGTTGGACTTTTAAATATTTTTTTATATTAAGTGAATTTAGCTGAGCACACATTTTGAAGGGCTGTTCTGAGGCTGATGCTAATGGCTTTGCCAAACCCCCAAAATAACTTACAAACGTAATGGTCTGAGGGATGGTTGAGCAGCATTTGCTGAATGCTAAATTCAGTTCATTGGAAAGAGGTATTTTGGCCTTATGAAAACAACCCATTTAATATGGACACATGAGCAGAATAGAATAGACTGAAAGCTTGAAGATTATTTCAACAGCAGCTGRGCTGGTATTTATGGAAACACAGTGATGTGTACAAAACAATAAGGACATTCTTGTGGCTGTGATGCCTTCATTTTTTGTTGTTCATACTTGTTGTTCTGGGTAAAAAGAGGTAGGAATAACAGGGGCTTTTTTTAGGGCAGATGTATTTTAGAAACAGTGGTTTTTTGCTTCCAACCATAGGTGAAGCTGGCTGAAGAATGAGGAGTTCCTGAGAGCTGCCAATTTGACGTATGGACCATGTTTTCCATCTTGTCTTATGAGTTAAAAGAGAAAAATACATGATTGTATCTGCTATCCTTCTCTCAAAGTATTTGGGTAACTGCTTGTTTTAGTCTTTCCCATTAAACATGCTATGTAACTGTGTAAGGATACCTGCAAGTCTTCTGATTCAGCAGGAAGTGGGGTTATTTCATATGGGAGTGCAGCACATTAATCTAGAAGTATATGGCAACATATACTCATACAAATCATACAGTCAGGCTCGACATGGAGAGACTACAGAGCACGGCTACCCTTTGCAAACTTGTCTTGACTCTCATGATCAAAGCTCCAATCAATCACCTAAGCCCAGGCAGCTGCCCAAGCTGGGAGACGCTGCGCTAGACCCAAATTGGCCTAATGGAGTCATGTCTTTAAACCAGCAAGAACCTGGCAAATGAACAAACAAAACGTGATTGTATCTTACACGGAGCCGAGGGGAGCCTCTGCCTGCTGAACGGAGGTGAGGTTAGATGGAGTGCGAGGTCATTGCCAGGTTTTCTTTGAGGACCAGAACGTCTAGGTGGCTCAACCCACCAGTGACGGCATTTGTTTTTTTCTGAAGAAAAAAGCATGGTATTGCTGTTGTGGAGATTATCAGGACTCCTGTGAGTATCCACAGGAGACGAAACGGAAACTGGAAATGGAAATTCCTAGCGTGAATGGTACAGGGTTCAGATCTAGGTGATAACACCTACACAGCGTCTGTTTTCAAAGGAAGACTTCGACTGTCCTGAACCAAAGCTTTGTTCCTCTTGCTAAAAAGCTGTGGGGCAAGAGGGTTTCCATGTTAGTTGTCTTTGTGTTTGGAAGCCAAACTGGATTGGTGACTTCCCCACGCCTTCTACTGATGTCTGAATAACATTGTGCATACTTGTAAATTTTTTGAGAGATTACTCACAATAAAAATAAACTACTGGTTTGTGTAACAAATCTAAGAAGACCGCATGTGGAAACCAAAGCAAGTAAATAAGGCTTCTCCTTGTAACTTGACAATTATTGCTCACATTTGAAAGAAAAAAAAAAATGGGCAAAGTCTTAAACGAATGTGGGTTTCCATGTTGCCTTAGAACTAAACCAAAGAATAAATTTGGAAACCTGCTTCTCCAATCATGATTTTTGGTCAGAAAACTTTAAAACTAGAACCACTTTAGGTAAATTTTGCTGATCCTTTAATGCAATATATCATAGCAACTATAACCCTTGCCCTCCAGAACTTCCACAGGCTGAGGAACAAGCTTTCAAGGACAACAAAGTATGTGAAATACGATGATCTCAGCTGTAATGTTATTTCCTCACAAGAAATTGTTTCCCCCCTTATTCCCCATGAAAACAATAAACCTCCACACATGCACTACTTGAAGTTCAATAGATCTATCACCTGCAGCTCCCAAGCTTTTTACTCATACTTATTATTGTGATGAATATAGGAACCAACTGAAATCCCCTTTTCAGTGAACAGTGCACCTAGGGTTAGCTCCAGAGAGACCATACCATGAAGAGTTTACTATCAAAACTCAAGCATACAAATGGTCTGCATTTTACAGGTGGAYGGCTGAGGCAGAGAGAGATTTAGGGTGGATTTGTTTTCCCTCACTTTGGCCATCTAAAAATTAGGCATCTAGTCCAAACTAGTTACCTAAACTCTCTGTAATTAATGGAGGAGACAGACATATCCAGAAAACAATTCAACCCACTCATCTTGGACAGCTATCTAACAGAGGCATGATTCATCCTCCCATTGATTGTCGAGGGAGYCTACATAACTTGGACGACCATGGTTAGGTTAGATGAATCCCATCTCACCCGCTTGCCCGCTGTCGTGTAACATCCTGCGGTGCAGGTAGGAAACCACCCCAGATTGACTACGTTTCAGCGCCGTCGTTTTCCTTCTGCAAGAGTTTGATCCAAACCCTGCTCAGATGTGAAGTCCCCTTTTGAACGCAGTGCCAGTTTGGCAGTGCTCATGCTCCTTCTCCTCTCTTTGCCCCGGGGCAATCAATGCTTTGAACTGAGCTCAGGAAATACACGAAGTCTGAGAACAATTCACATTGGCTTTTATTTCCTTGGAAAGATGTCAGCACATCACTTTAAAGTACCACAAAAAAGATGCCACTTGGGAAAGAGAATTTGACAGGGGTAGTTGTCAAACACATTAAGAAAAATCACCTAATGTGAGGGTCTATAGAAATTAATAATTAATCTCTTAATACCAGGCAGCTGCACATACAGATCTCCAGTGCCAGCCAAGGAATGGCATAATCTGGGCAGATTTGTCCCACTATTAAAGCAGAAGGGTGGGGCAGTGTCCTTATCACTATCTAAAGTTACTGAACAAATTTRATTTGCATTATTCATGGTGTTATAGCTGTCTGTAACATGACAATGGCAGATACGTTGTGCTAGGCATTTCCTGGGGGAAAAGAGCACCCAAGGTTTCTGCTTCACGAAGGGAAGACAGACATCGAGAGACAAAAAGCTCCACCATTCAGTCTATTATACAAATAGGCAATCAGACCTTCTCTCCTTGCTTCTTTGCCAAGCTGCATGCTCACAGAGCTCACCATGAGGGCTGCAGAGCTGAGAGCTTTCAGCAGACAGCAGGAACTACAAAATTGCCTGCAGTGCTCCAGGTACCCCAGCAACGACTGGTACCAGCTGCTGCAGCAGACACCTTACAAGCAGCCAGACACGGGATAACCTAACACTAAGAGAGATTTCTTTCTATATTCGGTGAGTCGGAGTTTGGACTGAGTCCTGAAGAACAAGAACATATAGCTAAATTAGTCTGTAACATTTCCAAGCGTGGCACTGCGTATTCTCGACCATTAGTGACTTAAGTCCTTGGAAGCCCTCATCTCTCTGGACAGCACACAGATGCTCTGAAAAGGTTACCTCACATCACTCCAACTTTAGGAAACGCACGCCGAGATAGCTTTCAGTCTCTGCCACCCACACCCCTACACTGATACCGTGATAATTCACAGCTATTCCTGTGGAACACATCCAACAGCACAAAAAGCCCTCACATTAAAACAAACAAAAACAACTAAAACCACAGCGAGCTTTAAGGGAGGAATGGATTAGAGCAACACATGACTCTATTTTCCCCAACACTTCTCCCACTCACAGATACTGAATGAGATCCCAGTCTCTTATTTAACTCTGCTTACTGTCAAGACTTCGGAAAAAGGGCTACTGCAGCTTACATTTTGCAGACTTCATTGCCATGCCAGCTCACACCTTCTAAATCCCAACTCTATTTACATGAGGGTGGGGCATGTAAATCCATGGAGGAATTATTCTAACAAAGCAACCTACTGCCACCATTTGATCAGAACAAGCTTTGCAGGACAAAGTACTGAGCTTGCTTGCAAGGGCCATTTGTCTTAATCGGAGAAGTGGAAAATATTTAATTGTATGCAAGCCTGCAGTACTCTGTGAAGAAAGAAGCGTTATGCTACTGCTTAAATGCACTGTGAATGTAAATTTGGACCTGTGACCATCCTGGGGGGCTCAAGGAAGGAAGAATAAGCAAATACGGCCAGACTGTAAATGCAGTCCCTAAAATATCCCATGTACACGACACCTAACGTGCTGACSAGCCGTCTCCATTATTTTAATGAGCTTTTTTTCTATTCCGATGATTGCTGAGAGTTATGCACAAGGACAAACACAGCACAAATTGCTACAAGAAAAGTTGCAAACAGAATACCACAGAGGCTGTGCTACGAGGTGGAAAGCATTGAAAGGAGTGGGCAACTGAGAGTTTCTTTTATTTTATCTTTTTAGTGTTTTCAATGCTGGAACCATCGAATGAGCAAGCTATGGAAAACATCATCATCTCAGGAAATGARAGAGTGCAACTGAGGAAGGGGAGGTCATTGCATTTCCCATAACGCATGCCTAGAGGTAGGCACAATGTGGTGTGTACATACCCGGGAATTTGAAAAAGCCCTTTYGGCACTTAAAGCCTGTACGAGCTGKTACAAGAGTACCAAGAGTGTGAAGCCTGTGGGAGCTTTGTCACTGAATTCAAATCAGATTGGTACACAGTGAACATACCATCCTTCACCTTTTCAGATACTCTAGCACTACAGGTCAAAGACAGCAAACTTCACAGGCTTAGGAGCCACCTAAAGCCCCAGCCAAGCATTGGGGTACGGTGCCAAGGAGTCACGTTTGTGCTGTGCTGACCCAATGGGGCTTTGCCTTCCCCCGCCCCGACACACTCAGACCAACACTGCCAGTCTGGGATCCAGCTGTCCTGGAACAAGATCATAGAATCACAGAATATGATTGAAGATGCACCACGTCCATTCGCTGAGCCACCACTCACTCGCTGGTACCCTCGGGTTCCAGTTGTGCACTCTTTAGCCATGCTTTGGACAGTTTCTCGTATCAGCATGCGCGTGGGCAGCAAGAGGAGTATTGGTGATCATCTCACTCGCAGTCCTGTAGCTGCCTCTACACTGGCTTTGCAGGAACTACCTCTGCTCTGAAGTACGTTTCTGTTTCTATAGCTCTCCACGTGGTTTTGAATCTTAGACAGCCCTGGTAAGACGATGATCTAAACTGACCTAAATTCCAGGTCAAGCAAAATTTAGGTTAATTTCACTGATGTCATTTTTAAATTTTAATTGGCATAAACCCTCTGGGGCAGGGACTTTTTCCAGGGAGTGCGTGTACAAGCTAAATCCACTGATGGAGTCTCACACAGTCTCTGAAACCCCTGATTTCCAAACTTTTTTTGTATTTACCCTTTACGCATTCATATCAGGGTGTTTCCTTCCTACCACCTCAGGAAAAAAAGAGGTACACACACCCTCAAAAGAGGGGACAAAGGGACCGATGCTAACAAAGTCCTGCCAGAAGCAGCCATTTCTGCAGATCGAAAGATCAGGAAAACACAAATGCAAACAGAGAGCCCATTAAACACTGGTGGAAAAATGGAAGCCCTGGCAAGTCTCCAATATAACTAAAAAGCAGTCCAGGACTGGAGTGATTCTGTGTTTGTTTTCTGTCCATTTTTCATGGTTTGCTCATTGTCACTTCGAACCCTCCCAATATCATTAATAGAGCTGACCAATGTTATTTTTAAGCAAAATATTTTCATTAAAAAAAAGACACTTTCCTGAAAATAATTTTTCTGAATGTGATGATATATTGTTGAAATACTCCTTTTTCTATAAACAATTGACTTTTTTTAAGCCATGTTTGTTGAAAATTTTACTGGAAATATTATCAAATCTTTGTCAATTAATCATGTATATAGCATTTTTACTTCCAAAGTATGTCGGAAAGAAGTGTAAAATAAGGCCATCTGTAATAGGATGAAATGCAAGCAATGTTGCTTGTGGGAGCACAGTAGTTCATGTTTTAAAGTTCTGAGTGGTTCTAACAATAATCCCAAAAATTCATGCTATTTACAGTATTGCGACTCAAGTATGTGCTAATGAAGGGGGGAAGGCTGCTCAGTAAAGCTTTATTTTGAATGGGCATCTTTGAACTCCTGTTCTGCCATCCTTGCTACCTTCCTTCTTAGAGACGTTGGGTGGATGGACTCTTCTTTCCCATCCCACCAAAATAATGAATCACATCTGTTTTCCTCACTTTCCCATTTCCAACACAGATTGGTATCGAATATGCCGAAATTTCCCTGTTTTCATCCTTTTTCTATCATGCTATTACCTTATGGATGCTCAACTCCACCTATGGACTAACTAAATTCATAAAACTATCTTCAAATTAATCTCATGGGAAGGTTAAGAAGATAACATGAGACGTATTGACAGYGAGACACATGGGGATGGACAGGCTGGGAAGAGCTCAGTGCTTCCAAGACCCGAGAAACCTGGTCAAAGTGATGGGGAACAAACGRGTGTCCCCCAGGGCACTGCAGGGACTTGGCTTTCCAGCTGGGCCACAGCCACCCTGGGGCAGAAGCATCTCACCCATGGGCAGAGCGAGGTAGGGCTACCCCAGGTAATATAAGGATTAGGTGTGGCAAAGGAAAAAAAAAAAAAAAAAATTAGGAGTAGCCAGAAAATGACATACAGGGGATGAATTGTGACTAGTTTAGGGGGAAAGGAGGTTCCTCAGCTACACATTAAAGAAATATCTTAATCACAGTAATAGCTTAATTTTGTGTGTAATTACAACTCTGCTCTTCCCTCACTCCCCCACCCTGTCAGTAGTTAATTTTGCACACACTGCATGCACATTAAATATTACCTTGCCATATACATGGGGTACTTATTGACACAGATGCAGTGCACTTTAAAACAGGAGGAGAGGGGGAAGGGAATGGGGAAGCACTGGAGCCAGGACACAGGGCCCAGCCCCACTGCAATGGTAATTTGTGGTTTTTCCTCCAACGCTTAGTAGCCACAAAGAACTCTTAGAAATTTCTGGTCAGAACCAGGACTCCCCTGTTCCTCTGCAGACGAAACACTGAGCCCTTACACTCCAACCCAATAAATATTTCATCTGGTTTGGAGGGAGAAGGGGTGGAGTCCAACAGAAATTGTGTTTCACAAATGCAAATGACAGCTCAGACCCTCTAAAAGCCAAATCCTACCTTGCCTCCCACCTCTGCGCGTGTGTGCGTGAGCAGACAGCATCTGTACACGCTTGGGCATAGAGGGTGCTGAGAAGGCGAAGTCCAGGTGATGTTGGCGCTGATGGGCAGTCACAGTGGCTGAGCATGTCCACAGGGCTCCCCACAGAAAACTACAATAAACTGGAGAACCCATACTAGTAGTTGAGCGGTAAAAACATTACACACAGAAAGGAAACTCAGAATCAAAGCAAGTCTGCAAAGATTTAAAATACGTTAAGAGATAGAAATATAAATTTAAAACACTCAGCCTTTACTCTGCCCTGCAGAGATGCTAATCAATAACCAATATTATGATGCCAGTTCAGAGGACAGATTTCTGAAAAGGTATTTATTTCACTTTCTCCTGTTTTACTCTTTAAGTGTTAGTTTGGTTGGATTTTGGTGCCAAGTTGGAGCATTACCCTTAAGTTTGATCACCACTCCTTGCCTTCCTGAAGGCACTTGCTCTGATTCCAGTAGACCTTGCGATCAATGACTCCTTGACCAAAGAGATGTGGGACAAACTTCTGAAGTGTCTGTACACCATTTTGTACTGCGGGCCTTCGGGTAGTCCTTGGGATGCAAAGCGCAGCACCAGTATTCAATCCAGTAGGAGACAATTTAATTTAAACATTAAAATAACTGAAATTAAAGGGTCAGAATAAAAGTTAGCAAATAAAGAGCAAAATTACTATCTAAAAGGATTATACTATCATTCTCGACAGAAGGGAGATTAAACAAAGTATATTGCAAAGAATKATTTCAAACCACTGGGTAACGTTGTACACGCGAGCAGGAAGGTTTTCTGCAAACAAGCGCATAGGTGACAAACCAGTCTCATGCATAAGTAATCAGTCACATTTATGTCCTGAAGAATACCTTATCCTTGTTTCTGGTGTTAAAAAACTTACATCCCTATATACATTTCTGTGCGTTTAACTGTAGGGGCGTGACTCCCCTCGTGTTTCTTCACAGGTCTGATCCCTCCTTTGACCGAGGCACTGCCGCTTCTCCCAGTGTGGTATGTTGCTAAATTTTCAAGAGGCAAATGGCTCTCTAGGAAGCTTTAACTACTAATAGTAAAATCTTGAAAGACTCTCATAAAAAAAAAAAAATAAATAGCTAAGCAGCCAACATCACAAAGACTCATCTTATGAACTGCTGTAGCTCTCCAAAGAAAATAAAATATAAAAGGCATGATGCCCTCCAGTGTGACAATGGGGAAGAGAAACCCATGTCTGTACTCTTGGTAATAGGAGAATAATTTCATTTTATATATTAACATAGCAACTTTCAAAAATTCACGTTGGTCTAGCACCAAAGTAAATCATCTATTCAACCATTCTGGGCAAATAAGCTGTGATAAAGAAAGGGCTTGAAATCAATACACAGATTTAAGCAAAAAACTCCATGAGTTGTTGAACTGGAAGAGAGAAGACAATCCAGATCTGCATTTCCAAAGTCAGCTGAAGAGAGATGGACATGGGAATTTGCAGGAGGATTGTTTTCCCATAGCCCATAACCACTACAAGGAATAAATCAGGGGCAGAAATTATTTAGGGCAGGGCTCTAATCTAATGCTAAGTGCTTTTAACACTGAAGGGAAATGCCCACATCGCTCTCCKGTCGCTGCCCTCCGAGGGATTTATATTCAGTTTTTAATAGTTGTTACCGAGATGAAGATTTAATTCCTGCCCCAGCTCATCCCAGCCCTCTGTGACTGATAAAATCCAGGGTCTGCTGAAAGTTTGGAGTATATAGGAGACAGTCCCAGAATTCTGGGAAAAGCCAGCTGCGTTGCTCTCCACGAGCCCGTCCCAGCCTGATGGGGTGATGTTTGTAATACAGCAATGCCACTCTCTGTGTCTCCATAAACAACTTCCACGCAACAGGCAAATCACGAAAACCATGAAATCCAGTCAAAGACAAATATGCAGGAATAGAAACCAACGCAAGCTGCAATCAGAGGAGTCTCTCAGTAAATGACATAGTTAATAGCCCCTGAAGATTTAATGTTTTATCCTTTATTTAAACTCCGACTGGCCCCTTGTATCACTTCGGGACTAAAAGCCGCAGGTTACTGTATTATCTCGTTTTGCTCCATTAATTCTTTGGGCTGTCAGGCTCCTCCTGAAATGCTGAGACTCGGGTCAGTTAGTTGCCCTTACTGTGTTTCAGAGCAGATGAAYGGTGTCAGGATCAGGTCGTATACARTCTACGTGACTAAATTCATATTAATAACAACAACAAAATCAGTGCCACAGATGCTCAGGTCAGCATGTGAGAGCACGAATAGCCGATCCCCTTCTGCAAGTGCAGCAACATCAGCCTCAAGAGAGCTGGGCAAAGGGTTTGAGCATCGKTTTATTGGTGCATTTCTCCAGACCAGAAGGTCAGAGGTTTGGGGACCACTCTGACTGATCAACCCTTTGTTTATTTTCAGACTGAACCCATTAGTGTAAAATAGCAAACAGTCTTTCAGTAACCTGCTAGCAAAACTTGTCTGGGTTTTAGCTTGAATTTTGTGAGCCATGTTGGGGATTTTCTGGGCCAAGCCATTAAGTTCATATTTCACTTTGTTACGACTAGCCTGATTAAAAGAAAAGCCAACACATTTTCCAAATGGATTTGTGGGAATTTCTCTTCTTTAGTAGCCTTTGGGTGAACGTGCCTTTGGTAAATATCTATGTATGGTTTTCTACCCCCAGTAGAAAAAAGGAGGAGTCCTTCGTGCAGCGTTTAGGACTAGGATTTGTTATTTGCATAGAAAATGGCCTCACATCAGTCAAAGGAGTTGGTATAAAATCTAAAATGACCATTTACTTTTGGTATGATTGATAACATAAAGACAGATTAAAAAAAGTTTGCMTTTGGTTTGGTTAGATGTTGATACCATTTCCAATTTGGTAACTTATCAATTATTACTAACAGGAACAAAATGTATTAGATTTGTACAAACTACAAACAAAAAGTACAAGTGATTGTGAAAAGACCACCTAGTTTCATTATCTGAACTTACAAAAAAGTACAAACAATAAAAAGGAAAGGGTTCTGAAACCTGAAAAAACTCAACGGTTCAGTTCAATGATTTTTAACTGCCTTTGAAAAAATCTTCAGATTGACAAGGTGACAAGAAAAAACAAACCTTTCCCATATTCCCTCAGTTTGAGTAAGTTAAGATATATCTAACGATGCAGGCAGGGAAAGTAATTATTATATTTTAAATACCTGATTTTAATACTGATGGTGTCTCTCAAGTTAAATGAAAAGAAAGGCTGAAATTGGAAATAGACATTATTTCATAAATTAATGAAAAACTGCAAATATCATACTGTTTAAAATGATAATAAATCAGCCTAGATCCTGAAGCATATTTATTATGCTTGGAATTAGCAATAATAAAACCAAAGCTTCTGCAATATTCACGGTAGAATTTAATGGAAATAACATGAACCTCCACAGCTTGATTTTGCGCTTAATGCATTGTCGTATTTTTGGACCCAAGGCACTTCTAAAATTACATTACTTGAAAAGTTGTAATAAGTGCATTCAAGTGTAAATTGACATATTTTTGTCTGGGGTTTACGCGAGCCTGGTGGTCTCCCCTTGCTCCTCTACTGTCGCAGAGACACGGAGGCGCAGCCGTTCTGCAGCGCGGGACCCGTGCCTTCCCTGGCACGCTCACCAACAGAGCGAGATGTGTCCAACGTGCCCTGAAAGAGAGGTCACTCCGATGCCTCCTTGGCTTTGCATTTTTCAAAGCCAGAGTGGTTTCAGGAACAGGATCTGTGAATAACTCTCAAATGAAATGAAGCTGTATGTAGGTTCCAAAAATAAAACAGCATTTCCATATGCTGATTTTTGCAAGTTTATCAACCTCTTTCTTGTTTTTTCTTTGTAACCTATATATATTTTGCAAATTTAAAAAAAAAAAAATTAACTTTTTTCCTTAGTCCTTTTACCTCCAGAAATCCAATAGTCTGGTTCTGCAAACCTTCTCACATATACACTTTCTATTAAAAACAAAAGAAAAGATTTAAACATAAGTCCGTGAGGGAGTCTCTCACTAGGATAGCCTCACACAGGGCTATCACTACCACCTCCGAGACAAAAAAAAAAGAAAAAAAGTATTTCTGAGGAGACTCGTGTCCAATGACTTTGAAGTAATATTAGCTGAGAAAAAATTGGACACGATTTAAACCTACATTTTAATGTTTACTAGTTGGCTGTAGCAATCTCCATTACGCCATGAACAGATGATTCTGACATCATCTGAGAAAGAAAATGTATTAACAGGAGCAACTCTGGAGAAAGAAACATCCTGTTTTTTCAAGTATCCCAAAGAGTTCAAACATATGTGRTTGGTGGAACATAAACAAATAAACAAAATGAAAACAAATTAAATTATTTCCTATATGAATACTTTCCACGCTAAAGGGAGCGGCATTTTAGAAAACATTCTGTAAACAGGAACTTGCAGAAACATACCCAAAATCCAAATGGTTTTGTTTTTTTTTTTTCTTTTCCACTACCTGCTCAGTGAAATGCCGATACAGAACTGCCTGTAACAACTTCCATGCACATGAAGTTCCCCCCCCCATTTGTATTGCAACTATGAGTTGTTTTTTCCCCAACGCACAACACCCCTAGCTTGACTTAGAAAAGACTCACTGGGGTTCACATTCAAACCAGGCTGGACAAGGCTTCGTGTGAATTTTGTCTAACTTATGGTGGAAAACATGCACACAAAATATGGTTTTGATGAAACTAAGCTGCTTCAGCTCAAGGTTTGCATTAAGGTTTTCATTAGTTTGAACCTGAAATGCGAAGTTGGACACTGGTTTACAGCCTCATGTGAGTATGAATAACACAGACCTTGTTTACGGACCTCTGAGTGCCACATTTCGTTTAGCTTCACTCTCCCACACTTTCATGTGGCTTTAATTGTAACTTATTAAACCTATCAAGACATGATCCTTAATCAAGAATTTATTTATTTATTTTAAACTATAACRCACAACTTCAGCTGCATTCATATTAGTTATTACCAGAAAGGGCAAAATAAAAGGAGCTTTTTGAAAACAGGGAAYAACCTATTGATCTCTGGCAGTAAGCTGCTATCAGGCTGCCAGTTAACTACACGGTAGCTCATGATAGGGATGAAATGCTGAAATACAGCGCTTGCTTCTCCCGGGATATAAAGAGAGAGGAATGAAAGGAAAAACAAACAGTCTGGGAACAGGGGTGTTGGCAGCAGCGGCAGAGCTGAACGTGATGAGCTGCCATTTCTGCGCCTGCCAGTCAAATCCCCCAGCTGCGCACCCGCTCCCCAGACCCACTTGCTCCTCTGGGAGCTTGTTCAGCCCCTTCTCCAAGACTTGGTTTTGTGCACATTATTTGCTAGATCAGTTAAGCAGAATGTGCACTCATTTTCTTCCTTTGCCCGTTGCTATTAACCCGTTTCAATGCAAAACACACCCTGGTTCAAGGTAAAGTRTACACGTCTTCAGTGTTTCTAGGTCTATCTGCAGCTGACCTGCCTTGACATTGCTCCACTGCCCTCTTCAGATCTACACCGGTTCAACCTAGCGCAGGATCTGGCCTTTTTTTAGAGGAAGCCTTAAACAGATAGATTAAACTCACTACAAATATCACACAGAGTGATACACACATCTAATAAGTAAAAACACTGAGGTTTTCAAGTAATTCCTGCCTGCAGTTAGGCTGATAAATAAGTGTTGCAATTTTGCTCTCAAATCTCAGATACAAACTTTACCCACGGTTGAACATTTACTGAATGAAAAAATGTGATGGTAGAGGCAGCAATGGGATGTCTGTGCTGCCAGCTCTGTTGACTTCATCCCAAGTTTAATGACATTTTGTAGGTGGGTCTCAACTTTCCATTAAAAGGAAAAGCAATTTTTTAGTCTGCATAGAGAAGCAAGGCATGAAAACACAGTCTTTAAAAAAATGCGAGTGTTTCACAATTTTGAACATGATTCTCAAATTTCAGCTGACTTGCTAAGCCAACGCCATCCTCAGAGGGAGCCTCCTCTGATTCTTGTTCCTTGCTGTATTAGGAAGGCACTTTCCACAAACAGGCATGGGAAACCTCCAAATCCAACATCCACCTCATGTATTCTACATGTTTTAAAATGATTATGTAAAATAAAAAACCCAAACCACTCGTAGTGGCAATTAGCCTCAAAATGACAAACTGCATTACAGACACGCAGATTACCTCTACTCTAGCTGAGAAGGGGACATTCAAAAAAGAGCTAACTGGGTGGAAATAATAAACATTTGGCTCCTCACTTCATTTTCATTCCTTCTTCTGTTTCATGGACGAGTGGTTTCCACGGGCCTGGGAGAGGAGACACCTCCCATGGCGGCAGCGTCACCGAGCAGTGCTGGGGCAGCGCTTGCTTACACCTCCCCACGACGCCTGTGCCAACCCCGTAACCACCCCAATGCACCCTGAAGAAGGTAAGCTCTACAAGCCAAACTCTCTGATCCCTGCGAAAGGTCCAACCACCCTTTTCTGCTGCTGTTTCAAAGAAAAACCTCCTGCTGGTTCAGGACGGTGGTGGGATCTTTACTGGATATTATGGCCACAAGCCAGTAAAGCACTGCTTACTTTTGCTTTCCTGTGAAGCAGAAGAGCTGGCATCCCCACGCTGAAAGCTTCCCAAATTACCTTCTTCAACATCTGTACAGGTCTGGCTTGCTGAATGCTCCCTTGCTCCTTCTCGGGCAGGGGTGATTTATGGTTACCTACCATCCCAGCACACACTCCATGCCATTCCCCGCTGCTAGTAGGTGCTGATGCCCCCAGACCCATCTGATGGCAGCACCTGGGTGGGATGGGAATGTTTCTTTCCAAACAGTTCCTCCTCTCAGATATGCTCTGCGCATACGTGTCTGGCGAGGAGCTTAGCCATTTATTTTTCCTCTCGGTAGGCATGTTTGGAGCTGTGGGTGGCCTCTCCTGTTTAAAATAAAGAAGCCAGGAGGAAGCTTTGTTCTTTGCAGACTGAAAAACAGAGCATCTGTCCTGTACTATGCAGGATAAGGAAGTAGCAGAGCTTGGTCTGCTAGACACTTCCCCACCTTAATTTTTTTTTTTTTTTCTTTGTTTGAAGGAAACAGGAACGCAAGGCAAAAAGGAGGAGAAAACAACGCTGTAGAAGGACAGGCTCAGTTGCTCCATTTGAAGAAAATGCTGTGATTCTGGATAGTCAACATAGAGGAACTCTTGTTTCTACAGATGATCATGAGTTCAAAATATCTGATACCAGCTCACAGCTACTGTATGGTCTTGAGCCATGTTTTATTGTATTAAGATTCCCAGAGCTATCAGCCCAGTTAGGTTATAGAGACATATCTGCAAGGCCACGTAAGGCAGAATATGCTTTATCCTTTAGTCACTTTATATTAAAGAAAATCTCTTTAGAGCTTTGCTCTACTTTTTGCCTCCACTTCTACCTATTTGAGGCATGAAATAGTCCCTTTAATCATGGCTTCTAGCCTCATTAAAAAATTAAAAAGGCATGCAAAAGAAGCAGAGCTAGAACAGGATTTTTTTTTTTTTTTTTTTTTTTTTTTAAATTCAGGGCCTCCTAACATATTGCAAAACCATCTTGGCAAACTTGAAGACACCAAATTCTCTGAAAAATTACTCTAAGCAGCCCAGCCCATTAGTCGTGGGCGTACATACAAGGACGTTACAACACAAAGCATGAAGGACTAAGTCACCTCATCGATCCTCCCAGCGCAGGACAGGTTGGTTTTCTGCCTTCCCTTTCACCATTCTATACCTTTTAATCTCATAATAAATATTCCCCTTCTGCAATGGAAATTTGTCCACGGTAGGGACATTTATGACTTGTCATCGGATGTTGGACCAACGTTAACACAACACGAGCAAGCACGCGCATCTCGACCTTTTCACTCACAATTGTTTCTGACATAAAGAATGACTCCTGGATGTTTCTGGTCCTGCATGCCACATCCTGACAACATAAGAAACAGGGTGTAGTGCCACTAGCCCTTGATTTACATAGTGTTCATTATATCACTGCTTAACTCAGCTCCGTGCATCCAGTGTAAACCCCATTTTTCTGTCTGAAACTTGGCTAAGGAACGGTAGGAGATGCTTCATTATTGCATGTCTTTAAGTGGAAGAAGAGCCTATTTTTAAACTGGTATTTTGCAGGTCATTAATCCACAACCTGGATGTAAGCCTTTAGCTGTTGACCTCCCCAGTGACCAAGTTATTTACTGCATATGACAAATGGCTATTTTTCATAGTTTTTTTTCAAAAGACATTGCACATTTTAGAGACATTATGGAGCATTATAGCAGCCTTCATGATACGCAGTGGCTTGTATCCTTAATCCACCCTGAAAGGTATACAGGGCACTTTAACAGTGACTCACGCCAGTGTAATAGAATGATTATGTAATGTCCTTAACATGTGATGCATATTATTCTTATTATTTCTTGGATACTTCAGTCTAATAACTCCACATGGTATTAATATTGAGCAATTATCCAAGAATATTTGCCCTGCGTAACATCCACAGAAAATCTGCAAGAGTCTTATTGATACAGTTCCCATATCAAGTCCATGTCCATGATTAGCACTAACAACCAGGCAGAACTGAGCTTTTAGGACCAACTTGAAAATTAGATAGAAAGTGTTTATTGCACATGTAAGTATATCCTGCAACAAATGAACATGGTTTCATTAAATCAAGTTTTAAAAGTGACTTTCTGGCAGTACTGATAATTGATACTAACAGATAAAAGAGGGTGAATGCTGATCTGTACGGACATTGAAATTATTGTGTAGGGTCAGAGCAGTGATCCCACCAGCCCAGTACCTGGTCCCTCAGAGCAGGCATTTCAGAGGGAGGGGGGAACTGGAAGCAGGGAGATGAGGAATAACCAGCCCAAGATTAAATTTCCAGTGAAAGGAATCAGGAGGAAGTTTAGGCACAGAAATGTTAGCCCCAAGATCAATTCTCCCTCATTTTTCACATGTCTTCAATTATGCCTTCTACATCTCCATGTCTACAGGTATTACAGAGACCCAGGATGGCTTTACGAGTGTTGTAATAAACCACCATACTACACAAATGACACTTCACCGCCTGTCTCGAGAGAGTGAATTAAAGAGGACATGATGATGAACAGAAGGTCCCCCAAAATGATACTCTCAGCCTAAGTTTCCATGGCTTAATCTGTGTTTTGGTTTAACAGGGAAGAACTCCATGGTGGCATGTTGTTTTAGCGGTTGGAGTATGACATAAAGTAAAACCCATAAGTTCAAAGTGTCTAGCTGTTTACGGGAATCCCACCACCCGAGAACTGGCAGGAGCGTCCCAGATTACTCATCTGCATTAACTCTTTGGATAAACATTTTCCTGTTGAGTGTAAGGTCGAGCTGCACATTCCCTGACAAAAACCCATGTTCAAAAATAAACACAAAGTATGTCTGAATTATGGGCTTATTTCATAAAAAAAAAAAAAGATATATTTACACAAGGGTAGCTCATCATGACATGTTCATTTTCCAAACTAGCAGGTTCTCCTCCTGTGAAGGGATCTGGGGCGAATAATTGCTAAGGAACAGAGATCTAAATATTAATGAGTGACAGCCCTTCAAGAAGCAAGAACAGTGTCAGGCCATGCCAGCTATGCGAGATGCGAGTTTGAGGATGGCTTTGTAACTCTTGCTCCGCAGTGAGCTTGGAAGGCAGAGGAGCTGGCAGACATGCTGGGTTTGCTGCAGCGCTGCTTCTGAGAGCTGAACTGGGAAAGCGATCTAATGCTCTAATGACAGAAACACCTACATCTCCCACATATACCATAATAAATTATTGGCATCAATTGAATTTCCATGATGTCAAATAAGTGTGAAGGAAAATAGACTGCAGCTAAATGGAGGAAGGGAGTGTGGAGGAAAAACACAGGAAGGCATGGTCTTTTTTTTTTTTTTTTTGCTTTCCCCAAAGAAGGAGGCGGCACATTTAAAAGTAAGAATTGAAACAGAAACCCAACTCACAATGATGACTGTTCAGAGATTCTACTTAAGAGTAGCCCTGCAAGCCCACCACATTTTATAACATAATTGTATGCATCTAGCACTGAAGGTTAAAGCAAGGTAAGSGTGCATTTATGGTAAATAATATTAAAGGTAAAAGAAATTTGTATTTTAAGTCTGGAGATACCTCTACCCTACAAACTGCATTTAAAGACAAATCATCAATAATAATTTCTATAAAAAATTAGAAGTCTGAAAGATCAGAGAATTATGCTTGCAACGCAGCATACATCTAAATTGTTTCATACCTCTACTTTTTTGTTTTACAGTTAAGCAGCAAAGTGACATCATTTCCATTTTCCCTATTTGACTTTCCCCACAAGTTTTCTAACTTTTTTTTTTTTTTAAAAAACTGCAAAAGGGACGGACTTCTAGTAAAGCTCAGAGCCTATACATTGCTGTTCAGCATTAGTGAAGCAATAATGTTTATAATCCAGTGCTACAGATATCAGAGTCAAAAGAAAAGAAAAACATGATGTTACTCACTGGAAAAAAAAAAAAAACAAAACAAAACAATCGATTCTGTGCTCTGAGAAGCCATCGCCTCTAAAAGGGGAGGGCTTCCCAAATAGTCTAATCCTGGGAAGCTTCTGGGTCCTGCTAATCCCAGACTAAGTTGTCTGGTCACTACAAAGAAACCAAAAGATAAGACACCAAGAAACCATACATACTAGAAGGGCCAGCTCTGAGGTTGTGTGTGAACGGATTACTTCCCCCAGCAGCCTCCCTCTTCCCCTGCCAACAGTTACCATTTTCTGTCACAAAAGCTGCCCGTAGAAATACACTCTTCTTTCACTGATACTTTCAGGGGGTATTTTGGCTGGAAGTGGCTGGGGAATGCTCACACACGCAGTTGTGCTGAGGATGATGAGGGCCAGCCTGGAGGCAGTGCCCAGGAGCATCTTCATCAGCGCACTTGTGCCTGGAAGAGGTCAGTCCCTGGCTGAAGAGGACTCCCCTTCTCCGTGGCTCAGTTTCCACATCTGCAAGAAATGAACCTAGCAACGTGCATCCYTCTCCATACGCCTGCGTGGTTTATACGAACTGCCTGAACTCCAGCAGACAGCCAAGAGTTTCTAAAGTAGTAACTAATTTGTGGTGCCGGACTGAGATACCTTAAAGGCAACTGATCCTTAAGGGGTGGATATTCTTAAAAATTTGGCAAGACATCATTAAACCTCTTGGCTTTGGCAATGTGCTGAAAATGATTAGCATCTCAAATGCCGGTCACACTGTCTTCTTCTGGGCATAACAGAATTAAAATAAAAAAGAAATTCAAATACAACTGGAAGAAATAGTCTCTCTTACTGTTGCAGCTAATAAGTATTATGTCTAACCTTCAGCTAGAAACGAGATGACAGATAGGCCAGCAAGGCCAACTAAGATTTTTTTGTATTGATTTAAAGCAGAGAAGCCACATTTGGTAGTTTATCAATTCCAGTGGAAACCAAGGATCATGGAACTAAAAGATATTAATCACTGTGGATTAGAGAACCCAAGGCTTCTATTAATTTCCCTGTCCGGTTTCGTTATCTTCTCAGATTTTCCTGTCATTTCTTTAAGACTTTCCTTGTAAATTTTGCATTTAAAGCTGTAAGAAGGCCATTAGAAGATGGCAGGAGTCCTGTACTTTTCTCGTAATGAATTCTCAAGTTACATCGGGTTTTCCTACGCCAAACAAACTGAAGCCACACACAATTATACTTCGGCTGCACTGAATAGACATTCTTCAGTAGGATCTTCTATTTTTAATTCRGCTACTGCAATAAACTGGCTAAGGATTCTGGGCTTTACAGCCCCTTGTTATTTTGTATAAAAATAAAGCATTAGGAACAACTGCAGTGTAAACACACGCATGGTACATTATTCATGCAAATAATAATTTTGGGTTTGATCTAATTGGGAATATAAGCATTAGGGCACTCTGGAAGTGCTTGCTCTCCATCGATCCAGCCTGCGCAGCTTTTGCTGGTGTTGCTTACACCACAGCTTCCCCCGAGGAAGCCCTGTTCATTTGGGGTTCTTAAATGCATCGTAAGCAAAGGTGGTAGAGTTTGGCACATGGAGAAGACTGCCTTTTTATTTCCCTCTCATGCAGAATAAAAAAATAATTTGTCAGCCTAAGAAATCTAATCTGGGAAGCTGAATTTCTTCCCTCTTATTTGCAGGGCAAATGGGGGCAGTTACTCCCTTCCGCCCAGGCAGCTGCTGCTCCAGCAAAAACTAAGGAGCTGTAGTGGCTGAAGCAGAAGTTACCATCCATTACCCCCATCCAAAGATGACTTCAATGAATTAGAAGAATTAGTTTTACAAGTTTCTAAAGAGAAAAGCACTTCCTAGACTTTTCTTACAGGGTCCCCATAGTCATGCAAGCATGAGATGAGCCACATCTTTTAGGCTCAGTACATGTCCTGAGCAGTCTCATGGCAGATGCTCTAGTGAACATCAATTCAAACCTAAGCATCCACCTACCTACCAGTGCATGGCTAGGACTATTCAGCCCCAGGTGGAGATAGAAATCTTCCATTACAACACCAAACCCCCTGAACAGACCATTTATTTCAGTTAAAACCCCTGGGATTTTATATCATAACAATACGAAGTTTCCCCTGCCACCCACCCCCTTATTAATTGCGTCAACTCAGGTCATATTTTCAAGCTTCTTTCTACAACCATCAGAACTAAAACTGAGCTTCCCATCTCAATAAACACTTGAATATAGTCCATTGATGTCAAGAGCTAGGCCTTGGGCTGGCCAGCAAAATTCCCCTGGGTCTAAAGGTTTTAACTCACGCTGACTTCAACTCCATACCATTCAATTTAATGCAAATACTGGTTTCGCAATGTTGCACGTACTGGTTGGGCAGCCCTCTAAATTGAGAAAATGCTCTATAAAAAACAGGAATTATTGTTAGCGATGTTATTACATTTAAACTTTCCTACCATTGCATTTGCAGGTTGTACTGAGTAAGGCAAAATCAACACATTTTGGGTTTTTTTTTGTTATTTTTACTGTAGTTTCGCAATTCAGCAGCTTATAATAAATTGTGGCTTAAGGGAACTTCTGTTTGCAGGACAGAGTTCCTTATTCATCAGTCAGGCAATAGACAACTTTTTACCTTTGTCYTATTCTCCTATAGCCAGAAACATAATCCACTAACAATGTTCAGACCGGTGACAACACTTATTTTCCTTGAGAAGTAAAGAGGGATCCAAAACTAGTCACTAACTTATGTATGAGGGAGGAAGAGAAGAAAGTAGGAGATGCAGGAAGCATTTCTTTGATTTTATGTGAGAAGTTTGCACTTTTTAGCAAGAAGCTACTTACTACTACTGCACTGCAGTATGCCAAAATTATTCAGGAAAAGCTTATCTTTGGATTCCCCAAGTCCTATTTTAATTTTTTTAAACACATCCACGCTGTCATTCGTTTCATTCAGTGCTGAATAACCTCCCCATTTACATACCTTTCCCCCCCCATCCACAAAGTGAGCATATAATATATTACAGGTTGATTTCCTTTGATATACCCACCACTTACCCAGCTCTTTTGTAAACCCTTTTACCCTGCTCCCAAACCATCTATTAAACGGCTCCCAGGCAGACCATGGAGCTGGGCAGCAGGATATCTTTGCAATAAGTCTTAAATTGAAAGCTCTGCTGCGTCTCCCCACTGTGAGGGCCTGCTGAGATAGACTTCTTTTAATATTGCCTTAATAGGCTCTTCAAACTCAGTTAATTAAGTTCAGTATATCTAGACAGCTTTTCATTGCCTGCAGAGACCATGTGTCTTGGCAAATGGGAGCCTACTCCTGCAACAGTTATTATCAATAGAGGTTTAGAGAAAGTGATTATAGCACTCGTGAGAAAATATAATCACCTTCTATGATTTTGCTGGCTCCGCACATTTCTGATGAAGATCGTGTACAGCCTCATCTGAGAAAGAGCCCAACCTGGAGCCACGGCCGATGATCCTGCTGGGGCTGATGGAGCTGGAAAAATGCATCTTCAGAGGCTTGGACCTGGGACCTGCAGGGAAACACTGCCCGTGCTCCTTACATACCCTTAAAGACATGAGCTGCTGGGGCTGTTAATCACTCAATTAGGCCCTAATTATCAACACCCGCTGCATCAAAAGGCCTCCCATGGTCAGGGAAAGGTTGCAGCCATTCACTTTGACAGGTGATCCCTTCCCCATGCACAATGCCCACAAAGGGCTTGGATGGAGCTGCTGGCGTGCGGGGGTCTGGGGGCTGCCCGAGGGCTCCCGGGGGACGATCAAAGCCAGGGAAACAGCTGATTGCAGACTGGCTGCACCATGCTTCCTCTGTCCCAGCCAGACGAAGCACAGTTTTATCGATTATTCATCCAGCACTGGGGCTAAAATGAAAGTCCTGGCCTCAGGGAATAGGGCAGGAGGGATGCAGTCTGCTCCTTCCACCGACGAAGCAAAGGCAGGTTGAGATTTTCGTGAGCTGGGTCAAATATTCCAGATGTAAAAACAGCTGGCAGAATTCACAGCCTCCAAAGTGACCTCTGCAGGTCAGATTCCTCTCTAATTATAATAACGTGTCTAATATTGAAAACTGGCATTGAGGCAAGACTTTTCCAGCACCTTGGGTTGTACTGAATATAACCCTATTACCAGGAAGAAGCTTGCTGAAGGCTGCTCTAGTATAGACATGTATACAGAGTAGTAGAAACAAAGACAAAAGAAAATTTTGGGGCAGAATTCCCTACTTTGAACAAGATACAAATATAAATACCATCCCTTCAAACACTGCAAGTTAACACTGAGAGTTGGGAATCCACGCCTTTTCTTTCCTTCAAATGTAAATATACAGAAAATACCTGCTCCCTCCTTAGTGTTAAATAAATTTTTTTGCACATATTTTGGAATTTTTTCTCCTTCCTTGAAGTTCTTCAATGTAAAAATCACATTTACTAGCTCCTACATTTCCTGACACGGCTAGAAGATCTTACTATCCATTGCTTTCTATTAAATATAGTTTAATAACACTCAGTCTGTAATGATGGTCTAATTTTTAATCCATTTCTGGTATTTAGCATATGCAGCTTAAATTGAATTAATTATTTCATGAAAGTTGTGCTTTCATAGAGTAATGAAGCTCTTGGAGGGAAACATCAATGCATCACAAGAATAAATGTTGATCAGGTTGGAGCAAGAATGTTCCAACATTTACAAGGGCGTAAACAGGCAGTGGAAAACTGAGTCCAATAATCTGGCATTATAGGATGCTACAATAATACAATAATTCTCTCAGCCTTTCCAGTCCCAGTCTCATTTCCTGGGTTTTAACATTACTTCGGGTTATATAGGCATGCAGTGAGTCAGCCTGTATCAATTTTCCTAATCCTCACAAAATGTTGATAATTTGTTCAGCTGTTCTTTTTTAACAGAGTGACAGAACAAATGCGTAAGTAGATTTTTAGGTTAGGGTTTTTTCTAACAGTTTCAGATTGGCATCCACTTGAAAGTTTGTGACGAGGGATTTTAATTCCAGTACCCAGAGTAAAGGCATTTGATGGCATACTTTTTATCCTCACTAACATGATAAAGGTTGAGACGGAGAAAAAAGGATACTGTAGTCACCTTAGGGTTCCCTGAATTTGAATTCCTAAACTCCTGCCCGGCCTCAGTCCTCCGTCTGTGTAATAGGAATTAGTCAGCACGGACTAGTATGTGCTGTTTCACACTTCTGACGCTCATTTCCAAGGAGGTGAAATGTTGCAGATTAGAGGCATAACAGGACTCCAGCATTCCCAGGGCGGTGTTCAGGAATCCCCACTTCAACCAACGCCACTAGAAGTACAGGGGAATAAAAATCCTTAATGGTTATGAAGGAACAATCCAGAGAGGGAAGAAATGCACTCTCCAGCTCTAGATCCTCAGCTTCTGTACATTTTTTCACCTGCATAATCTTGCTGTCATATGCTAGCTGAAGATACCACATGCAATCCCTTTTATCCTTTGAGGATTTCTTTTCTAGGTCTGCAAGCAAACATTTTATAAAAGTGGCAGGTTATTTAAGAGAGTACGTAAGAGGTACTATATATATTTATAAGTCATATTTATAAGTCTAATATATAATAGATTCCTACAGAGAAGACTCCTAAACTGGAAATCCTGAATTATTCTTGCAAAGCCTGATAATAGCACCAGCATGTTTCACAGATGCATCATCCCTCCTTTCACCACCTAGGATTAACTCTAATCGACAGTGATGCTCAAGACAATCCTCACAGCCAGTTATTTGTTTTCTTAACGTAGGCCAGAAGATTTTACCTGCTGATTCCTTATTGCAATTTTGCAAAATATTACAAAAAAGTACCTTATGTTCTTCCAGGAGTCCTAGCATTATGTGTTTAGGTGAAAGAGTAATGAGTGGAGAGGTATTGGAGGAGTTCAAGGGTGAAGGGGTTTAATATATGCAATTTTCCTCTGAAGATGTATGTTAGAAATTTTTGGAGCATGAATACAATAAATTCACAAAGGTGACAAAACTGTTTCAAAGGGGAAGAAGATCCAGTCAAAACTGCTGGCTGTCATTCAGATCTAATCAACCCTCAACTTCTGTCATCTATGCACTTCTAACAGCTCTGTTCACCCTCAGTACTCTTAACAGCCTCAGCTCTACTCACTCCCCTAACTTTAAGAAATAAACCCTCCCTCACTTTAAGAAATAAAAAAACCTCCACATGCATCTATCTGGAGAAATACAGAGGATGTCTCTTAAAAAAAATGTATTTTGCATAGATTTACATCACTTGAGCAACTGGTGCACTTTTGTAGTCTCAGACTAAAATAACTGATATCCAGTTGTGAATTCAGGGAATTTGGTTTTGGGAAGACCTCTTACAGACAAAAAGTACAACTTTCACCATGGCATTCTTGAAATCCTGGGCCCCTATAAGTGGAGCACAGAAATCCTGCCAACTTCGGAGAAACTAAGATATCTTCCTTAATGACCATAATTTCATGTGCAATCATGGCAATTGTGTGCAGGTGATCAGCTACGTTTTCATGCCTAATTGTAGATGTTACACAAATCTACCAGACTGCAATCATAGTCRTAGTTGCCTTGAGGTGTAAAATCAAAGCCTGATAATATTTGATTGGCCAAACTCCTACATATTTAATCGAGTCCCCTACACATTTAATGAAGTCCTCTACACATTTAATGGAGTAAAAATGACTCCAAATATCCCCTTTCATAGCTCAGTATATCACAGAAAACGATCCTGCAGAAAGCATTCTGTAGTGACTAAGCTTCTCGTTAACCAGCTACAGGAACCTCGGCTCCCTACTGCACAGGACAGCAGAGCTATAAAAGGTCCTTGTGAACACACGTTACCTACGTTATTTTGAAAACAGGTCCCCGGGAGCTGTGGGTAGAAAGTTCTCCAGCTCCTTGCCGTGACGGCCTCCACTGAAAGGGCCACTCTGCTGTTTGTTTAGCAGGCTTTTTGTGTCCCATTCATAACTGAACTTTTAAGGAAAAAGCGGGGAATTTAATTCTTCTCTAGGTAAAAGCAGAACAAAGCACTTGGATATCAGCAGGATCATCCCATTGTTAATGAAAAGAAATATTTGACCTAGAACGAGGACGGGTTTTGAGCTACACAAAAAGCTGCGTTCAAASAAAAGTATTTTATCGAACTCAGAGAAGAGTCACAGCAAATTTCAGGACATAAAGAATAGTCTCGGAATTAAGGATATTGCGCATATTACTGCAGCAGTGTCTTACAAATGGTATAAACCATAATGCAAATATGAAGTATGAAGACCACAGGGAGAGGAGCAGTGAACCTGCTGTTATCCGCCTGACCACGGCTAGCAATCTGCCTCGCTCCTGCCTGCATCTCGCCATACTGTCCTCAACTTGTGTCTTGCATTTGGAATGAAATTTTTTGGGGAACAAAGACCGTTGTGTTTTCTTTCTCTATTTTTAGAGCATAATGAAGAACCAGGTCCTTGTTCATCACATGGATTGTAGTTGTTTCTGGAATAAAATAAATTGCAGCAGGACAGTATGTTAAAGCAAATTCTGTCCATGATCAACTCGAGTGATGGAACCTTTGCTTTGCATTAGCCCAAAAAATCTGGAGTGCTCGTGTCCCTCAACGCTCTGTGCTGAACAGTGGCTTTCCTTCAAGTAAGCAGCTTCCCAACACTGCACCTTGGTTATAATTTACCACCATTGTTTGCAGTGGAGCTTTTGAATGTATTCATAAAGACTAAAGCAACATACTCCTCCATCCTAGTTAAGACTGCTCCAAAGATGCAATATGCTTCTGTAGACGTATGTACTATGTAATTAACCAAAAGCACAAGATGTGACAGAGGAGGACGCATGGGGTAACCAATGGGCCAGGAAATACATGGGAGCAAGAGAGGGGCTCTCCTACGGATGGGACTTAAGGGCCAAGGAACAGCTTGTGACACAGCTATAGCAAAGACGACTTGGATTCAAACACAAACTCTTGACTCACAGACTAAGCAAGGGAAAAAGTAGTACGTGATTAGAGAATGACTAACTCTGGTCTCCGCTGAGCTCTGTGGCTTGGACACTTTGCTAAAGGTTTTGTTGTAAGCTGACATTTTTCGCTCTGATTAATCCTTTCCAGTCCCTGGTCTCAGCTGACTCGGCTGAGCCCATTGGAAGCCATTGTTTGGCTCTCTGAACTTTATCTCTTTTCAGTGCCTAAATAGAAGACCCCCTTCTCCCCCCACCTCATCCTTCTTGCTAAAAGCCTGTTTGTAAGAGCCATAATGAAACTCCAGGTGGCCTGGTGATTTCGAAGTAATCCCCTCAGGGATTTGAAGCACTTGGTTATGCCTCATGCATTGTAACAACCCATGGATGTGATTTTCCTCTTTTTCTTCCCGCTGTGCTGCGTGATTTAATAAGTGCAGGGCATTAGTCGCTAAAGGAGTACTAAAAAAAAAAAAAAATCAAAACAATCCCTTGAAACACAACAAACTCTGCAGTGTGTGCATATGGACAGTATATCCAGTGGTTCCCCACTGAACATTATATTATCTCCTGAGCCAACCTCCACTGAAGAGAACAGCAGATAGCTCTAGAGCAAAGTCCTAATCCTAGCTCCAATACCCAGGCACCCTATCAGGAGCTACATCTGGTCCCAATTGTTCTTTCCCTCTGTCATGTACTGAAACATCGCCCTGGCTGTGCTGCCAAGTCCGAGTACCTTCGAGCTTGGGAAACAGAGTCAGGTCTGAAACATTTCACCTGGGCCCCCTCTCTAAAGAAAACAGCAGAAGAGGAACAGAGCGAAATGAGTTTTCAAGGCTGAAAAAAAAAGGGGTTTCAGTGTATTTGATGAGTTTCCAGAGGTCTGTTTGCCACATGTGTAAAAGGCCAAGTCAAGCACAATAGATGGGAAAAGCTTGGAAAGGCAACTGCAAGGTTATGGGGCTCGGGATGCCACCAGGCATCTGTCGCTGCTACCTGGACACTTCCAGTAACTCATTTCCTAACCTGTGCTCTGGCACCAGAACCTGTTCAGCTTTYGAGTAAAGGTGAGTTTGCTAAAGACTCCTGAGATCAGTCATTACATTAGCTGGGATTACATTATTTTGGATATTTCCATGGATTAGTGAGAATTGTTAATATCGTTAACAGAACAAAAATATGAGAACTAAAACCAGGGCGCAACTCAAGGGRAGCTTAACTATTAACTCTTAATTAGTAATAGCAAAATAGGACCTACATTGCCCTACACCCTACAACTCGCCGTCGTGAGCTGWGTCCCCTTAAACATCTGGTGCCGGTTACTGTCAGACCTGGGCTATCAGTCTGAAGGGATTACACATCTAATTCATTACAGTCATCCTCATCTTCCTCGCGGTGCGTTCCTGGGGTGCAGAGCATTGTGCTCGATTGGTTCCACCAGAAAGGAATTTTCATGGGAGAGCCAGAATGAATAAATTACCAGCAAATTGCTATTGGCGGGGCGAGATTGGGAGCAAGAAGGAGAGAAGGACCTGGAGAAAGGGAAGGAAAGAGAGAAAGGAAGAAAGCATCTTTGGTGYGCATTGAATTGCTTGCCTAATTTTTGTTTGAGACTCCCAATCTGGGGCAGCAGCTGCTCCGATGATGTATTACAAACGACTTATTGCTGTAATGCATCATGAAGCTCCATTGCCCTGATGACATGTTACCGTAATACATCATCAGAGCATTGCCCAGCAGGAACAGGAGTCCTGGAAACCAAACAGCTCCATAAATTTTAGTACAGTCCCCCCCCAAATTGTTGTGAATTTCTTTTCTGCTCTATTAAAGATTTAAGCTTTGAAAAGTGTGGGCCAGAGCAGGCACTCATTAAACAGGCTCCGATGGTTTCATAAGTCCCCTAAGTCATTAAAGGTTTTAATATAAGAGATTAACTATTGCTATTGTTGCTCGGCAAGAATAAATTATCTTTATAAATACTTTATTATGCCCTCCTGGTAGTGAGTCAGGAACTCGAGCTTGCATGCGAGGAGGACCCTGGCTGTGGGGCTGGAGAGAAGCACGGTTCACCCTTGTTAAAATAAAGTACGCAGCTTTCAGCAGTGAGGCTGCATTGCGGTGACTCTGCTCCTCTGAGCTCCATCTCACGCTCCAGAGATCAGTGGAGCTGGTGCTAGGGCCACATTTACAGATGATTTGTGTGACTTCAATCTAAGGTAAGTAGGAACCATGGATGCTCAGCCTTTCTGGAAGTTAAGCCCTAAAAGCCCACAGGCTGTATTGCACATAATAATGAAAACATTTTGGGATGGATTCAGTGAAGAGGTTAGCAGCTCAGAGAGGACCTCTGTGGACTAAATCCAGAGTTGCAACCCAAGAAGTACTGTGTTTGGGTCTGACTAACCCTAATATCTGACAATCCCAGAGGCTCCTCCAACTGCCAGGTGCCTCAGGGGTCCATGCAGGCCTGCCGGGGATGAAGGACACCAGGGCAACATGACCACCTCAAGTCAGGGGCATGGAGAGCACATTGTCCAGGAAGGTGGTGGAGAAGGGAGGCTGCACTCTGTGCACTATTTCTCTTCCCACTGATGAGACCCAAGCAAGCTGCTCCAGGGGTGATGGGGATGTGCCCACTATCACTGCAGAGAAACCACAGCCTTGGAAATGTAACTCCTTGAAGGATAGCTTAGTAATTAGATATCACAGAAGGGCAGGTGCAAAGGGAAGGGACGAGCTGAAAATCAGGGCTTTAATTTTCCCAGCACAGCAACCAGATTGTGTTAAGGCACATGAAGGTTTGCAAGACAGACATTCTGCAAGACATTGGTGTTAAAATTAGGTATCGTTTCTCCTTGTGCTTATTATGCTAGAGAAAAAAGTGGACTTTTCCATACAGAGAGCAGAACACATTGATTCAGAAACAAGAATTAATAAAAAAAAGAAAAAAAGGAAAAGGAAAGAAAAGGGAAAAATAGTAAAAGAGCAGAGCAATTTTAGGTTATATTAGATATATAATATTTAGGTTATATGGCAAACATGAACACGCCCTTCGCACAAACTAACTGGAAAGTTCTCCGTGGCACCATGGGGTGACTCTGAGGAGGTACCCGTGTGCTCTCGTTGAGAAGTGCCTTTCGCAGGCAGCGCTGGAAACTCAARGAGGGAATTGCCAGCAATTTCTTAGAAGCGCATTTCGTGGTACAGTATCAGCAAGTTGAATTTGCCTTGGAAATGCCACCGCCGCTCGGGCTGGGTGGTGCTGCCTGCTATTTTGTAGTTATTTTTGATCCAAGATTAAGTGTCTTTTTATTTTGTTGAAATGGATTTTAATTGAATGCGCTGCTCTGCTCGAGGTGCACCAAACTAACGTGGTTTGGTGTTTTTCTTTCCCAAATCCTAAGGGAACGTGCCCCTAGACCAACATTAGACTGTTTTGTTTTGGGGTTTTTTTTCCCCTTGGTCAAAAGATCCAGTGTGTGCTAATTCTGTCGTACTCTCTCTCACTCAATCACTCATATTCAGTGCCCCCTAAAGAAACATTGCAGAAGCCAGAAGGCTAAGAAATTACCCAAATGAACTGCCTGTGCTTTGCCCTCACATATCACACACTGAATTGTTGCCACCTTGCTGGTAAAATTAGCCACGTGTTTCACAGCGTTACCTTTACTTATCAAATAACAGAGAAGGTGCTGTGCTACGCCATGTCAGGTCAAAAGACTACCCAAAATTGGTACCGACCGGCGCTTGATGACTTAAGAGAGGGCAAGGTATCTTGCAGAATTTTATTAACTAATCTTTTAAATCAAATTTTCAGAGGTCTGTGCTGAGRTGTGGTGGGTATGCTTTCCCCATACAGAAAGGCATCTGAATACATGCTTAATTTAAAGATAAAAAGTAGTTCTAAGTTAGAAAGAAACCCAATGACTTTATGGCTTTGCAAACTCAGGTCTTTACTCAATAGTCCTGAAGCTTTAATGCTGAAATGGGTTCAAGAAATAGTTTGTTTGATTGAAAAATGCAGTTTTGCAGTGATCTTTCTTTAATAGAATGATTTTTTAAAAGAAAGCGTCTTGATTTTTCAATGTTAAAAAACTCTGTTTCAAAATTTGCCTACATTTTAAAACACCAACAGTAAAAAGAAAGGTTAAATCAGAGAAAAAGTAAGGATTTTTTTCTGACTCCTGTTTCTATTTTCTGTCTCGCTAAGGAATCCAAAGGCATTCGCTTCAGTTCGACCCAAGTCATAATAATAACAAAAAAAAATTAGTTCAGCCATTGAGCTGAAAAATCAAATTTTCATACAACTTTATGTGTAAAAAATATTTTTGCTGCCACAGTTAATGAAAGCTGATAATCGTTGCATCTATTACCTAGGGGTAAATTCTTTTCAATCTAAAACCAGCAGAAGGCAAACGAGAAGCCAGCAGCAGTCTGGCCAGTGGGAAGGGTAGAGGAGGATGTTTGCTGTCCACTGGCTTCCCGAGTTACTGGGGCAAGCACCAAACCCAATTTGCCTCCTGCTGCAGCTGGGTCATCATCCTTTGGAATGTGATGGCAACAGAAATTCTGCTTGGGAACAGGCCTCTTAAAGTCAGATCCAAATTTTGCTTCTAAGGCCATCTTTATTTTCCTTAGGYTACCTAAATGACAAGGCACCATCACCAGCAAATACAATTCATGCATATAACCCGAGAGTTTTCTACAATAACAAAACCAGAATAACGAACTGAAAAACTATTAAAACTCTAAATTTCAGGAATAACACAGGTGATGCAAAGTATGGTAACATCAGGACATCTCTTGCCTGTGCCTCGAATTGCCTGAAACCTGCTCTCTTTCCCACCAAAATTCACCTGCCTCTGACATGCCTTGTTCTACCCCACCTCATCTTCTGGTTTCGTGCAAATTATCCGAGGATGTAAGATTAGCTGAGTCTTAGCTTGAAGCTTCTGTATTTTGAAAGTTGCATGAGTTATCTGAGACTCAGRTTATACATGAGAAAATATGGTACGCTGAGGCTGCACTTGCAGCRATGTCTCGGGCAAGGCAGCCCTTAATTTCAAATAGAGCAGCAAAAGCTGCAGCATCCCGTCGCGGCACCGACCCTGCCATTCTGCTCTTACAGTGGAGCAGCATCTTTGTACTCAGTTCTGGAAATACAGGGAACAGCTTTTAGTATTTTGCCAAATCTAGTTTCTTTTATTAGAATTTGATCTGTATCACGGTATTTTGGAGCCTAAACTGCAATGCAAACAAAACTAAGCGAGGTGATGAAGACAGCACGCGAATAAGGAGAGTGAAAGCTCACAAGATACACAAGGGTAGGATTTGAGGCACAGCAAGTGCAGCAACTTGCCCATCCTCATACAGGTGATGCAGCAGCAGAGCCAAAAATCACAGGCTCGAGGTCTCCTGAGTTTTCACGCGCCGTCCAACCGCTGTCTTTGAGAGAGTCTCATCAACATCTTCTTCGCCGGAGCGTGCGAGTCCGCAGCCAAAGCCTGTTACGTCACCAGAGCAAGAAAAAAACCAACCCTTTCAGTTCCCCAGCCTTCTGCAGCCCAATTTATGTCCAATTTGCAGACTTTCAACATAGCAGCCTCACAGTTCATAAAATCAAACTCAGCCAGGGCTAAGTCTCTGGGTAATGGATTTAGGATCACTCGAGGTGTTACCGGCAGTTCATGATGGGTAACTTTCTTGTTAACTAAAGTCCCTTTTGCTAAATGAGTTCCAGGTTTAACTCCCCCCAGCCTTCACTCTCCTTTTTTTTTCCTTTTTTTTTTTTTTTTTTTCCTTTTTGGCAGCGATGTTCAGGCTGTGACGGGACGGGGCGCTGAGGTGGCCCAGGACTTTTTATTAGCCTGCGCGTGGAGGGCTTTTCATTGCGAGGGCTACAGGGAGCAGAGACAGAGGGAGAGAGAGGGGGGGAAAAAAAGGTGGGATAAGTTAGTCTTTGTGTAAGGGGAAGGTGCTGAAAGGAAGGCTGTGTGCTGGGGCCGGGGGATCAGCCCTCTGGCTCCGCTTGTCTACACAGGGACTAYGGAGACAGCCGCCTGCGTAGACCGGTGCTTTTCGGTTTCCGCAGGTAACTGCAAGCACTGTGGGGAACATGGCCAAGGAGAGAAAACCACAGATTGCACATGGGGAGGAAAAATCAGCCCCTCCTGGGCATTGCTGGGGTCCTTGGGGCTGGCAGCGCTGCCAACGACCCCGTCCTCAGAGCGGGGAAAGGGATGGCTCCTGTCAGCCATCGGCCACTGAACATAGCTTCCATATATATCACCTGTGTATTTCTCTTCCTTTAATGTTGGATTTTCCAGCTGAGAAGCCACGCTATTTATCTAGCAGAGATTAACTGCTGATCATGTTGCAGGAAGGGGATGCATCATTTCCAAGTGCTACTGAGCTTGGGGGACAACCCTCCCAGCATCCAAAGCAAGTAGTTGGGGATATTCTGGTTGCTTTAAATTGTCCTCTCCATCTAACCGGTTTGCAGACTTTGAGTAAACATTATCAAAAAGCTGGTGGCAGATTTGCTTTTTCTCCCTTCTCTCCTGTCTTGCTCCCCACTCCATCCAAGAGAAGGGTGAAGCTGCACTGCGTGTGCTCCTATGCTCTGTTCCCCGTCCAAAGGGTCAGATCCAAAATCTGTCAAGATGAACGGAGGGATTTTTGTTGAGTCTCAGTGATCATCGCACCAGGACCATGTACATTCCTATGGATGAATGTACGCTGGTGGGCTGGAACTTCTTTGGGGAAGGAATAGTAAAACACATGGTAGATAGGGTCAATAACAAATTTTCAGGCCTTCCTGTAGGGTGAAAAGCGAAGGGAAGGCTGCTTTCACCACCTCCTGGTCCTTGTCTTGGGCTATGGTGAGGGAGAATAATGTGGCCCTCAGCAGCCAGGACGCAGTCTGAGGTGGTCCAGTTTATGGTCTGAGGTGGCCCTCTATGGACACGCGGAAGGATAAAACACAGCGTTCATCAGCAGATGGCCAGCTCCCAATTCCTCACCCCTGTTCCCAGCACACCCCAGATCCACCGTCCCAGAGAACTGGGAGCCTCATGCTGGGCTCTCTGCACACCTCCGTCCACCATCACCCCTTTTTTTTTTCCCTTTTTTCCAGTTCCTCAGACACAATCGTGGAGTTTTAGAGGCTTCATCGCACATTTCCAGTGCCCACAGGAGCCGAGTCAGGGACCGGACGCTGCAGGTGGAGCAGAGGAACCAGGGCTGCACCGATGCACCCAGGCACGTGAGGATGGGGCTGTCATGCCATAAACCAGCACATGGTGTTTGGGTCGGGCTGTTACATGACAGAAATCAGCCTAAGCTAGTCCCGTGAATTGCTGCTAAGGACATTTCCATGTGATTTTAGTCAAGCATGTCTGACAAAAAAAGCTTTTATATACAGGGGCAGGAAGAGAGCACATTAAAGCAGCTCTTCATGCCAGAGTGGCCTTCCTACTCATTTATTATCATCTATCCTCAGATGATTTCTTATCCTTCATTTTCTCCTTGTCTTTGATTTCTATTTTCTTTTGCTTCCACACAATTCACTTCTCCCCCTTGGACAGCATTTCTGACAAAAATAAAAAATGTGGCAGTTGTGTTTTGTTTTGTTTTTAACCAAAGTAACCACTTTGTCATTTCTCTTCAGATGACTACTGCTTTCAAATATTTACCTTTCGAGTGTTTTCTTTTGTTGAAAAAATAATCACCCTAGGAGCTCTGTGCCTCCTTACGCCATCCTGTACAGTGGCCCAGAGGACAGGGCTTGGCAGCGCAGCGTCTCGCCGCGGCTCCCTCCAAAGGCTTCTCCCCAAGACAGAATAGGTCAAAACTAACGAGGACAGTCAAAATAAAGTGTTTCTCAATGGGAAAATACTGTTTTACTGAGGTCGAACCTATTTGCAGGAGTTTTGTTTACAGTTTCGATTGAGGTTCCTCAATTAAAATACGTCTGAGGTGAAGCAGTATTTCAAAAGTGTCCAAATGCCCCATTTCATCACCTTCGTATAAAAAATGGTCCTATTTTCTGGTCTAAAGCAGCATTTTGTTTTGAATCCGAACCAATGTCAAACACTATCATTGACCGAAGGGCCCCTAAAAGATCGTCACAAGAATGGACCCGGTGGTGTAAGGTGCTGTACAGACAAGTGAGTTTGCAATCTAAGTTTAGCACACCCTACATCCCTGCTAATGGGTGTATTTTACATTCTGGCTGCAATAAAATTAGACCAGTAGTGATTTATTATTGATATCAAATAAAAATCCACTTGATAATCGAGATTCTTTACCTCCAGGAGAATATTTTCTTTCCTTTTTGTAGATGGCAGCCAACATTTTATAATCACGGTCTATGAGAAGCCTGAAACTATAAATGGAACATTATAGTAATTCAAGTGGAGAACTCTCTTCCACTCCATTTCATCGCTATTTGTTTTGAGTAACTTATATTGTCATCTGAGCCTTTTTTCCTCTTGGAAGGGTGCAGCTCCGCTCATTGTGGTTATGCCAGCTGCCTGCATTAGCTCACTGAGCGCGCTCCCTGTAGCCCAGCTGGGTATTGTCTTTCAAACTAAACAAATAATTTTATTTAAAAAAGAGAGAGAGAGAGAAGAAGAAAATGTCAGCCTACCGCCCCAACTCCCTGTAGCTCTGTTTTCTCTGGCTTTTGTGATAAATGTGGCAGTGGTTATGCGCTCTGTACATGCAACTGCCTGAGTTTGTTCTCTGGTAACAACAATGGATCATCTCTTACTAAAACGCTACATTTTTAAAAAATAAAGTGKTTTTTTTTTTTAAATGAACTCATGAATATTCATTTCAATCTGCCTTATTTCTGGGGAACCACGCTAAACAGGCTTCTACTAACTATATTGCGAAGGTGACTTAATTGGAACTAATTCTGATGAAGATAGAAATTCCCAGACTGGATCAGAACAACGTCCACCTTCCCAGTGTCGTGTCTCGGCAGAGGCCAGCAGTCCATGAGAAAGCACAGGATGCCAGAGAGGAAGCAAGTATTCAGACCATGGCACCAACATCATCCAGATCCTTCCAAGTCAGAGACAGATACTGCAGATTATGAGAGTTTAAGTCCTCGAATGCAAATATACGTGTATACGCACATGCATGTGAGAATATATGTGGATGTGTTAACAAATCATAGTTCACAAGAACAAAAATGATACTGATAGTTGATTATTGGTTCTGGTTTTACCACTTCATACTTGATTGCAGTGAAATTCCAAGTATATAAAGCTAATCTTCAAATTCAGATAGGATTTCAATTTTGACTCCTTCTCTCTCACTTTTAAAAACTGCAGATAACTAATTTGAGCCAGGATAGAGACCTTTTGAATGCCAAAGCAATATTAAAATAAAAACATAGTTTCATGTTATGCAAGTATCAGTATCCATTGATTAAGGTCTGATCTTTCAAAAAATAACACGTTATAGTTATTCACTTTAAATGTTAACTACTGTTAACTGGTAGGCATGTTGGCTGCTTTTTAAATAACTTAATTGCTTTTCAAAACATTTGTGGTGAGAAGGAAACTCCAAATGTACGGGACAAAGCTCTATTCATATTAATAGCAGGCAGCACTGTCACAGACCACAGTACAACGCGATGCAGCGTGGACTGGGGGATTTATCGAAGAACTAAAAGTCATGGAGTTTTAATCCTGCATCCTTCTTTACTTCTTTATTCCTGATCTCGTCCTCTTTGTTTCTCAGTTTCTCCAGCTATAAAGCCTGGATAATAAAACTGACAAACCGGCCTAATTCTTAAAAAACAGAGTTGTGCTTTTTCAGATTGTCCAGAATTTTTCAGTTGTGTGTTCTTGTTCACACAGTGAACGTTTTAACTGATTAGATGATTTCTAGAATTGATACCAGAAAATGACATGCAATTTCTAGAAAAATAATTGTCCTTATGTCAAACAGAGCAGTCACAAGTTCTGAGGCTCTAGTAAATGACCAGGAACTGCATTAATTTTCACTGCGTATCTGAATATAATATTTACAGGTGGAAATGCATAGGGGATTTGATTCTCTATAAATGCATTTCAGAGAATATGAATCTTTCAGTTAGAAGTCTTTGAACTGACAATGTGCCTGCTGTGAGTAATTTAAGCTGTAAGTGTATCTAGAAGTGGCATGGGCACCAAACTAAAAATAGATAAATACCTTCTTAATAGTAGCATCAAGCAAAACTTCCTTTCTTTCAACTTCTGTAAGTAGAATTAGGAAGCATTTCTAGTCATTTGGAAGGCTGTGCAGGTGTAGGGTAGGAGCTAAAGCAACTGCCCCATCCGTCAGCCAGGTCTGTAAGGGATGAAAACCCACCCGGGGGGGCTGACACAGGCGCTAGGGCCAACCCCGAGCACCGTGCAGGAGGCTGGGGCTGTACGGGCGGCCGGCCGAGTGCTGGCTCCCAGTCTGAGCTCACTGTTGCTGCATTCTTGGTAGAAATATTTTTCCTCTGTAGCTCGGACACTACAGCAACATTTGCTTTTCTCTATTTTTTGTTTTATGATATTCGTGTAGTCCCATTTGCCAGGTACACMATCACACTTTCCGTTCTCTTCGAAGGAAGAAGGAAGGAGAAGTGGTGCTACTTGTAAACCTTGTTTCCATCTTTCTTGTTTTGTGTCACTTTATTTTAGCACACCAGTAAAACTCCAGCACATAACCAGCTTTTAATTTAGACCAGCTGACGAATACAGCCTAATAATAGCTTCATAACAAATAACTTCAGAAAGGACAGCCTGTCTTGATATTAAACAATTTAAAATAACTCCTTTCCCTCTAATTATAAAGAGAAAAGGAATTGAAAACAAAGTGAAGGTGTGGCACAACCATTAGCAACTAGCCGAAATTTCCATGCGTAGCCTCCCAGGATTCGGCCAGAGGACAAGTAAAATACAGAGTGCCCAAACTTTTGTTTTATAAGGCAAATAAGCTAACCAAAATTTTACAAAACCAAAACCATCTCACAGCTCTTCTGAGCTTGAATGCCAAAGAGGAGGCCTGGACGTACACGGGGAAGGTCACCTGCAGCCACTGAAAAAACACCTAAAAAAATATTCATTTATTCTAAGCTGGTGCTGAAGAAGGGCTGATGGGTAAAGGATGGGCTGGGTCACTTCTGAAGGTGGTTTTCTCTGTCTTCACTGACTACAACGGGACCCTGGGTGTCAGATGGGGACAATGGGTACAATTGCTATTTGTCCCAGTGAAATATCAGAAATGATACATGCTGTAGCTAGAAATTGAGTTTCCAATTCACTTGCAAACCCCATGTTAAGAAGGAGAGAGAGAATGGACCTGACTGGCAAATAATTATTCAGCAAAAAATATGTTCGGGTGAAATGAAACTTCTTCTTTGGTTTGGAACTTTTTAGTGTTCAAAGGTATTTGCAATAAAATTGCAGGAAATTTCAAGTGAAACTTCTCCCATAGCATAAATTTTTAGGGTTTCATCTTATAATGTCAGCATGAAATGTTTTCACTTTTGAGGGAAATAATTTTCTTTTTGGCTTTTTTTTCCCCTGACCACAATATTTTGCCAAAAACCAAAGTGGACCTGCAAGATGTTTCAAGGATCTGCTTGGGTGTCTTAATCTCCACCTTTTACAGAATAAAAAAGTTGTTTTCTTACTCCCAAACTGCTGTTTTTTTCCTTYGACAATATTTGAACTATTTATCTACATGTAAGTCAGTCAGGGAGGTCACAACTTGTGCAACTTCGGGCCAAATCGCAATGTGCTTATAGGAAGAGACCATTTGAAATCTCTGGAAGATCCTGGGAAATCAGGGGACTTTGGGGGCATGCCTCTTTCTTCCAGTGAAAGCCCCCAGATAATCTTTATACGGGTCCATACCCCAGCCCTGAGGAGCTCCCTGACGTACTTTTCCATATGAACCCCCTGAATCCCAGGTCCAGGGCCAGGGCAGGTGGGACGGGGACTGACGCCCAGGCGATGGTCTCAGAAAACACATTCATTTTCAGCAACTCCAACAGTCAGGAAAGAATCTTGACAAAACAAATGGCTCCCCATAAACATGTCTAAGGAAATTAAGATGCTACAACTGATCTGCTTTAATAAAATTACGCAGTCGGCTCAGTTTCCAAAGTTAGTCACTGTATTTTCTGCATCACGCCATGCAATTAATCCTTCCTAAAATAAACGGACTGATTAAAATTCCATTATCCTGACAGTTCACAATAAACCATGGGACCAATGATCCCCTTTCTTTTTAACCATTTAAGCCATTATAATTAATTCTGGATTTATGTCATTTGCTGGTAAATGTTACGATCACCTTACTAACTACTTAAACAATTTCAAACAGTTGCACTCCTTCTCAAACATGTAAGCAATGGACAATAATTGAACTATTTAACCTGATTCACATTTCATGAAGTTTCCTTTATACACAAAGCTCAGTATTGAGTTGCTGGGGTCTCGTTTGTTTGCCTTTTTTTTTCCAGTATCTAATTAAATGCTCATGAAAAAAAAAAAAAAAATTAACACTTTGGAAAAAGACAGGGAAGTGTCTGAATTTGCCTTCGTGATTATTTTGGTCTCATATTCAGTTTGTGAGTGAAAAGAGACCTCCTGAAGAACATTCTTTTAYGTTATTATTTCAAACATACTAAAAAAATGCCAATATTTTTCTTACCAAATTTTCTGCAATTCACTTTTGCCCAAAGTCAACCTTCCTTAGCATGCCCTGTGTTTTAGGATGACAACCACTCCACTCACAAAAACACATGACATTATAACCATTTTTCTCAGTGGAATCACTTTTTGCTCAAATGGCTCTACTTTTTACAGCAAACACACCATGGAAACGAAACCAATCCTACAATCGAGCTTATTCCAGCTAAAAGTATTTGAGATTTCCTTTGGCCTCTTTCTGCCGTGCCTCCTGGCAGCTCCCCATCACGCTGCCAGACATGGCCGTGGCACTGGGGAGAAGGTGCCCACCTGAGCGCTGGGAGGTTCTGCCTGAACAAGTCCCAGAAGCTGGGCTGCACATACAAATATTCCTCCTTTTTTTTTTTTTTTAAGTTTGCCTCATCTCTGCTACCCTTGGTCTCTCTTTTACGGTTCTGCTTTTGGGGTTCTACATTATCAGCTGTTACGATACACCCTCCTGGCTTGTTGGGATGGCACTTGGCCATCACTTCTCTCATGCACCTCTTCTCCAGCTTCTGGTAACCTCCTGGATCTCATAGCAATGGTGTCACACCAAGCACAAGGCTTGGCCATGCTGTCAGCCCTTCCTAGCCTGGCTGCTGCATTCAGGCAAGGCTGCTTGAACCAATCAAGCACGGGATTGAGGGGCTGCAAGGTCCTCCCTGTCCCAATCTGTGGCCAAAACTACGAGAGATGCAGTTCTATATACTACAGCAATCATGCGAAATATGGAGAGATCAGCTGGCTTGGAAGAGGTGGATTTACTAAATCAACCACTCCATTGCTGTACTTTGTGGGTACTTTTTCTTCTCTATATTAAAATTCACAAAAAAATCCAAATAAAAAATGAGGTGATAAAATGCCAATAAAATTGCCACTTAAATCGATTTGTCTTGGTTTTGGAAAAGAGTATCAAAATTTTAGCTTTTTAAAAACTGTGATTACAAACAGAGATATAAGCTCCAAATTTTTCAGAAGGTGGAAAATCCATTTTCTAACCAGCCCTACTTACGACCGGGTAGATGGGTTACTTATCCAAACTAACACTGACCTTCAAAAATGTTTGGGTTGATGTCAGTGTTTGGGCTGAGGTTTGGTTTGGCCAGTTCTTATTTTTCCATAGCAATTTACCCATCCCTAGAAGAGATGCAGCTCTGAAATGGAATAAAAAGAAGAACGCTAAGCACACATAGGCCAAACTGAGCTGCTATTTAATAGAAATAATTAAAAAACCCTTTACCTCATCTTTATCTGACCAATTGCACACAGTGCTTATTAACACAGCAGCTGATCACATTGTGAAAGCCATCAGCCATAATAGCAACACCTGATGAAAAGGAGGAAAGAAAACAGATTTATTAAACAGCTAAACTTTGTTTACATTGACAAATGAGCCCTTCTAGAGATCCCAAAGTTCATTTAAAAACCCTTTTTTAGCAGCATTTAGCTAGCCAGCTGCAGAAGCCTCCCGGGATCTCCTCAGTGTCATTCGCAGAAACCTTCCTTCTAAGTTTCTCCCCAGGTCTCCCGAGTTGTGCCCAGGTGTTGAGGTTTAAGGATGTGCTATTCCTCACATCAGCTGCACAGGATGGACTCTCGCCCATACTGTCAGCACCCTGCGAACAAGAAAAGGCCTTCTTTGTGCGCTCTCTCAAGGCCCGGCACTGTGGCTATCTCATTCTGTTTCGAATTAACATTGGTGGCGATTTCCGCTGGCTTTGCTTTGTAGAAAGACCTCTATGTTCTGCAGCCGCTCTCCAATTGCAGGGCACCATGGGAGGCTGCAGGCAGATGCAAAAAGCGTTGTCTCAGTTTGCTCCCGTGGAATTGCTTTCCTAGGAGGCTGAGAAGCAAAGAGCTGGGGGTTTGGCCATTAGCAGCCAAGGCGGGCAGAGAGAACAGAAAACGGGGTTTTAGCATAAAGTGCAAGCTTTGCACGCCGTGCTTTGTGCTGAAGACTGTAACATCGACTGCAAAAATTCTGTCTTCCTCCCATTGGCCTCCAGAACATGATGAAATGGTTGAGCATATTCATCAGCGTAGCCACAGAAATCAGAAAGTGTGAGGCGAAAATACATCAGTGAGTGTTACAAAATATGCAGGACAGGATACGAAAGCCCGTTAGCATCCAGAGAAAGAGCTGCAACAAGTATTAGATCACAACCTAGATGTGATATAAATTTTAATCCAATATGGAGTGTTTAGAAAAATAGTTCCCCAGTGGCTGCTCTGATCTCGGCGGTCCCACGTACTCCAACTACTGGGGAACACGCAGACCGAGTGGCAGCAACCGGCAATGAATGCCGACTTTCTTCGGCTGCGTTTTCCTACACTCATAACGAGATCACAGACAATATATATAGGACTGTGCAAACATACAAGGATGATTAATACTTGCTTGTGATTAATTGCATGTTTACTCCAACGAATGACTCAATAATTACATGAATGTTTTTCCGATCCTTTGCTAGATTTTATTACTTTACAGCATGCTGCGCCGCAGATACATCATGAGATATGGAACAAAGCCAGGGTCAAAGCTGCGCTCCCAACGCCGTGCCCTGATCCTGGCCGCAGAAATCCTCTCCCCCGTCTGGATCAGGCTCACGGGCTGTGAACCACCTCGCGGTGGCTGAGTTGACAGTACTGGAAGTACAAAAAGTCTTGTACATATATATCGTTGGTAGGAAACCAGTTTCAAAAAGGGAAGGCTATTGTACTCAAATGTGCCCACAGTCCCAGAATAGATGGGTGTTTTTGCAAAAGCAGACAGGAGAGTTAACTTGTTGACACTATACTTTAAACAGTAGGATTCAAAGTCAACAGAAGGGTGGTGAAAATATCTCTTCAGATTTATTTATTTATTTGCATTAAACAAAACTTGCCCTTTCTTTCCAATGACCCAACAAACAAACCAAAAATGGGGTCGAGTTGCCAACATGTTCCAGCTTGGCCTTGCAGTTTTAATCCTGTCCTCTCAACGTGGTTGTGTGACTAAATATCAGAGGCAAACTTTGCATGTCACGTATTTTTCAGGCTTGTATCTGACAGCTCGGTGGAACCGTAAGCATTAAGCCCAAGCAGCGTTCCTCATTGCTCCCAGGAGCACTGTGGAATAAGCAATGCTTGAGACTTGAAACGGAAAACAGCCCAAACAGCTCCGCAATGGCATTATACGTGCATAGGTGCACGCACACGCGCTCATATACACAAGCTTGCAAATTTTTCCTCCTTCCTTTTCCTTTTTCCTCTCCTCTTCAGCACCGCATTCTGCAAGGCAGTGTTTTTTGCAAAGTATCTCTTACAAGCAAACGATTTTTGCAAAATACAATTTTACAGATAATAATGCATTTTCAGGTAGATTGCAATATATGGGGAATATRGAGACTTATAGCAGGGAATATATTTTCATTTATGCTTTGTGTATACTCATTTATTAATGAAATGTTAAAAAGCAAAAGGAACATTAAAAATTTTGCTATTTATCTTTATGTGACTTGCTAAACCTTTTTCTGCATTCCAGACTCTTTGGCCACTGCTCAGTGTCACGTTTTTCTCCCAGACAGTAGTAGTGTGTCCAGTTTTGTGCACTAACATGTCCCATACCCATTTCACATTGGCAGCGCAACACCGACAGACAGATAATGAGATAACAGCCATGATACAGAAAGAAGTTTATGAAAAGACAGTTTTCCAAACCCTTTTCATTCCATAGGTTTCCAAATCGTGTGACTTTACTTATTGCAAAATGTTAACAGAAAATTTTAATATTTAATTCTAGTTCCCTTACTTTCTGCATTATGATTGTGCCTGAAAATCGTCTAGAAATACCTTAAGGAATGTGACTCAAAGGTGGTTCATTCTTTCTGTCCCCGTTTTTGGCAGGGCGGACTGTAAGTGCAGCACTGCTTTCTGCACTTCAGGGACACGGGCTGCGTGCAGGTCATGTACATACTGTCCTGTGTTTACACTAGAAAAAGTAAAGTTGGGAAAGTATGTATTGCACTGGACCAGAAAGTAGTTTTTGGCTCCCGTGGGATTCGTTCCGCCCAGCACATAGAGATGGAGAGATAAGCTGTGGAGTCCAGTGAGAAGCCAGTGGGATTTGTGTTAGCTCGCCGCAAGGATGGGTGCTCCCATCTCCCCTTTTAGAACAGAACTGCACAAAACACACCACACGCCCCCCCAGCCTGAAATACAAAGTTAAAGTAAAAAAGTGTGGAAAATGTACATGGCATTTTGCTCACCTGACAGTCAGCCAGCAATGCCAGTGAACTCAGTGGAATGGTATATAAGCACTCAGCAGGGAAAACTTCAGCCTCTGGGYGTTATGTGGGTGTATCAGAGAGAAAATAGGTTAGCTTTCTAAATGTAGGTATTTTTTTAATATTAAAATATAGCACTGAATAATTGTTCAGTGGAAATTTGTAGAAATTAACAGACAATATCTCAATTTTATATAAATAAAATTATGTTTTAAACCAAAACTTTCTTTCATAGCATCTTACTCTAATGGCTAATAATCTAGCATATACAGTGATCTGGGCGATCAAAATGCTTGCTTTATGTAAAGGAAATGCAGGTTTCAAAATATATATGCTATATTCAATTGTTTTACAGATACAGTTTTTGCTGTAACGGGCTATTTTCTTAATGACTGTCTAGAGGAAAAAGAAATCATTGAAATGATGGATTAAACATGTCTTATAGTATTAATTCAAAACCCCATTCATCTCTTCTGGACTCCGTGGTGAATTGCAATAGGCAGGCCAGACTTTAGAACCATTACGAAAACCCAGGACTTCAGCAGGAAGAGCTTGGATGGAAGGAGATACTGAGTGTGAAGGGAAATGTAAAAAAAAATAGAAGTTTATTACTATTTTTTTCACAATAGGTTATCTGTTTTACTGTTATGGGAAGAGCCATCCAAGACCTCAGTGCTCTCAGACCCTCATATGAATAAAGTTGACAGTTTTATCATGACTATAATGGTGCTGGGTTCGTACCTACAACTTAATCCACACCAATATATCCATCTACATTGAGCAGTAGGGAAAAAAATCCTGGGATGGTTTTGTTTTCTTTGCATGGGTGAGAATTTACAGTGTGAAATTCCCAGTCTTTCCTTTAAATTTGCTTTGCTGCATTCTTGAGCCCTTCAAAATACCATGAACCATTTCCTTTAAATTGTGAAGGCTGTCACTGTTGTGCCTATAATTATTATTTTCCCCTTTTGGCTTTTCTTCTTTCCTCTCTTCCTTTTAAACAGGACTCACTTCTTTTGTTTGATTTTTGGTTTTGATGTTTGAAGCAGCTGGTATCTTCTTATGGGTTTTATCATGCTGCATTTCTTTTTATGTGGCTCTACATCACCCACAATCCACTGGCAGGGGGTAGATGACATATAGAAGTAAAACCAACTGGCTCAAATCCTTCTCTCTATTTCACAGTAAATTGGCAGACATATTCAGGTACAGCCTGTAAAGCTTAGCAGAAAACGGGAGCCAGACCACCGCAGGGTTTGGTGAGGGCACCCTTAGATGCACTGGTCCATGACGTGCGCACTGGTGAGATTTTCCTCCATCCAGCCCTGAAGGATGATGCCCAYTTTAAAGAATCCCACAAGGATACATCACCAGACTAATCCATAAATAATTTTATTGTCCTTATAACATATGTAATTCTCCCCAGTCCCTTCCAAGGACAAAAACCATTTCAAGTTCATGTCTGAGAAACATTTAGGCACCTTACTGGATATTTGGGAATATTCTGAATTCAGACTTGGGTTTTTTTTAGCTTCTCTGGTGCAAAGACGATTGGATTTATATTTAGTCTGTGTTTCTGTCCCTATTTTATAAACACAGGAGTTCTGAGACAAAATAATAATAGTGTGAAAATGGACCAACCGCAGTGATGGCAAATACATGGATAGACTTTTTAGTTTATAGTTACACAGAAAATGTTTTGCTGAAGTGGTGGTCCCTAATGTAAGATTCCCTTTTAATTACCCAGTACATTCATATCTGAGTAAAAAAAAATAAAAACAGATAATAGAGATAGAGAGAAGGATATGAACTTAAGTGGTCATGAAATCATTGACTGGAAAACCTAAATGATATATTTCATTAATTTACCTAAGGCTGTATAGCCATAGCTTTTCATTGCCAGTGTAGTAATTTTGGAGTTTAAGCTTTTATCTTTCCACAGAATATTTCATGCCCTTAAAGCTGTGTGGTTTATTTGTCTAACTCTGCTAAATTTCTAACTGCAGTAGCAAATACTATTTACCATTTTTAAAAGGGTTGTCAAAATTATTAGATATCAGATGAGTGTAATGAATAGAGGAAATAAAAAATACTTTCTTTTCCATGTCCAGTAAATAATAAATATTTTAGATTTCTTCCTTCAACTGTTCGTTTGACTTTCCAGTTGGAAGCATTACCACTGTATTAGTAAAGAGTCACTATAGGAAAAGACTAGATGTTAAATTACATTTTCAGCTATCTTGACATGCCATATTTGGCACGGCTTTCTCAGTGAACAGGCTAGTCTATATATTTCTGAGAAATTAAAACCATATGGCAACACCTTAAAAAAAAAGCCCTTCTCTGGAAGCATCCTTGGAGTTTCAAAATGTATATGAATTAAATATAGTCATATTTATTTAGAAAGGATCTGTTCGGATTAGACATAGACCCCTCATTTCTGCTCCAAGAATTAAACTGCCAATATGTTACTGCTCTAAGTCACAACGGGAGATAACTTAATAATTGCATTTCTATTAATAGCCTCTTTGTCTCTAAGCTGAATAATGTATTTAATTTTGGCTAAACTCAACTTTTGTGAAGACTATTGAATTAGGGCATCGATTAGAGGATGAGAGCTTTCCTCTGCCAAGCCAGATAATTGGTATGATAATATTGTTACTGGAAGGAGATTCCACTCCTCACTGTCATTTGAAAGACTTCAGAAGACTTTGTATGAAGTTAAAAATTTCTGACCGATATTAGCTAGTGCTCTGCAAATCAGTACTGCAACTGGCTTTAGGCTTCCCTTTGCGTGCTGGCCTTAGGACAGCCGGCATGACCAGGAGGCAGGAGACCTCAGAGCCCTTGAGGCACAAAGCTCCTTGCAAAAAATCACATTTGGGACACAGGACCAGGGAGGTGGAGCGCAAGTGGGCTCACGGACCTYGCCAACGCATGCAGATGTCCCTTCTGGCCAGATACCATCTTATTCTTTAAGAAGTTCATCAGGGACTGTTTAATACTAATATTTAGAGAGTCTCTAATTTCTCCAAGGCAGTGAGGAGGAGCTGGGTCACGGTGCCGCCTTCTCCTCACGCGCCTGAGCTGGAAAAAGGTGCTGGAAAAAGGTGCCTCTCTTCTTGAATTATCTGGTGACATTACAAGCTTTGACAAGAAGAGAAATCTCCTCCAACTCCTACCCAGCCCAATATGCGGTCAAATATATGACTTAAGCGGAAAGCATTTGATTAGATGAATGTAGGTATATAAAACTATTCAATTTGGCATAGATATTTTGATATAGGAAACATATTTTCAATTTTATATTTTATGTCAGTGAGGAAGCATGTAAAAACTTTTCAGCAACATAATACCCTAAAAACTAAAGCCCTCAATTTTCCCCTGCCTCTGTTCCTATATACTTCTTGTATATTTGCACATTTGGATATGATGACAATTAGTTCTGTGCTACGGGACTGGATTGATTTCGCTTTCTGGGTCTCGTCCAGCTAAAACGTTACAGGTTCAAATACAGAAGCCTCTGGTTAATGAACTCCAGAAAGTGTAAAATACTGAGGCCCTGCAGTTACACGATCACCCTTCCGAACAGAAGCACTAATATCTAACAAGGCGAGCTACTGTTCTACCCTTTAGAAGAAGCTCATAAAAAGTAGGTTTAATTTGTCTGGGAAAAATAGACTTTAAAAAAGTGGTATAAGTTCCCTGGTGGAAAAACATGCTTCTATTATGAAGCCTTCCCACCAAATGTCTTGGAAATTAGGCAAAGTTAACATGTCCAGTTGGAGCCGAGCCAGGAAATGAACAGTGGATGTTCTCTTGTAAAAATCCTGAAAGCTGCAAGTAACCCATAAACAGTTTGCAGAGTGAGTCAAAATGGACCATTTTATGTTCCCTAATGGAAATACAGCTTATTTGTACATGGATTCAAAGTAACAATGTGATGTCATCAAATGATTTAAGGTCAGAAGCATAGCAAGAGTCAATATACAGTGGTGGATGGAAACATCCTATTCTTACTGAAGTATTTTGGAGGAACCACCAACACTAGGGTTTGTCTTGGCCCTTTGGAGCTGGTACAGGAAAACCTCAGCAGCTCTATTCCTGGAATTGCAAGGTGGGAAGTTTACTGTTACCATCAGTCTGAGGAGGGCTTTCAGGAATATTAGTAAAGTTTGCATTCGGTTCAGAAAACAGAGAAATTTCCTATAGAAAAGCGCGCCTTTGGCTGGTGTGGCCAAATAAATGATCTGCGTTCAGTATTATCTCCAGAATTAACACTGAGGTTTGCAGATCAGATTCAAAGCACAAACGGCTTTGAATCAGGTACTCCAATTCACAGATTTGCTGCAGAAAAAGCGCACACCTGAAAAAGCGTCCCTTGAGGGCCAAGCTTCCTCCAAAGTAAGGGGAGCCGGGATGTCCCTCAACCTTTGACTTACAGCCAGAGGCCCTTTCCTTGCATTCTGAAATGTGAGATTTGATCCCTTCTTTCACAATATGATTTTAATTTGTAAAGTGGTTTTGAGCCTGTGGCAGAAAAAACAGAAGGTTGAAGTGTTATCCAGCACTGATACACAGTTTTTCCAAAGCTTTAGAACCAGATGAGCTAGGAACAGTCCTTCCATTTTTCTTTCAAAGGCAGAATAGAGCAGTGGAAGGTTCAAATGAGGTGCTTGCAAACGGGTAAAGAAGGAAATTTTTGCCCAGGTAATCTAACTCCCATAGATTACTGAGAGCAGCAAAATCTTGTTCATCAGCAGTTATCTGAAAACAGGCTGAACAATCCCCAAAGCTCAAGTTTCACTAAATGATACTTCTTTTTCCTGAAACTATCTTAATGAAAGAATGCTTCCTTCTTAGCTTCTGGAGGTAAAGTTTGACAGTGACTCTTGAGTCATTTCTGTTATTTATCTCACGTCATTTTGTTCATTACTGTCATACTTATTACTATAATAAGAAAACATACACGTCATTTTGATGAGGGATGTCTTGCTTCGCACTCAGTTCTAAGCATTGCCATTCATTTAGAAACTTAATAAAAACTGGTCTAACTCAATTGCTAACAGAAATAACCAATTCAGAATTAATCTCTAATTAGGGATGAGTTTTGCAACCTAAACTGGTATTTGAACTACATGTCCTGGTCTCAGTAGGAATATTAAAAGCCTCATCAGAAACGGTCTAAATGACAAGAGAGAGAATATAATTAATTAATATAAAAGACTCTAGTTAAATAACAAAACTCAAGATACATACACGGAGCACAGAGCTCACTCAGGTATCTCTCCAGGACATTGCATTGCTCTGTACAGACCCAGCTGGATTTCCTTTACAGATGTTTTCCTACATGGTTTGTGGAAGTGAGTAGGACGATCATGATTTTTACAGACGTACGCAGGCACAGCAAAATGACATGAGATTGCTGAGGTCAGCTGGAGGTAAACAGCAGAATATAGTAGATTCCTATTCCCTGACTTCCAACTCATAGGTCTTTTCTTATTCCATGGATTGTATTGTCCGTTTTCTCTAAGCAAATTTCTGAAATAAGATGAGAGCTTACTCTCTGAAAAACATGGGAAATCTTCAGGCATTTATTGAGAATTTGTTGGGAAACATTAACACTCATCATTTATTGTTAAAAATTAAGCCTATGATTTTCAGGGGTTTATTCATTTTGAAGGAAACTTCTAAATCAGTTCTACTTATTGACATTTGCAAGCACTCATTTGTCTTCAATTTTGGCAGTAGGTTAGCTGCAGATTCGGTGGAACAAGTCACTATTTAATCACCTTTCTGTATTTCATGGCAGCTGCCAATTAGAAGGTGGGAGAGAGGCATGGATAGGCTAGAACTGTATGGTGTACTTTAAAAGTAGATAATTTAGGAATGACATTTATTTGTATAAAAAATAGTGCCTTCTCTTACCTACCTGTTAGGCATGGCCCTTTCATGAATGTTGCCCACAGTTGCAAGAAAAGCAAATTGGAATAAAATGAGATGCCAAGAACAGCACTTGCTGGTTGGGAACATTACTGTTTTATTATAGGAAAATACCTGTATCACACTCATAAAGAAACTATTAAACATGTAGGTAGGCTACCCTTTCTACCTCCTTCCACATACCCACACCTACGCACAAAACCTCCCTTTCTTCTGAGCCCCAATTTCAGCCAATTTCTTTATGAGGGTTGTGTCTAACCGAGCATCAGGAAAGCCACAGACAAAGAAGGGTATGAGCGGGAGGAATCTTTCTGTTTCCGTTATGGTTCCATAAAATTTCAGTCCAAAGGGTGTAGCTTGGGATGCAGCAAGGAGTTCACACACACAAAGTCTGCAGAGGAGATGGAGTTCCTACAGACCCACATACACACAGCAGCATGGGTAGACTTGCATCCTTTGTGCTCGTCCTGCAACAAGTAGATGTGATTCTGAAAGATTTAATTAGATACACACTCAAATGTTGCTGAGAAAGAGAAATTCAAGTGGAGAATTAACAAACTGCCTTCCTCTTCAGCCTTTCTGTTTTGCTGCGTGGAGCTGGAGTTGAGCAGAAGCCACTAAATAAAGCAAGGAATTTAAATGTTGTTTTCTTGCAAGTTGACTGAAACCAAATATACTTGATAACAGGGCTAAGTCCTTGTGGGAGCTGAGCCGAGTCTTTCACACATTTCCTCAGGTAGGAAACCGCTGTGCAACATTTCAAAGCAACGTCCCTCCCGTTTTTCTTAAAAGAGCTCTTTAGTGACTCCCTAGGTTGTGGTTTCCGAGTCCCACAGGCTGGACACGCTGCTGGTTCCTTATAGGACATGGTGTATGGGAGTCTCTCAGGAACGTATTTCCCCTGGTTTACAGATCCATACCCCCACCCTGTGGCATGACCTGGCCTGTAAAGCCAACAGCAGGCAGAGCTCCCTCGCTCCAGCCAGGCTCATAGCCTTGCTCTTGGGATACCCTCCTGCCTCCAAACTTAGAGAAAAAGGAACAGGATGGGTCAGAGGAACTCCATGGAGGAAAGAGCACACGATTCAAAACTGCTTTAGAGTAGCCCTGAGGACAGCAAAACGTAGAGCTTGAGTCCTCTCCATGCACAGTAAAAATGGAAATTAAATTCACTCTATCAAGAAGGATCCTCCGGATTTCCATCAGAAGGGACAGAGGAATTTAACACCTGGAATTCAGCCAAAGGCTGAAAGATCTTATAACTTTAATGTCTGCACTGGACTATTTCATTTCACTACAACATTTTCATTTCCAATTAGAATATACATGCACTCAAATCACTCTGCATATAACTTTCCTACGGCATCCTCTCACGGAGGGTGAGCACAGCAGTTCTTGAGGACTATTATGTCTTCAGCCGACCACGGGTTCTCCACATCCAGATTCCCAATTTTTATTATGCCATTGTAAATCTAGGGAAACTCCAGTGATTTCACTGAACTTGGGCTAGTGGAAAGCCAAAGTAAATACAATGAGCTGTCAAAGGAGTTATATCACGTTGGCACTAGTGTAACTGAAAGCATAATTTGCACTATTTTTTAATAATATGGTGTCTTAGATCATTAGGAATGAGGTCCTGCAAACACATACGTGAGTAACTTTCTTCATGTGAGTAGCTCCTGTGCTGTCTATTTATGTGAAGAATGCTAAGATGCCAGATGTTGGGACTTCAGCAGAAACCATCTTGACTTACACCAGCTAAAGCTCTGGTTTACTATGCTTATACAGAAAAATGTCTGCTGGATTGGGCCCTTCTGATAATGTCCCCAGGAGCTGATAAGGATAATAGCTGAGAAGCCTTGAAAACGGTTTCTGGTGAAATCTGTTGAGTAGAAAAGCTTGGGACTTAGGGGTGGGGTGGTGGGGCTGGTGAAAGATTTAAAAATCAGACTGGCTTTGCCTGACAGTCTGAGAGTCAGATGAGAGATGAAACTTTTGGCTCCTCTGAACCATTTGGCATTAAAATCATATGAAAGTTTGGAAGGAAGTTACAATTCGGAAAGAAATACTTCATGTTCAGATAATCTTCATCCTCCTTGTGAACCAACAATAAAGATGACTCCTGTCACAGCCACTGGGAATGCATGAGCAAAAAGGGCGCAACTGAAAGGAGGAATTGAAAGGTGAGATGCTGGTCCCACTGAATTCAGTGGCAACTCTCTCACTGACTTCTAAGTTGTTATGGTTTTGCCCCAAATTAGGTTCCAGTGACAAAATTTTCCACGGTGGCGTGGTATGACTGAGGTAAAGCATTGCATTCATCTCCTTCAATGTAGGCTATTTCTGGGGTATAGGAATGAGGAACGGAGTTTGTTGGGGGGTTTGTTTTCAATGAAAAAGTATTCCAATATACCTTTAAAAAAATAYGTTCCAGAGAAAACATAAGGAAATTAAGTTTGGGTATGGCTACACAGCCATTTCCCCCCCTCCCCCAGCCCAGATTCACTTAGAGACATAAAACAACGTCTTGATATTTCATTTTGAAGGGTCCTTTCTTCAGCCTTTTAGAAACAAATTTTACCTTGCATATAGTTGTAAATAAAAAAGCAACAAAATCAATTCATCACGGACTTTTATGAAGTGAAGAGAAAGTTAACACACACCATTGGTTATAAATTGATTTCTGAAGGCATAAGGACCAATAAAGTGCATTTCTTATTTGCCCCTGTCTACTTGCGTGGAGTTTCCTACAGGTCAGGAGGCACATGAGCTAAGGTCAACCCCTAGGGTGTATAATTTGCAACACAGTGCCTTCATTGCAGAGCTTCCCTGCCACAAGGCGCAAATATGTTTTCCTTGGCCAGAGGAACTGTATGAAATAAATTATTCTGCAGCCAGTCTGACAGAGCTGGGCATGGGGTACAGAGAACTGGACAAYTTCCCAGTGGCCTCTTGCCTAGAATTTGTTCTGAATGCATGAAGCTGAGCAGGATTTGCAGAAGACAGATGTGGCTAGCGCGTACTAATTCCCAATTCAAGTTTATCTCTTCACGTCACAAAAGGACAATGAGTTGCTTCAGCAAATCTCACTTAGCAGAACTCAGTGTGACTTCTACCAGAGCTGGAAAACGCAAATGTATCCATCTTACCATGTTTAAGGTGGTTGCTCTCAAACCTTGTGTCTTATCACATATTTCACGGCTGTACAGGTTAAATWCATTGCTGGTGTAACTCTATCAAAGCCATGTGTGCGGGTCTCTTGAAAATTATGTGACAGTGTGAACCTTATGGCAATAGCAGTTATCTGATAAAGGGGAAAAATAAGACATACAATGTTTCTTTTGCTATCAAATACATGTTTCCATTTTGACAAGAAAAAAAAAAATATCCCCGTAGCTTTTGCTTTTAGACATTAAAGGTCAGATTAAAAAAATATTTTGGCATCTAATAACCTATTGAATTCAAGGGCAACSAATGTGAAAAAAACCCTAGCAAGATGAACTTACAGTGTTTTGCTTTCAAAAATATGATTGTGTATGATCAGGTAAGTAAATATTATCTTCTCTTCTGTTCTATTTGACTCAAGTCATGTACCTGTCCTACTCTCATTAGGATAGCATTTGATTTTGCTCCCTCATACCTGTGTGTCTCCAAAATCTTTAACATATTTAATGTKTATATGCACACATTTAATAAAAGCAAGGAAGACAGGGCAGGAGCTTTATACTTCTCTCTGTCCTGCAGACATATTAATGTGATTTTACTGAATCCACATTAGTGGCTTTTGAATTGGCCAAAACAAGAAAACCGTAATAGTTAGCTGAATTCCTGGAGAATCTGTTGGTTAAGAAAGACACTCTAATTTTTCATTGAGAAAGCAGTCTGAGATCTCTCTCTTTCTCTGAGTTATTCTGCACATTTACTGAAAAGGAAAATGCTATCATATGGGAAAAATCACTTCCAGAAGTTGTTTCTTCACTAGGTCATACAGTAGCTGCTTGGAAGGACAAATCCAAATCAGAGGGAATGCAAGGTGGCGGCTTCAGACTGAAATTTTGACTGCATTGCTTATTAAGATTTTTCTCCTGCCTGAAAAGCAAACATTTTAAAACAACTGAATCCCACATTTTATATAGCAAAGTGGGAAATGTACTCCTTTCAATCTTTAAATGTGCACATCTGAGAACTAATACAGCAAAAGTTTATCAAATGTGATAAAGTAAAACCTACATTATTAAAAGTGAGAGGAAGGCAATTCTTTTACAGCGCTGGTGAATATTTGAGTGTTTTTTCAGAACGTCTGACTTTTATTTCATCTTGAACATCCATTCAAAATAATTGGGAAGTCAAAGCACAGCAAATATCTCCTGCCGCTTGTTGGACATACCTGGTACGTTATTGGATAGTTAAGTGGATAATGGTGTGAAATAAGCCTATAAAAACCAACACACTTCATAGTTAATATTTCTTCAGAGTATAGTTAAGTTACTATGACACATCTGTCATAACTCTTATGGGGAGCCTCATAATGTGTCTGATCTTATATACTCAGAGCTGTAATGTATCTCGTGAACTGCAGTAGACCTATGGAAACTGAATACCCACAGGTCAATGGCAATATACTTTATAGTGTCAATATAGTATACAGTTACAATGGTAGTGTGTAATAATGCCAAGGTCTCGTCTTGTTCTGAAGGATCTTCTTTTCCACCTGTGCACTGGCTTAGAAAGCTTTGCAGTTCATTCTCCTGGAGGAGACCAGCACCTAGGTGGGATTCTGGCATCATGCTGTGTGCTACCATAGCACGGTGCTCTCAGCCTGATAAAAGTCATGATCCCTGCATGCATCATCCCTGCAAGAAACTCTGAAAACTCCTAGACAAGGAAAGGACAGCATCGCAGAGTCCTGTGAAGCTGATGAATGCTTTGACTGGACGGTGAGGTAAGAATTTCCAGTCTAAAAGACAGTCCTACTATTACATTTTAGCTAAAAATGCTCAAACTGAAGGTGAAAAAATAGCACTAGCGTCTCATTTTCCACAGCTGAAAAGAAAGAAGAAAAAAAAATCTGTTGTGAACCTGCTCGAAGTCTTAGCTGGGGTGTCGAGTCCCAGCAGGCTGCACCGGGAGCAGCGAGCGAGGGAGGATGCGGAGAAGCCAGGCAGGCTGCTCCATGGTGTCCTGCCTTAGTGGGGACAACCTCCTCTCTGCTTGTGGACTCAGAGATGAAAAGCATTGAGCAAAACCTCCCCACAGCCCTGCCTCTTCCTCCCATAGTGATGGACACTGATTTCATGTCATGCTGGCCTCCTACAGACAGTTATTACTCAACTCCTTGCCTTACATTAACACAGCATCTCCACTGCAGCTGAGAAACTGTGCCAGTGGAGAGAGCAACGACGGTGAAACCTCCAGCCTCTCTCCAACCTGAAGCACCAAAAGGAGCAGTTGTCGGCTTAGCACGCTGGGAAACACAGACTACTTATTAAAGTTCCCAACTACAGACTGCARAGCCTGACACAAATTGCAGTTTAAAAAATTCTACCTCACTAGTCTATTACATTTGTTTTTTAATACTTTATTGAGATGAAAAACACTTAATACTAAAAATCTGCTTTCTAGCTGAAAATAAATTTGCATTATTAAACTTCATTAGAAACTAGTGGAAGCTCTAGAAAAAGTTGAAGAGATAGGACCCACACATCAATTATAAACTTTATGATACAGCTCATTATTCCAGGATGCTTAGAAAGCCATTTTTGTGCYGAGTTCCTGGGCTGATTTATCTGAGCACTGGTATGATGGTAACTTCTGCTGTGTTACGAAGAATCACTTTCCTCTGCATCACCCATCAGTGGCTTTTTCTAGAGTTCCTCTAAGCAAAACAATAATTTCAGTCCAGTTTTGGAAGTGACAATTTTCTATCCTCAAGCTGCTGTCCATGCTCTCAAACTAAGAGGAGCAGAGAGGCAAAGYGAGCGATTTGAGTGACGAGCAGGTCTGGTACATCTGGGCCTCAGACACCTAAAGCTGTGGGATTCCCATTCAATACAGCGCAAAGTGTGAAATTTGGAAGTCTTAGTTCTCACTAGCAAACTATGGTCTGGGCTGGCTTTGCTTTTTTCATCCACATAAAAGCAGAAGAATCTAATGTAGCAGCCAGCTACTGAAATTATTTCTGTATTACAGGCAATGGAGGCTGAGTCTTGAAATGTGTTGGATTCCTATACACTTCAAGAACGAGTGGTACTTTATGGGTACCTGTGATTAATTCCTGTAGTTTTAAGTCAAGTTGTCTCACAGACACTAAGCTCTGCTTCACGTTAAGTGTTGACTTCCAGGATTTTGGCTGAGCTCAGCGAGGAGGTGGGAATCATTTCCAAGGAACAGACTTAGCTCTAGATTCTGCTTTCAAAGAAACCCGAGGGTGTCCGCGCTCAGAATACTTCTTCAAACCCAAACCATTCTCCCTGGCTTGGACAAAAAACAAAACCCAATTCCAGTTTGCTCAAACAGTTTGCAAGACGGAGGGAAAGAAGCCGAGTTGAATTCCGAGTTCTCAATAATGGTTTTCAGCTTTGAAACATCTACTGGTGTTCCCTTTTAATAGAGATATTTAACACTATCAAATGATTTGAGGGAGTACTTAAAACACGGGGCAGACATCTAATCATATGGCTACAGGGGCAATTTTCAACTCTGATATCAGCATTTCCCTCTGCACAAAAGCAGGTAACTCAAGAGCCTCTCCTTCAGATGACTGGGGTATAAACTTTATATACAGCCCAAAGTTTATAGCTAAAAGGGTTAATGACAGAGGGGGTTTCCACCTAGAGGCTCTTCTTTAAAAATGAAATGAAATCTAATGATATCAAATTAAATCAAATAAAATCCTCCTTTCTATCCTTCTGATAGCGTGGTGCTAAAAGGTTAACTTACAAAATGGTATTGCTCTCGGGCCGATCCTGCGGTGGCTCTGTGGTTTCCGCCTATATAAATTTGATAATATTTTACAAATGCAGTATATGAAATATATTCTTAACATGTGTTTAATACATTTACAATCTATTAAAATGAAAAACAGAATATGCTTCAAATACTGCTTGGGTATTTGCTTAATGCAGTATGTCTGGAACATGTTAAACATTATTTTAGAGGTAATTGAAACATTTCACACACATTCACCCTGCGTACTGTGTGTGTGTACTGCATGCACTTTGGGGCCAAATCTTGCCCCAAGCACACAGCCTGAATATCCAGGCTGAGGACTGAGAGGTTCTATCAGCCTGGCATTTCCCTGCCTGCAGAGGTGCTCTGGTCCCCGTGGCTCTCCGAAGGAAGCATAATTCCTCTCTTCCCTCACCCCACTGGCACACAACCAGGGGGTCCTCATAGCATAGGTCTCTCTGCATCTCTCAGCTTCATTTTTGCTAAATAAATTAGATCCAATTTACTCTGGGCAACCGGTTACCAAGTTACAGGGTATTATTTCAGCTCACTTCAGCACATAGCCTGTCAAAGCGGCCATTAAATACCTCTCAAATGAATATTTATGTAAATACACATGGTACGGGAATATTCCTATGTAAGTATTTGCTTAGTTTCACAACATGTTCCTCTCACTCATGCCAATGTTCCCAAAAAGTGAACAAGGTGTATAGAATAATGATGGAGAGAAGTCCTTGTTCTTACTCAAATAAATGGCCACAAAGACTTGATTATAGTATTTTCCTCATTATCTCTGTATAACCATTTCATGTCCAAGACAGGATGATTAATAAATTATACATACCTATTTAAGGTGATAGAGTGGCTATCATTGCTCCAGAGAAGCAGTACAGTTTAATGGAGAAGAGTGAAAAATGTGTTTATTTCCAACTTGGAAACAAAACTGTGATGTGTCCCCAGCATCTGACTTCTCTATGCCATTTCCTTTTCATTATTCAACTGTACACAGTATACAATTTTCAGATTAGGAACCTAAGCTTAACTTGCCATAGAGCTTTATGTTTTCCCATTCTTTAAACCTAAATCAACAAATTATGTAATAAATATTGAGGGAGATAGTAGTTACACTTCTAGCTGGCTGTCAGAAAAGCTGTACTTTGTGCTGAGAGATTTGCTGCTTGGAAGAGAGCCATTTGTGTACAATGTGAACTCCTAAAGCTAAAAAGTCAGGGTTTTCTTTGCTTGCATGTGGATGTTTTGCTTAGTACTTGGGATTCAACCTCTTTGGAGCTAGGAAAGCAAATTAATTTTGGAAAAAAACCATGAGAGATGAAAAGGGAGAAGACCTCTCTGCTCATGAAAATGAGATAACAGCAATACTCAGTGGTTTTCTGTCTCACTCTTAGTTGGCAGTCTCATACAATATGGACCTTGATATCTCAACTTCTTTTTCCCAGCGGAGCCTTTACTCCATCTACTGCCTCCTCCTAACTTTTTTAATCTTTCTAAAATCCTTTCCCTTTGCCAAGTAATGTGGGCAGCTATAAATTTGTCCTGGTGGTAGTAGACTAGAAGCTATTTATCATTTCAACTTTGGTTGAGACACAAATTTTAGCTGGGAGCCATTAGAAGAAAAAAAAACTCATCAAAGCTTAAAACAGACTAAAATAGGTCTCATTAGAGTGGTTTGCAGATGTATAATAATTTCCGTATGATCCTTTTTCTATAGCTCCTTCAGTGAGTTATCTTCGTACGCACCTCCAGGTAAGATGCCCCTTGAAATGAATTCAGATGAGAAAGTAGATCAATCATTTTCTAAGGACAACTCAAGCCAGAGAGCACAATTTTAATGTATCATATTACTGTCCCTCTTTGCATTTGGGTTCTATCTCAGGCAAGCAGCTAATGGAAAGGAGAGACTGTACTCTGTATTCCAGCTTCTTCAAAGGAAATGACTTTTTTTCCAATGCAAGGTTGTGCTGTGTAATTATTTYTTTTAAATAAGAATTATTCCACATTATTTATTTATAAATAAATAAAACCCCCCTCTCCTTTACAGTTGTATTAATGTGCTCTATTCATGCAGTCAGATGCTTCAAGACATTTTGTAGGAAATTCACCTGGGAGAGAGTTGCAGGCAAGTAGTACATATTATGAGAGGTTCTTGCTAAAAGGAGATTACTAATTTTAGTCATAACTGTCCTATGTACCTCAGCAAGACTCAAATGACCATCTCAAAGGTCTACCAGATTCTGAACGCCCCCATAAAGCTCTTATTTGAAGATGTCTTTCATGTTCATGGCAGATCTTAAATGTAAATGTTGTCATTGATACCAGTCTGTGATCTGAATAAACCAATGAATAAATAAATCATACTGAGTTGAAAGAGGCCAGCATGGCAAAAACCACAATACTGAATTTCACTGAGCAGTGCACAGCGGGTGAAACAAACATTTGTCCAGAGATACGGAAGCAAAGATTACAAATTTGGTGTATCAGAGAAATGGAGCAGCTGTATTGCTCAAATTAACAGGGATTGTTTCTGTACTTTTTACTGATACAAGCCAAAATCTGAAATGGGCTACAGCTGTTTTCTAGAAGGGTTTAGGAATAATTTTGAGTCCCCTGGATAATGCACATTATTAACTCTTTCTGCTTGGGTTACAGACTATTTTTGTAATCTCTGATTCTCTGAGAAGTTTTCCTGAGCATTTTTCAACATTCTCTGAGGGCAAAGAAGGGCAAAATCTACCTAATTTAATTTTCTTCTCATTTTAAACTATTCAGTATTCACACCACTGTGAAATGGAGACATGACCAGGAAAGAACCTTAGTTTATGTACCTTACATTTTTGGCAAGTCAGGTTTTATTCCTTGCCTCCTCCCTTTCCTTTAATCTCTTCTTCTCCTCCTTCAACCCACTCCATCCAAACCCAACGTGCCCTTTTCAGCCCAGGAGCCTAAAGGAAAGTTTGTAGATTACAAATTTGAATAAACTTCATTTCAACAGTAAACAAGCAAAAAATGACCCCATTGGTGTCAGGTTCCTGATAAATATTACGCCTGACGTAGGTTGGGGTTTTTCCTTGGACTTCTGCTTGCTGTTTGTGTTCCAGGAATCCATTTTTTATAGTAGGTCTTTTGCTTTTTTCTTTTTTTTTAATGAGTTGAAAACCTGATGTCGTTTTCCAGCCTGTAACCACGGAGTGCATTGTACTCGCTACTAAATGACATGGTCAGAAGCAGAAACCTGGCTGGTCTGCCTGAAACCGTGTCTTGAACATACAAGTTGCTCTATCTCAAGATATTTATTTTTTCATAATATAAGAAGGGGTGTTAAACAAGGGTCACAGTGGCAGCTAATTTTACAGAAAAGAATATATGTGGGCATTTTATTATTTTACTTTATTTATTTTATTTTATTCTATTCTATTTTACTTATTTATTTATTTTATTATTTTATTTTATTTATTTTTTCAACATTTTGTCCTGTTGAGTTCTCAAAAAGTAGACTTTGTGTCTGAATAACAACCAGACATGCATCTACTTTGCAAAGCAATGAAGAAATTTCCACATGAAATGTAATGAAAGCTGCCAGTGCAGGAATTATGTAGCTCAAGCAGAACTTATTAACCACAAGACATTTCTGAAATATCAACCAGATTCTCTGCCCCATCCTAAGCTGAGTTTTAGCTTTGTATATGAATCAGCTCAAGCAATTTTTAAAACAAAGACTGGCAAAAGAGGGACAAGAGTCAGGAGTCATCATGTGAAAGAAATGGGCAAAGATTGATTTTACATAAGGTACAAAAAGGACAATAAAATAAGAGACTCGGAGAAAATGATAGTTCTTCAAAAAGGGGTGAGATTATGACAAATTGCACTTTCCAGGTCTAAGAAGCCTCAAGGTTTTTTTCAGAGCAGTGTTTCAAATATAGCAGTGGCTGAACCGCAAAGAAATCTGACTGCCCACATTTTCCAGTGAGTGTCTTTTTGAAAACAGGTGACTTTGCTGGTGTGGAATGAGAGGTTTTAAAAATCTGTTCAGTTGCTGAATCTAAAATAAAGCTTAATCAGGACATGGGAGTCCTGAATACCTTTCTCTACTCAAAGGTTCAGGTTCTGAAATCTTTACACAATACAATTAATTTCAGCAGACCCTGAATAAAACTGTTAGGGTAGAATCCAAATAAATTAGGATTTATGAGCCTAACCCCGCACATTCCACTGAAAAYGTTTGCTTGGGCCAGTGGTCCCGTCTACCAGCAGAGAGATACTGCCTCATGTGTCTAGTCCAGAGCTCACCGAAGAGCATACAGTATTTTTCTCTAACTTGGGGGGGGGGACAGGATCAGGGCATAGGTGATTTAAAGCCACTCAGAGGAGTAAAAGAGCAGCCAGTGAATTCACTGTATTGTGGGACCAGCTGAAAATAACAGGCAGTGCTGAGCAACCAACCCGGAATTTGAGAGATTTGGCAACGCATCCCTGAGGAGACTTGCCATATCTTCAGCCCTGACACAGCATCCTCGTCACATTTGAACTGTAATTATTTTTAAAGTCCTGGACAATTTCTGCAAAACGTGTTTTTGTGAATATTCGATTGATTCTCTCAGACTGAAAAGTATCTGGGGCAGAGTCCACCTTTGATTCTGTGTGTCTGAGATCTCCACATACTGGCAAATAGCAATAAAGCTGATGGTGTTGTTTCAGTAGCATTCATATCTTATTTGTGAATATTTCTGAAAACATCGCAGTAGCTGAATTTAGGATAATACCTAGTCATGGCAAGTGAGTTCTGAACTGATAAATACCAGAAGATTGAATAAGCATTCCAGTCATGTTGTCAGGCAGCAAGTGCATTCATTTGATCTCTGTGGCCAGCGAAAATAAACAAACAATTCTGAGTGTTAAATACCCTTAATCAAGTGATCAAAAATAACGTATACTTATTTCAGGATTTACTTCTTCCAATTATTCAGAAATACTTGCCTTGGGTTTTTTTTGCACTGCTGTATGTCTCTTGCCAGCATTGCATTATCTTTAAGAAATCTGCAGCTGCTCCACCTAAAGCTGTGGTCTAAGATGGGCTGGGTATGTTTATTTGTACTTAGACTGGAAACCTCCAAAAATAAATTAAAGACCAGGTGTATCGAGAAGTGATGCTAAGTGACTCAAGAGGTGGCATCTAGCCCATTGAGTCAATACTGCATTGATGATCTGGCACTGAGCGAGGACACAATGTCTTCTTGCTGGTGCCTTCTGCAAGACAAGGCATAAAACTTCCAGTTGTTCATACATAATATAGCATATTGTCTTCTTTTACTTTTCTTAGGTTCTACTCTGYAAGCTTGCACTTGTGAAAATGAATCTTGGTTTTCTCAATAGCAGCGGAGGCCTGATGGAAGAAGAAAATATGAGTTGCCCTCAACCCTTAGCTACTCAACATTTTGTCAGAGAGCCCAGGAAGATGGTAGTGCTGGAACATCTCAACCTGGGTGTTACCTACTTCCAGGCAGCCTTAAATCTTGAGGACTTGACTGGACTTTTAAGCCTGGATTTGCTCTCCCCTGATGAATAGCAGCAGCAGGAACTGTCTCTGTCCTTGCCAGTAGGATGCATTTCCCTCCCAGCATTACAACCCTTGCTGGTGGAGGGAACAGAAATTGCATATGTTCTGCAGCTACCAAGATGAGTCACGACAACTGCCGATAGTGTTTGTTGTACAAATATTGCTCAGACAAAATAAACAAAATAATCACTGGTTGGCAGTCTCCCTTAGCCACTGCAGAAATAGAAGTGTCATCTATTTTGGTGGTCAAGCTGCGAATGGGCAAATGTGATCTCAGCTTAACCCTGGTATTGACAGTGACACCACACACTACGGCAGCCAGGAACAGAAACGTCAGGGGGCCAGGCCRACACTGATTTTGCATCCAAAACCTAAAGGAAAGTAGATTGCAATACATGCTGTGAGAGCAGCTTTGGCATTTATGTTTCCTGAATGAACCAGTCTTTCAAGGTGGTTGTCTCGCCCAAATCGATATGGCAGGGACGCGGTGACAGTCATGCTGTTGCAAAACGGACAGCCACTAGTGTGGCCCAAGGCAAACACCTCCCGCTGTGACAGAGATGCTTCATGGCAGCCCAGCTACACGACTCTATGAACCTATTGTTGTTGACTTGCCATTACATAATTTCCACCAGCATAAATCAGTGCGTGTTCAGAGATCAAATTTGGTTGGCAGGGTCCTAGTCCTTTCCAAGTTTCATGGCTAGTTAGCTCCATATTACCTCCCAAAATGCTCCTATCTTACACTTTTAGAAAATATCCACTGCTCCTAAAGAAGTTTCCAGTCTCATTCTAAATGACTTATTCCTTTTTTTTTAATTTTTTTTTTTTTTCTCTAAGAAAGTAAAATCTGTGTGCTTTCTTATTAAGCCACTTTATTCTTGGCAGGCTTTGAAAAAAGCCCTACTTCAGCAATTTAAGCTTTTCTTCCTGGAGGCACAATACTCAGACACGAGGAAAAGTAAGTCAAGAAGACAAAATAAACATATTTTTCAGGAAGACTCTAAGCCAACTGGAACTTTCAATGAATGATTGAGAGACTAGCTGCTTTTGATATGCACAAATACATCCCAGTAATGCATACCCCATGCAGGCACACACCACATTGCTGGATACTGCAGAGTTGTAGAGGCAGAGGGGGAAAAATATAATAGGCATTGTCGTTTGTCCCCCACAATGGCTTTGAAATACATATACAGCTCAGTAACGGTTGTACAAGTTCATGACTCATGAAATTGAATTTGTATTGCCCAGACAAAAAGGAGAAAGGGAAAGAATCACTGTTTTGCAGTTGTTCATAAAATGTTCCAGAACAACCCAGGATCTAGAGTGTTTTACAAAATCCTAAAGCTTGTACTTACTTTCTACTCTCCAATTATTTGCTTGAATAAGAGTAGATAAAGACGACTGCATTTATATTGTGGTCCTATTCACACCAGATTTATTAAAAATTAAGGCAGATTCATCGGTGGTATGAACTGCCATTCTCTAAGGAGGTTAAAGGTGCTGACTGCTGAATACCAACCTGGTCCATGGCTCTTGATGATAATTATGGCTTTATCTGTAAGCTTTAAATTAGTATATTCAGCATCTTTAGCAGTATATTGCACTCTCCCGCCTTCTTCGAACGGAAGCATTTTTATCCAGCAAAGAGAATCCAAATGCCTATTTGGAAGACTGCATCAAAATAAATGGTGGGAAATCAGTGGGAAAGTGATTCACACAGAAAAAATACAAAAAATAATACTAACAAAGCTTGCCAAAGGGTTCTGGGCATATAAGAAAACACTGCCATGAAATGTCCTCAGGCACCTTGAGCTGAAGACACCCACATATCTGTCATATGTCTTAGAACTGTTATTCAAATTGACTCATGAATTTGCTCATGGATTTCAAGGCAGCTTCTTGCTCCTAACTACTTCTTTTATTGATGACAAAAAAGCAAAACCTCCCACATGGGGGTAGAAAAAAGTGCATTTCATCCATGACACTGCCTGACTGTACAAGGCTTGTGTATCTAGCACACCTTCAGGACTTCACCCTTGAGGTGACCAGGGAGGACAGTGTGGGTAAGGGGAATTCTGGAACCGCTCCAGGCAAGTTCAGACTAGTTTTGTTCACAGTGATGAAGAAAACAAGGGGATTAAAACAAACTCCAAAATCTTGGACTCTTCAAAACCAACTCTGTGCCAACAGTCCATTCTCTTACTACTCCTCTAGGCAGCAGTTTAAGTCATAACAGTGGCAGAACCACATAGGGCAAGAAAGCAAACCATGATAAGAGGGAATGGAAACTTGTGCCACCAGTATTAGTTACTTTGATTGCAAATATCACCTTCTGTGTGCTTAATATCCTTGAAATTTATTCCACGATCAGGTGATTAATACGGGAGAGAGAAATACAGTTCAAGCCCAGTTCAACATGACCTGTGCAACCCTCTCTATTCAGATGGCCTTATAAACGAACAGAGAAAAAGAAACCGAGTTCTGCATCACTTCTACTCCGCTATAACTGAAATTGAATTTGAAGTTCAGGTTATGCAACAACATAGCATTGTCTCATTTTATTAAGGCCACCAGCTTCTGGAGGTCTTCGGCATGTTATTGTTCTCAATTAACACACTTCTCCTCTTTCTCTCTGGAATCTTTCCCGCTGGTTTGCATTGTAATAATACCTCCAACTCATAGTCTCCAAGATAGATTTCAATTTGTGAGGCCAGTTTCACTTCATAACCCACTGAAGACTATTCACAGTCTCCATTCTAACATGCTGCATTAATTAGGATGAAATTTGCAGAAACAAACAAACAAACAAACAACAATTTCTTCGCTTTTTTCTTAATAGGTTGCTTTTGCGTGTGGAATAAATCTTCACATTAGAAAAAATAGTCAGCAAATGAAGCCAGACAGTAGCTGTGTCTTTTGGCAATGGGAATAATCTAATAAAACATCACCTTTCAAAGACAAAAAGAAAAAAAAAAAAGTTTCTCTGGACACTCAGTAACGTCACCTCGGCACGAAATATATTCCACTCTTGGTTTGTGTTTTTTGGACCAATGCAGCTTAGGATGGTTGTTATCCCAAGACCATGCCACCAGAGTTGGAATTAATAACATAAACGGTGAGCCCAAGCTCTGATTGACAGATCTGATTCTGTTAATACCTTCTAGTTGGTCCTCTACTACGGTCAGAAGTTAAAATTTATTTTGACAAGCTTTCTGCTGGTTATGGAGGCTAGAAGCTTTATACTGGGGTATCCAGTGATTAAATATCTGGCATAGATTATCAAAAACTATAGGGAAAGGCAAGGAAGGCCTCTTGATGACAAACTAGATCCTGCAGTGCGTAGAACTTGGTTTTAATTAAGTTATTACCTTCCTTAATAGGAAGTAGCTGTTCCTTTGTTCTTTTGCAAGTCAGCAGACAGTAACTGAGCGTGGAATGTAAGCAACTCAATTAAGGAAAGGCTGCCTTGACGGATGCTTGCATGTACACGGAGGTCGCCCTGCTAAAGTACCTGCTGGTTTCTGTTTCACCCAGTGGCGACTGCCTCTCCAATGAACAGCACGGGATTTCTGGGGTGACGGTGTCATGGCTCAGGCATATAAACTCTGCGAGGGTCAAAATGAGTAATTCAGGATTAAGAAGAGAGCTCCTGGGCTTAATCAGTGGATTCATAGTAATTAAAGGCAGAAAGCTCTATGAGTCAACCCGTTTATTTCCCAGGGCAGTGGCAGGATTGTCTCCGTAGCTCATTTTCCATAATGCCTCAGTGTACTGGATGAGTATTTCAAAGATGTTTTGTAAAACAGACCTTTTATTATCTTTTTCATCACCTGTACCAATAACATTCAATATCAATAATAGAGAAGGCAAGAAAAGCGTATTTTTTCTTTCACTTCCACTCATAGCAGTAGCTTATAAATCTGCAGCCACCACAGCTCAAAATATCATTACGATTGAGTCCAATTCAGATTTCAGTGATAGGAATTTCAGCTCACAGAAAGGCAGTAACATCAGCATTAAGAGCAAAACCAGAACCATTAGTTTTCACCTTTAATTTTATAAAAATTACTCTAGTTGCACCAGGAAAGATCTGAGGTGCCAAGTCTGCAAGCAGAATTGAAGTCAGCAGAAAAGTACTGCACACCTCACAGAGGGATGCTCAAAATAACCCATTTTTTATCCTTTACCCCTCTGGAACATCTTCCCTGGGAATTAAAATATTCCCTGTGGAGTAAAATGTGATATCAAACTCACTCCAGTCATCTAGTCGCACCTTACAGAGTAATATTATTTGATGTAGGGTAAGATTATAAAAGCCTCACAGAATACTCTAAAAAACCGCTATGTAGACCATTCTTGTACAAAATCAATCAACAGCAACAAACATCCCATACCATACCCCGCTGGTGACGGTTTGTGTGAAAGTGCAGTCAAGCACAGATGCTACATATGGTCACGAGAAACTCTCGTATAGAGGGAGTAGCCACCCAAAACTAACTTCAGACTATACACTTTACAAAGAGGCAATCCCYGTGAAGCGTTTATTAGGAAAAAAGAGACAGAAAGATTTAAAAAAAAAATGAGAACAAGGCTATTTTCAGAAGTCTAAACTTTTTTTGGTCAGAGGCTACATGTGAAGCTGTCAGTCATTGCTTTCACTCTTTACGGATTACTGAACTTGTGTGCAAAGGTAGTAGAACTGTTGCAATGTTTAAGCAATGGATATTTAATGTCTTTAGTGAGAATGGCAAAACTCATTTCAATAGCAAAGGAATACTGAAGAAATGCACATTCCTTACTATGCTGTCTGATAATCTCAGATACTCTACTACACTAAAGACTGCTCAGCATGCCCTGCCCTGCACACGTAGCTAATATGAGAAGAGGTATTGAACTGACATCTCACTTAAGATAGGACATGAGCTATGAAGATACCATGGTGCCCAGCAGACCTCCCAGTCAAAAGTGGGCAAATTACTATTAAATAATTAAATAATAAAAAAAAAATTATTATTAAAAAAAGAAAAAAATTGAAAATTATTATTTTTCCAAGGGGAGGAAAAATTAGAAGTCTTATTTGCTGAGAGGGAATGGGAATAATTACTATAACAAAAGTGTAATTTTAATATAATGTTATTACAGCCATAATAACAATAATGTAATTATTACTACATTCCCTTATAACAATACTCATCTTTGTAAGAACTGATGTAGACAAGAGGAACACCAGCAGGTAGTGCAAATCTTTTTTCTGCGCCCAAACCGTCCTTGCTGCTTAGAAGAAAGATATTCTGAAACCAGTTGATTATATATCTGTACCTGAAGGATGAGGGCTTTTTTTCAGTGAACTTGTAAGAATTTTGGGGACCTCAACTGTTCAGTCCAAAGTATTTTCACTCCGGAATAAAGGACACATTTTATGTAGGAGCAACAACTGACTCATCAGGAGGAGAAGTAACAGAAAATCCGATCAGGGAGATACGGCTTTGGGGAAGCTCCTGCAGGGTTGGGGTCCCCATTAAGTAGCTTAGTCAATAAAAGAGCTAGAGCTCGCCTTGAGAAAGCATTCGGAGAAAGCAATACCTGTAGAACAGCTGCCCTTGTGCTAAGCTAGCATGTTCCCAAATTGAGATATGGGAGATACGATTGCATAAAACATGGGCTGCATGTAAATCAAGAATGCTCCTGTGAGGCAAGCCTCGTGTTGACATATCAAGTATCACTGAAGAAAAAGTTAATCTCATGTTGGAGGATGACCTGGTTGAACAGTTTTCATCATCTTGGACAGCACCAGATATAATGGTATAAAGATATATAACTGAGATTTTAAATATAAACGTTTGTTCCTTGAGAAGAGACTTAACTAATACATGGTTCAAGATTGCTCCCAAACTCCTTGTAGCAACAGGCACAAAATGTTTTAGCAGTTTGCATTTGTTAATGGACACCATCAGATTAAATTGGCACGTAGGGATCAGGAAAAATCCTACCCTGGTGACATATTATGGATTATTTCATTTCTGCATTATGCCTTTTTGTTTAATCAATGCATTGGAGCCATTTCAAAGGGGCAGCAAATGATGTAGTTCAGGTTTTCAGCATGGAAGACATGCTCTTTCATGAAAATAATTCCCCAAAATTCTTGCATATTGAGCTAGCCAAATACATTTCATTTCAAATTAGTTCAGCATGAAACTTCACGTTCTCATGGTGCCTTCTGAGAGTTATTGTTCTAGAAACGTCAGTCCCCACCAACCATCCACATAGTTCCTTTTGATGTGCTCCCCAGCCATCCTCTCTACAATGCAACGTCACTCCGGACTGATGTGTGCAGTTAATCCTGGGAATTRTAAAAGTCCAGGTACATCACGGGAGATGTTGGGGACAGGATGTGTATCCAGCAGGAACTTTCCCAGATGGACTTTCTTGCAGGCTCATATTCATCAAATCATAGTTTCTCTGCATAGTTTCTTCTGCACACTGCTCTCTGGTTTCTCTTCAGATCCTACAAATCTTTTTTACAAACAATTTCCATGGAGAGAAACTGATGAGTTTCATCACTTATTGGTACATAACTCCCAGTACAGCTAACATTAAGTGAAGTGATTCTTTTTTTTTTTTTTTTTTGGGGGGGGCACTGTACTCGATATTTTACTTGGAGGTTGGTTAATATCCAGGCATCCTTTAGACAATTATGAAGCTTTTGTATAGGAAATGAACACCTAATCCCTAGATCCCATGAGACTATGCACCCTTATAGACGGAATATGTTTTTTAAGAAAATCCTTTGCCCTTTGCTTTAAGAAAATCCTTTGCCCTGAGTCTCATAAAACAAAGCAGCTTAGGGATCCTTGCAATAGCAGGGCTGAACTAAACACGCTTAACAAAGTTTCCCTTTGTCAACAGCATTTTGGTGAGGTTCCCTCCTGCAGGATGAGTGTCAGGCTTCAGGCTAATCTCTGTAATTCTTTAACTAGAGATTTGCACATTATTAAGTGGTAGTTTTCTCAGTGGGTGGAAAGCTATCATGCAGTGGAACATTTCTCCTGATGGAAAGCTCAAATGCTCCATTCTTCACCTAAAAGGCCAGTGATGTGTGTCTCAGCTGAAGGACAAAAATGGCAAATGAAATCAGAATAAAATCCCTATTGAAATACTTCTATTCACCACATCTACCCATAGGCTGTGGGCAAGCAGAGATTTCTTAAGTTAGCCCCAACTTCTTTGCTAACCATTACTTAGTCTCTACAGGTAATCACAGAGCTTGAAACGGTCACCGATGTGCGTGGTCAGCAATCACAGCCTGGACTACAGGGGACAAACCAGGAGTTAGTGTGACCCTGTGATAAATTACTGAAGGAGTTAGCAAACCTCAGAGTCTGTCTACCTTCAGTATCCTCAACCAAGACTCTCTTTTACTGTCATTTCAGCTGAATCCTGATTCTATTCTACYGGGAGACATGTCACACAGCCTTTAAAATATGTAGCTTGTTACATCAGAGATCTTTTAGGTTTTGGCTAATACTATCCTTTTATAGACAGTGAGAAAAATATATTCAATTTTCGAAATAGGGTACCAAACACTTAAAGGTAAGCTATCTCAGACCCCTTCATCTGACATACAGTCCCTACTTACAACAAACCAGGTCCACGCGTGGCATGCCAGCACTGCACCAGTACACACAGTGGGAAAAGTGAGAAACATGCAGGGAGTGGCACATTAAGCTCTATGAGAATTTGCAAGGTGGGAAATCTGAAGAAAATTCTCCATGGTTCATTGAAGAGTCATTCTGGTGAATAACCTACCCAGCCTTTGGCAAACCAGGGTGACTTCTCTGAAACAATTTATCCCATTGTTATTTATTTTCAAGATTGCTTCCACATCCAACTTTCACCTCCTTCCCTTAACAAACATAGGGCCAAACTCCCCTGAGGTCTTTACAATGGCTTTGCTGGGTCCCTGTGCAGGCAAACTCCTGTTGGCACCGAGATTTGATCCTCAAGCTTCATCTTGAATTCATTTGCGTGTGGCATTTGCATGCTGATTTCTTTGACGCCCTAACGGTTCAATTTCAAAGCACATCTTTTCCCTTTTATCTCTAGCTGAATGAGATGTCTCAATAAGCGCCAGATAAAGACGGAAGTCTTTTGTCTGAAATCACACAGGCATGGCCAGCTGTGATGAAAACTGGCTGAAGTTTCACAGGCTGCTTGTCTGCCTTCAAACTGGAGCTCCAGCTCCTTTCAGTCTGGAGGAACAGAGCAGGGGGAAAAGGCCTTTCTTGCACACATGGTTGCCAAAACAGCTGAGAGTCTTCAGTGTTTATTTTTCCTTCCAGAAGTTATTTTTGATAAAGGGGTTTGGGGGGAGCAAAAGGGAAGAGATCAAGAGGAAAGAAAGAAAGAAAAAGAGAGCAGATGCAGTAACAGTTAAATCTATGATTTGCATCATATGGGTTATTAGATGGTAGACCATCTTTATACTGAGAGTAGACATCGCCTTTTGCATTTGAGCCTCTGAGTCAGACATTATTCAGTTGTTTAACAGTGGGATGCCCTTGTGCTATTTCTCTGATTTCAAAAAGACTTGCTTTTGTGCTTTTGGGTTAGTTGACTTGTTGAATACAAACAGTCTGGCACTGAAAAGTAAAGGCTATTTTTTCAGTTAATAGTGAGCAAAATTTTGTCAGTCTTAAAAAATTGTCAGTAGGCCTACAGGATGGCATAATTAAGGAAGGATTATTACAAAATCAAGGATAGCAGTAAGGAGTGCATTTTGAATAATACGTTTAAGGGCTTTAAGAGATCTACCAAATATGAAACCTCCTGCACAGTATTCAACACTGGTTACATACCAATCAGATTTGCTCAGGGTGGTGCATTAGAAATTGGAAAGATCTAACTCTACTGCCCATGCCAAAAAAATCTAGATGGTGAGTTTGTTCCCCAAATGATCTGCCCTGAAGCTAAAGCAAGCTTATGCATTTTTCATGGAGTTATTGAAAACATATTGAGTTTAAGCTCGAGAGGTCCTGACACATGGAGAACAGTTTAAAACCTGCAAGGCCATGATGCTTGTTAGGATTATATATGGTGGAGACTGACTAGCAATTGTTGATTTTGGTCTCATTACAGCCTGTAACGCGGTTTGTGCAGATTGTAGCTTGGCACAAGCTGCTCTCCATAAAACCAAGGAGTGAGAGCCACCGGCGCATCTTTGACCACACTTTGCACAAAGACTTGGGTGTCAACCTGAACTCTAACAATCCTGTCAAACCAGCGCCATTTTATTAGGCTTTCAGTAGAATGACAAGGAAACGTAGCTTCCCCATAGGAGCTCCAAGGGGTTAAATTCCCTTGGAGAAAGGAAAGTCAGATGGGCTAGTCTCAAATAAGCCGCCCATCTGGGAAATGTCAAGTTTTCTCACAATGTTTTTAAGGGTTTGTAATGTGGCTGATCATTTGCATGCATGAAAACAGCATGGGAATGCAATATTTCCTACTATATGTGTGGTGGAGCCCTCCAGTCCAGCTGTATTTTGCTTGTCATGTTCTTGAATTCTGACACCATTTAGAACATGCCAGTTACTACCGTAGAAAATGCATTTTCATTCTGTTCCCTGGATGAAAAGCACATTAAGGCAGAAGAGAAAAACCAGCAGATTCTGGCGCTATCAGCGAGGTCTCATTTATTTATTTATTTATTAATAACGTATCGTTTCATCAGGGGGTTGAGTGGGTGGGGGTAAAACTCAGTTTGACACCGTCCTAAAAATGAGAATGTGAAAGTCTGGGCTTGATGCCACAGAGGAAGAGAGAGAATGATGACAACATTACTGTCACTATATTACCACACGCTGTAAATTAAAGTTAGTGGTAAGCATTTTAAGCACTGTTCCTGTCTGATTCATTAAAAAAATACAGTAGCTATATGGGCACAAAAGTCTGGTTCTTCATGTATCTGATATATGATTGGAAAGTTGCATTATGTCCTGTCTTGAGGAGAGGCGTGTATTTTCAGCGTCCCAAGTGGAACAGCAGATGTGTAGCCATTGACTTCTGTGGATAGGACCCCATGCCTGATGTGTTGGCTATGTCTGAGGAGAATTGTCGCTGAAATATGTGAGCCAGATCCTCCGTAGGTGTAAACTGGCAAATCCCTATTAAAGTTAATGATTTACTGATTTAGTCCAGCTGAGGTCTGGCACTCTGTGTGCGAGTGTCAAGAAGAGGAACTATTTATTCCTAAGTGAACCATTAACTTTGGGTCCTTTATGTTCATCTCTGCAGTTAAAATTCCTACTGCATTTCTTCAAAAGAAAAAGGGGTGATATATACGTGAGTCATATGTCCACATACCATGCACCATGACCAGCAGAAGCTGTAATTAGTACTTCTCAATAGAGCTATATAAGTAACTGGCTTCTCCTTTTACTGCCAAGTCAAGTATAGACTTTTTGGATCAAATCATTACAAAAATATTTTAATGCAAATCGATACATCAAAACGTGTTTCTTGGGGCTAAAACAATGCTCAGCATTTCATTCTGATTCAGGCTTGCTTAGTTATACTTTAAATAGTATTACAGGCAACTTTGAAAAGCACAGGTCACGTCAGAGAGAAAAGTAAAAATATTTAACTGTCAAATATCAAAACTAAGTTTTCTGAATGCTCCCTATATAGACATATACACACACATGTATATCAATCCAATGAATAATTCATCAAAATCAAGGTGAGTACATAATCTAGAGGTATCTCTAAAACTCTGCATTTTTCACCAAAATATATTTTATCAGAACATTTTCACCCAGCTCAATTACTTTCTGCAGAAAGGTCTAGAAGAAAACATTTACTTTCTAGGATAACATTATCTACACCGGGTGGTGTTTGCATTACCTTGTCTGTCTACTTATCCATTCATCTCGCCAGGACAGTATTTACAGACAAGACTAAAGGAGATCGAGGTCTGCACATGATCACAACTGGTACAGTAGGTTCTTTTGTAGTGAAGGTTGGGTTATCCATCGACACAGGTAGCGGAGATGGATGCACTGCGCTCTCTGCTTCGTTTGCAGACAACCATGATACTGTCTGAGCCCACAGCGTTTGATACCAGCATGCTTTTTATTCTGTTTTCCTAAATCTAAACCTCCTATATGTCTGTGTGACTACAACACATAGGACTAATGGAGCTGTTGAAAGGAAGAAGAGTAACGAAGCTGAGAGCTGTTGGCTCAGCCTTGTTTCTGTTCCTGTAATTTATGCATTGATGGTTGCTGCTTCATTTTTACCATGTGTGAAGCTAAGAAGATAAAGAAATGGAAAGGAAAGCAAACTATAGAAAACATTATTATTTTACTTGTTTAATGATAAGAAATCCACTCTATTTGGTGGCCACTTCTACCTGCTTAATATTTCTTGTTCTGCTCAGAGTGGAGGAGCAATGTCGTTTGACAGCAAAGTTTCGCAGTTCAGGTTAGAAAGTACTTGGCTTTTCCCTCCAAGGTAGCAGTAGCAGACCATAACGTGCAGAACTCTGTACCTTAACGGCCTGCTTCTGCAGTCAGCTGGGGCTTATGCTGGGGCCACAGCAAACTGCACTGGCAGGTGTGGGAGAAGTGAGCTCTGCAGAGTAGCTCTCACTGTTTGATGCGTGCTGGCCATACAGAGATTGCTGGAGAAAGCAACTTCATCGAACAAAAATGGACAAAACCCAAGGAAAAAAAACTCCCCTTTTTAACGTGACCAACATACACTGACTCCTGTTCCTTGTTGCAATGATGAAATAGCAGGTTTCTACCAGATGAGCTATATGAGAACATAATTTGTCTCACTGCCTTATTTTGTGGTTGAGATGGGCAATTAAAAAGCCATACACACGYAATACTTAAGTCCCAGACTCACACCTAATAACCGTACTGTACATCATCATGGCTTCAGACAAAACAAATACATGCAAAAGCAGTAAGACAGACCTATTACTAATCCCACCAAAGATTTGCACAATCAGATACTTCCAAGAAATAGGACTGTATTTCCTGAGGTGTCTTACAGTTATCATTGACATGTTACGTGAGATTTTCCAAATACACTCTGGCTGGAATATCATTCTTGGTGCTTCCAGTTCTTGATGAGTCACCTCTTAACAATCACGCAAGAACAATAAGATTGTAACTGATCTCAGTGRGCCAAAATTTTAATCTGAGAAGACTTCTTCATTGAAAAAAGACTTTGTTGCTGATTCCAGTGACATAGAAGAAAACAAGTCTTTGCTCTTACCACCTTTAGTCCTAATGATATAAGAATGTCTAGTGGCTTGAGCCAATATTATTACTTAGAACTTTCATCCAAAAATATCATTTTAGGTCACCCAAAACTATGTGCAAATTTGAGCCAATCAGAAAGATAAAAAATATTAAAAAGCCGAAATTTTTATCTTGATGCTTAAAAATGAAATGACCAAAGGCATGCAAACAATATGAGCTTTAAAATGTTATTTAAAACAGAAAATATTTTCCCCTGTTGTGGATATTGGAACACCTCTTATTTCAGTTTGCTGGTATGGTTTATTTATTGCTTTGGTGCTCACAGGCAGAGCAGACTGGGTTGGAAAGCAACCTAGGTACAAGCTGTGAAAACTCCCCTCACTTAACACCCATTTCAACATTTCGAAACTTCAGATAAGCTTCTAGCTACCTGAAAACAAAACAGAGATGGGAATTATGAAAAAGATTATTTTTTATTTCTGGAAGATCGCTAACTCTTTGCTATGCTGATGATTAATTTTGTCCAGAGAAAACAAAGCCACTGTCACTGGATATGAACTTTTCTTCCTTCACCTTTTGTGTGTGTTTATCGATATCACTGTGAAGACAACCATACATGTCCACGCACACTGCAAATACGAACCACGCACAAACAGTGGCACAAGACTGAGCAGCAGTTTGAAGCAGAACATTCTGGTGAAGCTAAAATTAGAAAATGATTATTCAAAACTTGTGCTAGTTCCAGCTCCTAAAGCTGATTCTACTCAGAACTGCGCTGTTATGAACACTTGGCCAGGATTAATAAATCAGCTATTTTCCTGGGATTTGATTTCATCAAATGTCATTTGACAAACTCCTATGGAATGTTTAACATGACATGGCTCTTATCTAGCTGCCCAGCRTAGGACCGCTTTTTGGAATCATCTGATACATTTATTAAAAGCCTTCAGAAGGTCACTCACACTGCAAACTAAGGTCAGCCATAATAACGTCTGTATTGAGATGGATGAACTGCTCTGGGCTCCCCCACCTGCTGAAGGGTCTAATGAGCCAGCTGAGAGTTCCTGTCATAGCAAACATACCCCTTCTCAATTATAACCTGTAGAGCGGGTTGAAAATGCGTGAGTGTGTAGAGCTTTAGGAGTAGGCATTTGATGGCGATGAAAGAAATAAAAACAGGCCCAGAGAGAACACTGACACGCAGCTGAAAAAAAAAAGTTCGCCTATACTATGGCGAAAGATATAACGCGTTTCACTCTGAACTCTGGGCACGGACCTTATTTATGTCTCTTTTAAACCAGATTGCTAGTGAGTGATACAGTTTGTTTCTACAAGAATCCTGCGGTAATAGTCACAGAGAGTGAAACAGCCTCAGGTGCAGACAGGCCACCGTAAAGCCTTCCACACCGCTCAGCCTCCTCCAAGACTTCGTGTTACCGCGCAGACAGCCCATCCATTACGTCCTGTAAGAGGAGCCGATAGGGATACTGGGGTCAGGGAAGGATTCTGCTTCGTTTCCTGAGGAAAGGAGCCTAAACTCAGTATGGAATACATGCACTGTTGTCCCATCTGTTTCACAGCCACTTGCCCGTCTACCAGACAAGTAACCTAATGGGGCATTTAGGGAAGGATGTTTAGGAGCCAGCGCGACGTCGATCAGATGATGACGGGYGGGCACGGCTGCAGCCAGAAGAGCYGTGTTACCTCTGGTGATGCCAACGGCTTTCCTTGTGCCACCGAGATCTCACGTCACAGTGACCAACCTCCCGTTGGCTGTCATATGGTAAAACGCTGCCACACGTTATTCTAAAAGCAGAAACGGARGGAGCGAAAGAAAAGAGATTTGGTGTACGGAGCTGCGGTGGGGCAGGCCACTGACCTACAGGCTCCCTCGCAGGCCAGCAATGCAGATGCCACAGAGGTGCCTGCGTAGGACCCGAGGCCACCCTCGCTCCCCACAGCGAGGGAAGGCCGTCCACCAGGCCCCGCAGCGCCCGGCTCGCACAGCCCCAGGGGCCGCGGAGTCCGCAGTCCCGGCCCGGCAGGCCGCCCCCCGTCGCCTTCCCCCCGGGGTGCCTGGCTCCCCGGGAGCTGACAGGAGCGTGGTTCTTTCCCTCCCTCCCTCCCGTCCATGAAAATCATTCGAAATGAAGCGAAAATATTTATTTATATAAACGTGAGCGCCAGGTAAAATCTGGCTCTGCCGCAGAGGCCGAAAACGCGAGCGGCCCCGCCGCGCTCGCAGCAGCGGCCCGCCGCTGCCATCTGGAGGGCGGCGCTGGAACCGCCGCCCGCGCCCTGCCGCAGCGCCCCGCGGGCCGGGCCGGGGAGCGGGGGGACCGGCAGGGCAGGGCAGGGCGCGGCAGGCCCGGGAGAGCAGGGCGGGCCAGAGACACGGAGACACAGGCAGGGACAGGCTGAGGCAGGGGCGGGCAGGCAGGGCCGGGCCCGAGCAGGCAGACAAAGAGGGGGGCAGCTGGTGGCGGTGGGAGCCGGCCTGGGCCGTGATGGAGCAGCCCAAGGCCACTGTGGAGCAGGCTGGGGCCCTGATGACGTTCTCTATTGCCATTACTGGATTTGAAGTATTTCTGTTCATTTGAACAGGGACGGCTGTAAGTGTCTTCTGTGCTCCAGGCTGTGAGAGAGTTGTAGATGAGAACAGAATGAAATAGTTCAGTTGGAAGGGACCTACAATGATCATCTGGTCCAACTGCAACACCTTGTAGTAACAAGACAGGCCAGAGTTAAACCTTGGTGCAACGATAGGATCATACTAAGAAGTTATTTTGATACCTGTGACTTATCCGACATTGTGCTGAACTCGCCAGTAAGAAACTCGGGCACAAACTGGTTTATTCAGGACTGAAACATAGGGAAATTGTTCAAAAAGCCATAGGTATGGGAGACCCTACCTAGAGAGAAGACATTTTGGTACAACTTTGATCACAAATGCATTACTGCCCTTCATCCAGTATGAACAGTCAGGCCTCTCTCCTTATGTGGTCTGTCGGGAGTACTTTGATTATCCTTTCCTGTGATTAGTCCCATTCACTGCTCTCTGAGGAGGCTTAGCACCGATTTCTGCAGATGACGCGATGATGTGATAGGGCAAAGGTACCTCTGGAGCTCAGACAGTAAAATGCAATCAATTTGCAACCTACTAACTAACTATAGATTAATGCAGAGACATGAATGACATAGCAGCTAGTCTCTATTCACAATGCAGTCAACCCCAGTCATGACAAATTACAAAAAAAGTGAGGTACGATATTTTATYGTAGCGAAGAGGCAGCTTTCAGTTTCAGGCTTCTGAGAAGTTTTATGAGAAATGCACAGAAATATTTGAACTTAGAAACAAAGAAGCATAAAGTATCCCTTAGAAGTTAATCATTGTTGGAAGCAGATATATTTTAATTATTGCACTGGAGCTGTAATAAACAAAAACTACCTTTCTTCTGAAGGTGGACAGCCTATGGGTCAGGTTTAGCACAATAGCTGGGTTTTAGGAAAAGATCTGTACAGCTTTGGTGCCTTGGCTTTGCTATTGTAAACTGTCTGCTTAGCTTCATTTCAAAACACCAGGGTTTGAAATCAATCATAGTTTTCTTTTGGTTGATACTTGTTTGCTCTACTTCTCAGCTTTTAATACTTCACGGCACTGACTCAGAAGTCTGTGCCAAGAACTGCATCACATTGATATGAACAAAACTCTTGCAAATTCAAGCTGGCCCTCAAAATCCATTAGTGCCCTAGGAAATTCAGGAGTTGGAACCATCGCAATAGAAAGGTATAGATTTGGTTTACATATGTTGACATGAGGATCTCAGTTGCACCCGTTATGAGAGTAACCGCACTTGGTGATGAGTGAGTGGGTTCTCCAAGGGGGAATGGAAAAATCAGAAATGGACCCTGTGTGGGAGCAATACGCTAAGGTGCTGACAGCTTAATGAATAACTTGACTGTTATGACAGTAGGACACCTTGCAGTTCCAAGAGCAAATATTTGAAATCATATGCAATGCAGGAAATGTATATATGTATGTAGAGAATACATGGCTTACCCGTATCACTAACAGATGGTCTATGTTTTCACTTCAGAGGTTTTCTTCTGCACAATCATGAGTTACTGGGGGTGAGAGTGAATCCATAGCTTGCAACTGATGACATAAAATGGAACAGTGTATTAAAGTCCCCTTTTTATGGTGGCCATATGGCTCAGAGGTTTTGGTAACAGCTAATTAAGATATTTGCCTCTAGGCCCCCCCTATAAACCTACCTCTTCTACTACTGCTCCAAAAGCTCTAGCCAGCCTATATGGTAAAAAAAAGGTGGTGATTAGAGGATGGTTCTTTAGGAATATAGCTACATTTACAAAAAAAAAAAAAAAGAAGAAGAAGAAAAATATTCAGGTCTTCTACATTGTCATTTACATTCTCCTAAAGCTTCAGTGGGCTATGGAGACAAAACCTACCTTTTGTCTAAGTGTTTTGCCTAAAGCAAGGGGTGCACATTAAAGAGGTGAATTTGTGAGGATCTGGAAATGCCAGTTTCTGCCATGTATCAGTTTTGGGGACCTGAAGACTCTCTCTTCCAGATTTACTCATCTTGAGCATTTCTTACACCATCATTCCCTGACACAAGTAAAACCAGGCAGCCCTCTTCTATAGATGTTCTGTTGATCCCATTACATTTTTTTTTTTTTTTTTAATTCTCTCTTGAGATTGGATGAGAATTCTTGAAATCCATGGAGGTTGTGATTTTCCTAGATTATTCATGGGTGATTATTAGCTTTGCACACAGCTCAGATTCTGAACACCATTTTTTCCTTAAAAGTAACTTCTTACTATGTAAAGAAGCTGTTGTGATATTTTCACTGAGAAATTCATGCTCTCTTCAGCATCCTGTTCAAGAAAATTATGTTTATTTTTATTTTAGCAATTTGTACTGTGTATTAGGAATATGATATTTTCTCTGTTTCCAGTAAATAGGTCTTTATGAGTGCTTTGTTAATGTTATCTACCAAAAAAACCCCACCCAACCAATCCAAAGACTTTGGAAGCTGAAGACAGCTGATTAGTTAAAGCAGTGGAAAGAATAGGCTGACTGACAGCAGAAAAGTAAAATGATGGAACTCCTATAAAAGTCAAGGTCCTCCTACAGGACTAGTGGGAAGAAAAGGCAGTTGCTGCTTGTAGACATAACACTGAAGGAATTTAGTACTGGTGCAACTGAGGTGAATAATTTTTGGGAATAGATTTTCATTAAGTGAAATTCAGAAAAAATTTATACTGACTACTAATAAAGACAATTAGTGCATGAAGTTTCCTTAAAGCAAGCAGATCTTTCCATGCTCACTACTGTTTTAGCTTTAATTTTCTGATCGTTACACACATCTCACAGTTCATCTTCTGGGAGTCAGCTTTCCAATCCCACATACAGGATTTGGTAGGGCTCAGTCCTTGGGGAAAGAACAGTCCAACACAAGCATTTCATGTGAGCCTGGCAAGGTAATTGTCTCCTGCAGCTGTCAGGACTAATCACTCAATGGAAACCAGGCCCCAGCATTTGTGGTAGCCTGAGGGCAAGCAAAATATCAATTGGGCTACAAATCAAGAGTGCAGCATCCTCTTGCACCATGAATCAGTTAAATGAGACAAGCAATTCAAGCGCTAAGTCAACATGGTCTGTATAAACAGGAGTTTGGAAACTGTATTTCAGTGATTTGCTTCACCTTATTTTTAAAAGGCAGCTAAAAAAGAGAGAGAGAGAGAGAACATGAATAAACTGCTTGGGTTGGACAAACTAATTTGGATAAAATAACCACAATCCTGATGTCTTCACAGAAATTCCAGCTCAATATATAATCTATTTTGGTTGGAAAAAGTTAYCAATTTTTTTAAAAATACTTCATATTTCATTCTTGTTCATTTAATTGCAGACCTGAAGCAGAAGTATAATATACTAGATGTCATTTGAAATCTATTCTCATTCATCTGCAAGCAAACATTGGGTATCCTTGTGCACTTGTGATTTGCAGACTAAAGAAACCGGGATCAGCTTTGCGAAGAAGAGCCTTCTAAGTAGGAAAATCCTTATGACAATAAGCTGACAGATGAAACTTGGCAATTTTGCCTGAATTTTTCCCTTGATCCCAAATTCACATTTAAGGATGTGAATCCAAACCAGAAAAAAGTTGCAACATAAATCCTGGGAATTACTAATAGCAGAGTGGTGATGACTGCATGGTTGTCGTTTTGTACAAAGGCAGCAGTGAAGAATTCCCAACAGTTTCAATGGACTTTACTGGTCATAAAAAGAATAAAAGACAAGGCAAAATGGGCAATAGCAAAATCAGCTGCAGCAATCTCCCCTCTGAGTACAAATGTCTCCTAAGGTGTGGTTACACATGCCCTCATCCAGACACTTTGCAGGTGATTCTTGAGGCAGTGACGTGATCGGGAGGAGGAAAGCATGGGACATGCCATGTTTACTGCCACTTTAGAGGAAGCCCTTTCAGTCCAGCATAGACAGGCATGGCTGAGGAGAATTTCAGCTCTGAACACAGAATTGGAGGAAAAAGACCCAAATTTAAAAAAAAAAAAAAAAAAAAAAAGTTAAAAAGAAAGATCAGGCCAAAAATGATGTTATATGTGTAAGTGGCTTTCTGTTTAGACTAGGACACCACTGAGCTGGGGATGAAGTATAATGGTGGGCTGATAAGGTGTAGGTCCTGCCTGAGTCTCCTCCCAGAGTCTCCATCTGAACCAAATCATTCACGTCTACCGTCTGTCTGCCATCATTGATTTTCTTTCAAGGTAAATATTTTCCCTCACTAACAGGTCCAGTAATGGGAACCCAGCCCATTTGCGCCATCTTAAGTAGGTGATATCCATGTGTTTCTATAATATACGTTTGTAACACACATCAGTACTCAAAACGCATTCTCCTCTCACTTACACTGCTTCTGCACTGATGTAACTCCAATACCTCTGCTAATCCTTTTTTACACCAAGAGGAGAATAAGAGTCCTAGTGTTTCTAAATATGACGCTACCAACATATTACAGACCCTTGATTGTAAGTGCTAGCTGTGTAGAGCACGGCCTTGGACACCAGTTTTGACTCATCAGATGTGGGTTTAAATAATCATAACATCCACATCTCATTTGCAACCAAAGATGGAAGAAAGTTCAAAATGATAGAATAAATAAATGGGGTTTGGGAGAGTGAGAGGATTGTACCTACTTAAGATGGAGAACAGGCTCAAAGTTGAGCATTAATCTAAAATCACAATAAATTAACATTACTGTTTTCAACAGGAATAAAACAAAATTAAAATATTGTGGCATAGAAATGGATAAAGATATTGACTAATACCACTTTGGAATTGAATCAATCTTTAAGAGTATAGGGAAGCTTCATACCTGACATTTTGTTGTCAGGGTGCCTAGAGCTGGCTAAAACAAAAAAAACTTTTAATATGTACTTTTATGAAGAAGGGAAAAAAAAAAAAAATTAATGCTTTTGAATGGAATTTAAAAAAAAAAAAAATCAAGTTCTTACTTCTCTAATTTTTCCTTTCATTTCTCTGGCCTTTGCAGGGAGACAGTCAAATTTACCAGAATTTGTAAGTGTCTGAAATGCCTATATTGCACTTCCGAAAGCAAGGATTTCATGTGGAAGAGTGCATTCTGCTAATGTTTCCTATGAGGCGTGCTTGCACTCATTTCCACTGTAAAATATACAACACCTTGAAAAAAAAAAAAAAGGAAGTCAATCTGTGTGCTTTGCATCATCCGCACAAGCAGAAATCCTATATGAAGATCATCTGTCAGGTCTTGCAAATGCAAAACTGATGCAAGTATATCAGCCTCTGCTGTCATGGAATGGGATGGAAGAAGATGTCAGGCAAACATCATCTTTATCAGAAGGGAGGGGAACTATGAGGTTATTGCTTGCAACTTGCTCAAAGTTCTGGGAAAGGAGTAAGGCTCATTAGAGCCGGATATCTGTGCCGACTTCCCTCTCCCCCCGACTGCCACTTGATTCTAGACGTGAAGAACAGACAAAAACTTATCATTGCCAGTGTCTTTAAAGATGCCCACACATGTTCCCTGCAGACCAGAGAGAGGGAAAAAAAGTCCATTTTGTCTGGACAGGTATCAGTTTTAAGCTTGTCTTATCTTCACACACCCACCAACCTCCCCATGTGGGAGCGGGACTATCGCTGTACAGTGTGCAGGGTGAACTCCAGCTCTCCCTTCTGAGAACTGATAAGAAGGGATGCATGAATTGCCCTTTTCAGCCAAGCTCACGGTGTGCAGCCAATCTTTATCTCCAGTCTTAAGGAAGGAAAAGCAGAAACCAGCTAAAAGCCTTTCTTTCCTCTATTCTCTGATATTCTATAAGTCACATTGGGAGATTGATATTGCAACCCGTCCCTCCTCCTCCTCCCCCCCCCAAAAAATCCCTGTTGCGACTAAGCAGGCTAATAAACTTCAAAATAAAAACAGATGTGGCAGGAAGAATGATTTATGGACTCCCCCACACACTTCAGTTTCTACATAATGCCAGGGTTTGGGGCTTTTTTATTTTATTGTCCACCTAGTATTATTCAGCCCATTTCTACTTCCAAATTTGGACAGGAAGAGAGGTGGGAACAATACCCAGACCTAGAAACACYAGCACGAGAAGAGCAGCGAAGCACTACTGCAATGTGATGGAAACTGAGAGACCCAGACTGATGGCTGCAGTTCACAGATGCAAAAGAGGAGGGAAAAAAGTTATATGGAAATGGAGGAGAAGAAAGGAAGAAACAGATTTCCTCCCTTTCCCTAGTGGAAAGTCAATAAAAGAAAAAAGTACAATAAGTAAACTCTTTATTGGTCAATAAGCAAAAAGTGAATGGAACTGGGATAAGTGGAAATGAGGGTGATAAATGTAGTGAAAAAAAAAATTAAAAATTGGAGATGTGAAGGGAAGATAATAAATGCTCAAATGTCATCTCAATGGCAGTGAATGMCTCTGAAATGCATTCCAAGATCTTCCAGCTATTCCCAATCAGAGGTGAAGGAGACAGATGAAGACATATGTAAATGCATGTATTTGGAGAAGCTTGGAGCACAAACTCTGATAGCAGGGAAATGTGGTTCAGTGGCATAGATTCATCTTTACAGCATGTGTTATTATTATGAGCAACTGGCAGTCTTGGGATACTTGTAGCTTTGAAAGTTTACCTTCAATGCCCTAAATGGGAGCTGATAATATTGATTACTGATATTTGATCATTAAAATCTCCTTCGAATAACTAGGTCAGCAAATGAGGACATACAAATTGTTTGTCTTACTGCTGCATTGCTGCACTCAAGGCCTTGTGGTAACAGAGAGAAATCTGTTGAATTTATTTTTAATTCTTTTTTTTTTTTTTTTTTAAATTTCATTTCATATTCAGCATCCCCAAAGACACATGCAAATGTCCCTGTCATTGTATAGGTAGATCACCAATAAACTATATGTACAAAAATAGACTTTGCTGGACAACATCCAGGAGGGGAGGTGCTTGAACTTGAGGCAATTGCTTGGCATTAGTTGCTGGTATCTGTGTGCTGGTTCAGATCACATGCTATCTAGATTTCTTTGCTGGCTTTCTAGCATTTCATGCCTGTTTTCACTCAAGTGTTTATTTCTATAAACAGACCTAACCTTAGAAAACAATATAATGACATCCTTCCTGGGGGAGGAGGGGGAGAGAAGTTTCCTCAAATTACTCAGGAGGGTTTCCGCTGGCTTTTTATTTTCAATAATCCAAGAGGTAAATGGCCGCTTTTGAACTCTGCCCTCTGCCCTTTTTATTTTGCAACTTGGGCAAAGATCAAGCCCAGAGTCAAAAGTGTCAGCAAAAATGGCTGTGATATGCGTGTGCTTTCCTTTATGAAAGTCCTCGTGATTATGTTTACAGAATTCATTATAAACTCAGGGTCCAGATTAAAAGCAAATGTCTAAGTGTCCTGTGGGGAATTGCAGGGTTGAGGATGCAGCTTCTAAGAGATGCATAGGATCAATAGGGGGTTATGAGCATTACCAGGGAAAAGGGAGCAGAGTTATGCTAAAGGTGAAATGTGGACATGGGGGTCACCAAGAGGACTAGAGCTAAAGGTGTGGAAGAAACAAAAAAAAAAGTGGGAAAGGCAAAGTACTTCACCATATCAAAAACAAGACAAAACGGTACAGAACACATCTGTTCAAAGTGGATACACAGTTCTAGCAATATCCGATCATGGCAGAATCCCCGGTGAAGAAAAAAAAAATCTATCCAGACATAAAATTGAAACAGTCCAAGACAGAGAGAGTTTACCAGACCATGTTGAAAACAGCACTCTATCAAAATCTGGACTGCTAGGCTCCTTCTGAACATGTGAAAAAGGCAATTAACAGCATGAGCTGCAGAGAAAGGCAGGATATGCAAGGGCAAGCCTACTATATGCCTATTTATTCACTATTCATACTGCTCCATCCCCGACCGGTGTATGAATGTTGGCATCCCATCTTCTGTTACGTATTGCGTCAAGGCCTCTGTGCCACAGACCCAAGGGATAATAAAGCCCTTGGCTAAAATCGATGGTCTAACAGTGACATGTCCTTTTAGATTATCGAATGGCATTTTTCATTTTGAAGAAGGATCTGGGAACACCGGAGAGGCAAATAGACTAAATAGGTCACTTTTCTCCTGAAAGAGCTTCATGGTAATTGCTGCTGACAGGACTCCTCTATAGAGGTGAGGTCTCAGGAAGAACTGGTAACCATCTTAGAGCTGATTAACATGAGGTGTTATCCCTGACCCCTGTCATGGAGAGACCCTCTCTACTTCCAGCATCAGTGATAGGGAAGTAGTGGATATTAGTTGATTTGGGATAGGATTGAGAGGAAGTGGATGAAAAGTAAGTTAAGTTAGTTCCTGAAATGAGTCTAGATAACTTGTTCGCTTTTTTTGTTGTAACTATTTTGAGACTGTCAGTGCAACTGTTCAGAGAGTCATTCGTGACAGGGCTCGGAGAATCAAGTGTTTTTTAAACTTTTACTGCGGTTAGCAGGAGCTGGCAGTGGTGAAGGTGGGGCTATCCACAGTGCTTGGAGTCCTCCAGAACAAAACTGCTTTGGATACCCCTGCCTTCTCTGCACACAGGCAAATATGAGCCTGAACCAGGGAACCTCCTGAAGAATCTCTTGGAATTGCCTTAATTACTAATATGTCTAAGAAGAAAAAAAAAAATGCTGCACTACAGTGTGCTTACATTCTTCTGCACAACAACCTGTAGGTGCTGTTTGGTGAGGAACTGAAGCACTATCTTGCAACAGATGATCTGGATTTTTCTTTAAGTAGTGCTGAAAGTCTCTTCCCACTTTATACAATTTAGCAACYGTAGCATAGCCTACACAGCTTTAAACATATTTGATTTCATTTAAGTAAAATGGGCAACTGTATAGCCCCAGGAGTCTCTTTAATGGGTCACTCATCCATCAGGTTAGTGGGCAATGGGCTGCTTGTCCTTTGTGGATTGTTTGTACTCTTACAGCACAGCATCCCTCCAGATCTCCCGAGAGCTGCTTTGAAATGGCCAACATTTACCAAGGATATATTCAGATTTCACTTTATCCTGGCTGTCAAACTTTGTGTATTTTTCCAATGTCAAACAGATTTTAAGATGGAGGAAGGAGATAATGTGATGATAAAAAGACTTGACCAATTTAAAGGTAGCTTTTAAAATATTATATACAGCACAGGACAATTTACTTTTTCCCCAAAATTTCAGCTAGAGTGGTAATGGAACATGTATACATAGAGTGGGCCAGAAGCAGACTTTCATAAAGAAAATATATGTGTGCATGTCCTTACTCATGTGTGCTTGTGCACATGCATGCACACAATCAACCATGTGGTGCTGGATTTTTTTTTTCTCTAAGGCATATTTTTAACTTTCTTTTCTATCAGCTTGTAAAACATTATTTTTATTCTTCCTTTAATGGCCTGGGCTAATTACTCACAGTGACCTTTGACCTTCAAGTGCCTTCATTTATGGTAGCGCATTCCTTTCAACAGAAACATATTGGCTTGGTTTTACAGGGTGCTGATGTCTGGCCTGGCAGCCCAAGCCTCAACAGTCCTACCACCATCTACMGTACAACCTGGTTTCGGGAGTCAAAAGCAGCATCCTTTCATAGGCCAAGTTTCTCATAAACACTGTGAAAGTTTCACCTGAGCAGAAATACCAAGATTTGCTTTCGATATTAAGATTCTGCCACTGGAATTTATCTCAGGCAGAAGTGCGTAAATCAGTATACATTTGGAAAAATGTGAAGGCATGTGCAAACACCTTAGCTAAATCAGGGAATGAAGCAAAGTTTAACTGCACTGGTAGAAAGCTCCACCTGGTTTAGCGCATCTAACTTCTCAGGAGGGCTGAGCACTGCAGCACTGTACAGAGATGGCTCTGTTAGTTCAGCTCCATAACACACCTCTAGCAACTCTGGGTGAGGTAGCACTAGAGTATTTCCGCTAATTAACATACCACACGGAAGACTCTCTTAGTGCTCATCTTTTCCAAGAACAGAAGTCTCCTCAGGGTTTAACAGTAAAATACAGGCAGCAAAAAAATCCAGGCATATCACGAGGTTAATTCCAAAACTGTTGCTAGAATTCAGCAAGAATACTCTGTTGAAAATGTCACAAAAGAGAGTTCTAGCAAATACATGGAAGTTACAGAAAATAAAAGATCCAAGACCCTGGCCTATCTATTACCAACATCAGCAGGATCGCATGCAAGCAAGGAATTAGGTGTGGTCTCATGGTTGAGGCAATTGGTCAGGTTTTAAAAGATACGCCTTCCATATTAACCTCTCCCTGATCTTTGACAAGTTGCTTAAAATTTGAAATTGAAGTTGCTGAACCTTCTGGCCTAAGTTTGGAAAATCATGAAAGCCGCATATTAACATAAAATTTAAGAGCAATCCTAACTCTGTTCAGAAAGATACTTAAGCACATGGCTGAATTCTTGAATAGGGAGGGCGAGCTGAAATGGATTTTCTGTCCCAGCTTTTTGTATGTAAAAACTCATATCTTGTAATGAGAAGCAGTAACATTAAATGTATTAAAGCTACTCAAACGCTATTGCAATGATAGGAATACCTAGTTAAACAGAATATATGTGGATATTGTGCAGTGCAAAAAAGATAAATAGTTCTTTGTCAATCACTGTTTACCTAAAATAGCAAAGCAAACCAGGAAAAAAATGTATAGAAGGAGATGCACTCTATTGAGATAGATTGCTAGAGAAAGAAGAGGAAGAGTCATGCAGAAAATGAATGTCTTCGTAGGTGTTTTGCAGTAGTTACATAGTTTTCATGATAAGCCTTTAAGCTTTTGGGTTATTTTTCTTGGGTCTTTTAGATTCTTTTTTCTTCCTCGGCCTCCTCTGCACTAATACAGACTCTCAGAGAAAGACCATTTACTTGCTCTGTTGTCAACGCATCTGGACGTCTTGTCAAAACAATATAATTTTACTTTGTAACTTTTTGACACTGGTATTTATTGCACCTGTCTTTAGTCATGATTTATGACTTGTCTGGTGAGTATTACTCTACAGCTCCAAGTTTACAATACCAGATAAGTGAAGCATTTGAAGTCCCGAATGGGCTACAGATTTATAGATGTATATTTCTCTCCCTTCCTCCAAAAAGGGAAATTAAGATGAGCATTTTCTCCCATTTTTCTGGGTGGTAGAAATCAAGATAGAAGTTCTTCGGGGGGAGGAGGAGGAGGAGGAAAATAATGCTATCTGCTGCTGTCTCTATTAGGAGGAAAAACAGTCAAATGATCTTTGTTAGGGGAGTGCTTTGCAGTCAGAGTAGGGGTTTGTTTTAATTAATTGATACCTGGCTATCTGTATAGCATTTTGACACCCAGAACTATGTCAGTGATGGGGACATTAGCATCATGCAAACTGTATGAAGTATCCATCAGTTTGACATTCTGATTACTAGGTTTGTAACACACTTTCTAGGATAATACTAGCTCCTACTTAACACCAAAACATTAAGGCCAAACATGTAAAATCTAAACTTTACCTACCTGAGTAATCTCACTGAATAAAATGGGTTTATTCACACACATAATGTTAACTGTGTCTATGCAAAGCTGTTGTAGAATGTGAGTCTAAATATTTTATAAAAGTAACGATCTTACATTGTAAAAAACCAATTTTTCTTTTCTTCTTTCATTTTAGAAAACCTAAATTTGGGGCCTAAATCAACTTGACAGTATCCCTTAAATATATAGTATGCTTGAAAGGTATTTATTATTCTACTGCAGTTAAAGCGGGTCTTTCAAATTTGCCAGACTTTAAAACAAATCCGGGCTTCCTTCCTAGTCAAGGTTCTTTTCAAATCTGATCCGGTATTGCAGATGTAACACAAGACTGTTGACACAGTTTGGTTGTTGTAATGTAAGTATCCTTCCAGTGTATCTCTCATCTAAGCCAAAGTAACATGTGAATGTGTGAATGTCAGATAAAATTGTTTTGTAAACATATGGCCGCTTTCATTTGTCAAAATTTCATTAAATTATAAAGGTACTTGACAGGGTTTGCTATTGTAATCCCCTCGGGATATATGTATCAGTGAGATTCCCTGTACTGATCCTTTGATAGAAATTGGATGGAAATCGGGGACTGTAAGCTCAGGGAGCTCTAGAAGGAAAACCTGAGATTTCTCTTTCAAGTATTTTTCAGTGTTCAAGTAAACAACAAAACAAAACAAAACCCCTCTTTACAAAGGATACCTGGTAAACTGTAAGAGAAGGCAAAGAAAACCCTCGCTGACCAAGCCATTGTCTCAAATACAGCCGGTGACTTCCCATAACAAAGCAACACAGGACCTGGTATCTGGAGGCAGCACGGATTGCCTCTCTTGCCCCAAACTTTGCGCATTCTCGAATGCTTTGATGGACTGCCAATGAAAATATTGGGCAGGCATCAACTGTGTGGTTGCCACGGAGATCTAGTAAGCCAGGGCAGTGGGAGTACAGATTTCCATCAACAGGACTTTAACAAAAGCCTTGATTCAGTGGCAAGCTCCTAGGTTAGATGCTTCTGGGCTTTAGCAGGGTACACAGAAAATGGTGAATTTACTACTGAGCTTGCTAAGCAATTGCAAATTGTGATTCCTTCAGGGAAGAAAGCACAGCCCTACTTTTTTTTCCTGGTTCAAGACTGACCTTTTTAATTCTTCTTTGCCCTTTAAAATGAGAAATAATGAGGCTGGCTCTGTAACAGTCAAATGCAATTCATTGCCATTTGGAGATATCTATATTATAGATTTTGGAGTCATAGAATCATGCCATCAGTTTTGATACACATTCTCATCTCGCAGAACTTATTACTCGCTGCTTTGAAAAGGCAGCAAAAATACCTCACATTGTTGTGCCAGTGGCCGTCTCAGAGGACAGAAAATCTGTTTGTACATAAAACTGATTAACCTTATATTTGTCACAGATAAAACTATAATGTATTTTTATCATTAGAGAGCCTGTTGGCAATTTGTGCTTGAAAGTGCTGAAATACAGAAGATCTTGACAGAGTAGATAGCAGACCAAAATAGCAAAGTAAGATATTTCCAAAATCTCCTCGTTTCAGCTGTTGTACACAGAATTGCGTGTGGATTCATATTTGAATTCCGATGTTAATACATTCAAAGCAATACTGAACTCATTGAATGCACGTTCAGATTTTTTCAGTAACAAACAGCAAGTTTGTGGGACAATTTATTGTATATAAGCTGATGTGAATTTGTACTTACAAGTCAGAAGTAGCTGCTTCTACGTTTAAAAACAGAGCTTAGGAATTTTGTAACTGAACTTTCCTTAAAAGTGATGTGCATGGGACTGTTGCATTTAGAAAGAAAAACTAATGTTTTATTATCTTACGAAGCCCTAAAGGCAGCATGAAAATAATGTTAAAATAAGAAACTTGATTGTTTACAGATTTCCATCTAACTAGAAATATATTTTCAGGCACTTAGAACAATTAAATTATACATCTTGATAAACAAGCACAAGTTAAGTGAAATTTTATACRAAGTTTAAATGAACCTTGGATCTCTTAAAGACTGACTTAGGAGAATTTGTGAAACACCAAACACTAACGATTCCTTATGTTCTAAAAATTAAAGTGCTGGTATTCTCTCCTAGAAGTCACAAAGAGATTGGTTTTCAGGTTCAACGGCAGCAAAGATGAGACCTAAAAATACTCAATCTCTATTCACTGTCATTCAACTGTTAGGTGGTAGGAGGCACCATCTCYGACATTCAGGAAGAAAGAACAATCAGAGGAAACAATCATTTCAAACACATGTCAAGGTGGTAATAACTAACAGTTGAAAGGGACAGCAAGCTTCATGCTTCAGTCCTTAATACGGTCTCCAGCAGAGATCAGACTGTGAGCTGCTACGTGGACAAGTTATTTCAAGTTCTGCACCTTATGGAAGTCCTTAATCCTCCCTTGAAGCAACTGTCAATGGATACTGTCAGTCAAAAACCCCTGGCAGATAAGCTTTGGCTCTGGCTTACCATGTTCTTTTACATTATCACTGAGATGGGGAAAGAATTTCAACCCAGAATGCTCATTGCATTTAAATTACATGGAATTTTGCTGTTATCCTCCGTGTGACTGGACTTAATCCARTGTATGAGGCCTGATGGAGCTTTCACTGGAATCAAACCAGAGCATCCAGGACACCATCTGGAATTGGCAGTTGCTTCTATATGCATCTGACATGCCTGAAACACACCTAACTAGGCTAGCCAGTTAAAAACAACTGTTTTGTCAAGCACCTGAGAGATCAGGATTAAACCTGTAAAGGAGAACATCGTGAAAGTCCAAGACACTTTGGTCTGGCTCTAGTTTGTTGATGAGCTGGCTCTAAACGAATTATGGTTCCATTAACACCACCATCCTACAGGTAGGATAAATTATGTAAGTGCACAGTCCTTCCCTTTCCTCTATAGATGATGAGCACAAGTAAATTCTTTTGGTAGAAATTGGGAGAAAATTGCATTGCTACTCATGCTTAACCAACTCAACCAGTGAGTTGCCAAGCCTGTGACATCATCACTGGCAACATACAAGCTTCAGATTAGAAGTAGCCTGATGACATCACCCTTCCAGTTTCTATCTAACAGATGGTTTCTGTATATTGTGTAATTTTAGATCATTATTCATGGTTTTGGTCAGTATAATTCAGGAAGTGAAAAAACTGCCAAGAAAAATTGACCTGGAACTAGTTCAAAGAGACTAAATTATTTTATTGATTAGACTCCTTAGCTTTCATTTTCCAGCAGAGCCATCATGAATCATTGATACACAATAATATCTGAGTAATTTCTGTGTGAGCTGAATTAAGTGCTCCAAAACAAGGTAAGCTTTGAAGGATTAGGCCTTCAAGCTGTTTGAAAACAAGATAGCTAAGAAGATTTGCTGGGCAGTCCTGAAAGGCGGCCAGAAGCTATTTACTGAGGCAAGTGGTTTGTTTGAACTGGATTTTTATTTATTTTCATATTATACTTGTTGACTTCATATCCGCCTTCAGCTCAGCTCAAAGGCTCGGGAGAGGCATGTTTTTCACCAACATGAACATGGGCCAGAAAGGAAGGACCTTCTGAGAGCCCTCATCAAGCACAGCCCCAGCGTTGAGATAAAGCACCACAAGCCCGCAGGAGGAAGGGAAAAAAATATAGAGGGAAGGGGGTAAGAAAGGCTGGGGAGTCTTTTTATTACAAAGGTTTACGAGCGAGTGCAGCCATGCAGAAGCCTTCATGTAAGAAATACACAGAGGGCAGTGATGAGTGAAACTGCATCGTTTGTCTAGTATAAATACATCTGTCAGATGCATGTATGGCACTGAGCGCACAGGTTTACCATTGGAACATGCCATGGTGGCAAGTTTCCTTTCTGACTGATCCACACCAGGATCTACCCAAAATCAACCGTCTTTGCTCAAATGAGAAATGTGGGGCGGGGGGGAAGAGAAAGCACTTTTCTGTCAAGGTACTCCAACAATTTAACTTTCAGGTAACTTCTGCCTCTGAGACAAGTCATRAGAATGGGTACGGGGATACTGGAACACAGTTTCCCTGTGTTCCCTAAACGCTTGTCTCAAACCCGTATTATCAGAGTGTTAAACAGTACTAAAGCAGGACATGAGGATTTTAGGTGGGAAGAGAGATCAGGTCCAGATCGCAATGGAGTAACTGAAAGCAGCTCAGCCCCTTTCTAGTCATTACCAAATCATGAGCAAATATCTCCCAGCCTTACAGAAGGAATATGGGAAGAAAATATTAAAGTCTTGGCAGCGGTTTCCTATTATTAGTGTGCTGTTCCCCAGTTAACTGTGTCTGTGAAAGTGTCATGTGCAGGAGTACTCCAGCATTTACAGAAACCAAATGAGCTTGAAAATGGTCCAGCAGCTTCCAGATGCACCCCATAGACTGTACTGACCTGCCACCCCACGTGCAATGGCTTGGCACAGCAGAAGGAAGGCAGTTTTGAGACCTCTTTCAGAACAGTAAAATAAGAGACTTTCTGAGGGTAGCCTGGACTTTCCCAATTACTCTGTGGTCTGACTTTGTTCTCTGCCATAGCTTGCACCAAGTATCCTGGTGGCTGCAGAGATGTCAGCTGGGTCTTGGAGAAGGAGCAAAAGAAACAGTTGAAAGAAACAATCCGAGTTCAGTTTTTAGACCTTGTTTCCCATCGTAAGCAATACCTGAATATTGCTCCTGTACAACTCTGAGGTCCTTTGAAAATGGAAAAAAGATACAATAAATGCCAAGTTTGTCATTTAGTTCCCTAGTATTTTCCTTTTCATAGAACAGAATGGAGCATTGCATTGCAAACAAGGCATCTTAATTGGCCTGTTTTCAAAATGAAATATTTAAGATCCTTACTATCAGTAGTCAAGCTCTTCTGTAAACTGGATGTATTCTTGCCTTAGATTTTTATGAACACCAACAAAACACCTTACCCTGGCCAAGTATCTATTACCTTTACAATAACTATYGTTTTCATGTGTCTGGTGAGATCGTTTTGTCATTTATTCTCCAGGAGAAGAATCTTCAGTTTTATGAGAATTTAACCCGAGTACCACATACAAGAAAAACAGTGAAATCTGGGCTAACAACCTTTCAGTTCTCTGTTGCACATCAGAAGAAAGTGCAGCAGCTTCTCTACAGGCATTTTTCCTCTCTTTTCCTGTTATGTTTAAATAAAAGAGCATTAAGACTTAATTATGTAAAATGCTTTTAGCCCAGGCTCAGCAGGCATGCAGCTTTAAGACAATCACTATCCTCAAATATTTCTGTACAGAAAACCTACTTGTGGAAAGATGCAGAAATATAACTTTAAGTGTGGTAAGTTCCACATATTACTGAACATGTTAACTTCACCATGATTTTAGAATAAAGTTCTGGAGATTATTAGATGCTATTTTACTAAATGTCCTCTTAGCAAAATATTCTGGTTTGCCAATTCTAAGTACTTAGGAAAGACATCCTAGTTTAATTAAAATCTTTATGGGGAGAAAATTCTGGCCTTGCCTTTCCAGTCAGAGAAATAAAATATGGCATTTAAAACCTGTCTCTTTCCATCCCAAAACATATGGTTTGACACCATTCTATTTTGTGAGAATATTTTACAAGTTTGGGTTTTGTTCTAATGTAAAATTAAAACAAATTTTAAAGCCTTGGGGTTGGCTGCAAAGTAGGAAGTGTTGTTCAAATGCCAAATTTAACACCTAGTTTTTGTTACTTGAGTTTCAGGTGCTGAGGTTGCAAAAGCTAGGGGGAACTCAGTTTTAGAGGATTTTTAAAATTTGAGCCTCTCTTCTGTGCTTAATGCAGACACCCTGTATTTGGCATACCGCAAACAACTTGTCACCATTACTACAGCTATATATGCAACCTGGTGTCATCTGTACAATTCGGTTTTGGTGGGAGATGTGTCTACCCTGTGTACTGGGATTATAAGTGGAAGGGTTGTGCACAGAGCATTTTTTTCAGGTGGAGTGAAAGATTCTGCAATATGTGCACAGAAAACATTATTCTTGACTGCAAGAGCATGTTTTCCTCCAAAGCAAATACCTACTTAACTACCATCTTTATTTATTCCTTCATTTTGTGCTTGTTTACCAACATAGAAGCCTACTCGTAAGACAATTTTATGGTAGTAACATTACATTTTATCAGTCTTTCCAAGCTGATAACAACCTTTTCCTAAAGCTGCTTTAGCAGAGATTATCAGCCACGATAAACTGCTTTGCACTCTTATTTCCAACTAATAGCACCCAAAATCTGAAAAGTCAAAATATTTTTTTCCATTTTAGAAAGTCAGAACATCCAAGAAAGCCCAATCACAAAGCTCAGTTGTGTCAACAATGATAAAATGATTCAAAATGACTTGTCTTAACCTGAGGGACAGTTAAATTATAAAATCCAACTTATTCTTCGGATGACTTCATTATCCAAATTTTCATGAAGACTAATCATAATAGCCATAAATATGTTCTGAGAAGATAATCCTTCTATATATGTATATCCAATAGGAGAACTATTGTAAAGACTTTCTCTAAAATCATGATTTTTATTAAGAGTTAGTATTTGTTACCGAGAACCATTTTTAGCCTTCTGGTTATTTGGGGATTTTGTTTGCCAGCTGTTTCCAAATAAGAAAAAAATCCTTTCCTCCTTCCTGATTTCAGTAGCCAAATGAAAATTAGTGTGATGATCAAGGTGTAATTCTGTTTTCTTTCAAAACTCATGCATTAAGTRCTTTCCTCAAGCATTTCCAGACTGGATAGCATCCCTTTCTGAACATCCCACTTCAGGAAGGGGAAAAAAAAACCTGACATTTTCCTTATCAGTTGTATGAGGATCAGCTCAGGATTTTTGCTGTATTTAACACACCACATGGAGGAGACAGCATGGATTTGGAGGAGGATGTCTACAGATAAGACATTTCCCTTGGCTATGTTTGCCAAACCACGTAACATGCTGATGACTATTTGCTTTATCCTGTTTCAATATGTTTTGTCTTCATTTTCATGYTCTTAAAGGAGAAAATCATGCTTGAAAAAACAGAGAGAGAATATTATATATGCTTTATATGTCCACATATTTGCTATTACCTAAGTAATCTAATGAAATATTGGCCAGCTGGAACAGGGGAGATGATGTTGCATAGTTCTCCAACAGTGACCCTTGAGGACTGGAACAGAGATGTATTAGTTATAGCCAGAGGGGAGCACTTTGTCTCCTAAATCCCTTGGAGTAAGTTGGTTTTTCTTGCTAGTCTGCGATTGAGTCATCACAGGTCAGTGATGACTGTGGATAAATATTTCCTTTGAAGACGTCAGACTTTAAAAAACAGTACAATAAATTCCCGCACATTGGGCCGAGTCAAATTAGCAGGACTGCAGCAGTCACAGCTGGTGTGAAAGGAATATTTGTGGGACCTAAACTGACACCACCATTTGGAGACATATGCAAAGCGCATCACTCATGTTGTTTTCAAATGATGTTCTTCTCCAGAGGCATATGAAATAGTTTTGTGTTGTGTTGTTTTTTTTTTTTTCCTGGGCTTTCCCTGTCCCCATCTATCCTTTCCCAAGGAGTCAGACTCCATGCAAACAGTACCTCAATGTCTGAAACATTCAAGATTCAGCTTCGTCTGTTGTTCAGGAGGGTCAAGGTGGAGGCCACCAACCTTCTAAGTGGACTAAAACAGGTATACAGGGAAGAAAAGATGGTATTCAAACCGCCCCACAGATCTTCACCTTCAGCAACATCATAATGCCTAATGAAAGGATTTGGCTATATCCTGTCAACTCAACAAGCAGAATATTTTGTGCAGCATTCCCAGTGAAAGCCTACTGATATCACTAAAAATATTACAATGACCAGTGAAATGTAGAATCCATTAGTGTTGGCTGAGGGAATATATTCCTATGAAGGGAGTTGTCATTCATAGTTGGGGAGGCAGAAGGTTTGGAAGATGATTCCTCCTTTAATTTCTCTAAATTAACCCCAAAATTCAATATCAAGGCTAGTTATAGAGTAAAAAAAAATATGAAATGTTGTTTTTCTAGACCTATTTATTTTGCTTGTTAATGGATTAAAATAGTTCCCAGCTGTGCAAAGTTCTCATTATGTTCATTACTTATAATGCACCTCACAATGAGATGATTAATTCAGCACACTTGCARGCCCTTCATTGAATGCTGTTGATTAAGCAATTATGTTAATCCACTTGTGTTTGTTTTCTCACTGCTCTGATGATGGTCAGGACCAATTTCTTTGCTGAATTATTCCATGTACATGCTAGAAGTTTTGCTAACATTTGCAGAGGCCAAATCCACCATTCACAAACAATGTGAAGGCGAAAATTGCAGATTATTTGTCTCTAGTGTACTTTGGATTGCTAAGAAAGTGCTGGACTTTATTTTGATTCCTCCTGTTTTGGGCCAGCTCCTGAAGAGGAATAACGGATTTCCTATGTCTGCTTTAACACTCAAGTGGTAATTTCAGGCCAAGTAGAGATGAATCCTTTCATTTCATTTGTGTGTTCTTGTATTGATTGTATTCAGTAGTTGATTTGATCTTTTATTTCCATGAGACTGGTAACAAAATGGTTTTTAGAAATGTTGAACAGATGGATGTGCAAGTAACCCAAATATGCCATTCAGAGTCAGAAACCTGATGTTTGCAGGAGGAATACGACAACCTCTTAACAGGACCAGCACCATGAAAAATGGACAATTATTCGCCTTACTTGTTTTAGATTTAGTCTCTGATTTGATATAAAGCAGGAGATGATTAGAAAAGGGAAGGATATTCTCCTACTTTTAGATGAAAGTATTTTTGTCAGTAGCAAAAATGGAAAGGGAAATACTGTGGTAGGAGAAATATGTAATAAATTTTAACAGTCTTTGCTCAGCTTAGTTGGATGGGGCAGTGGTTCTTTAAGTATATTTGTCAGCTACCTACAAAGACATGTGAGGGAAATATTTTCAAGAAGCCAGAAACATCCTGCCCCATTCAATATACTCAACTCTCTGGGTGTCCAAGGAACCACCAGCGATCATTTGTAATGGTTGTCGTTTACCGTTCCGCCAGCTTAGCCGGCCACGATGGCCAGCTTCAGTGGAAAGGAAAGGAAAGACGGATCCGAGTTTTACCTCAATAGACTAAACAGTAACCCTGCAGCACTGCCCAGCTTTAGGTTGGCCAAATCATTGGTGGATCTCATGAATAATAGACACATGAAAAATGCTAACAGACTTCCCACCCATCAGAGGAGCCAAAACCAAAATGCAAAACATTAACACAAGCCAAACCTGCACAAAACTAGCTATCCCAAAAGACCTTTGATAACTTTTGAGCTCCCTTTTTGGAAAAAAAAATTATAAAGCAGCAGCAGCTTATAGATGTAAAGCAGCAAGATTTAGTGATATCCTCCCCCAAGGCTTTCTATTTTTGCCATTCTTTTCCTTAGCTTTTGTATTTAAGTGTATATTTATAACAGTTCCACCAATATTTTCTGAATATAGACCATCAATGACCGCAGCTTTTATTTCGGGAGGTCCATTTCCGTAGCAACAGCTCATAAAGGATACTAAATAAAGCTTAGATCTTTGCAGCTCAGGTTGATATATTATATATTGGTCACTGCAGTGTGCTGACGGCTTTCCTGCAATGTGGCCTGTRTCTTTTTTATTATGTACATTCTTGGTGAGTGTTGGGGAGATTGATCCCATTCTGGTATCCAGATTTTAAAACAGATGTGTGGGAAAAAAGCTGCAGAGGGTGCAGGAAAGAGGTGCAAAAAAATCCAGAGACCCTGAGAAAAAGCCTTTCAGGGAGACCTGTTTAGGTTTGTCAAAGAGGACTGAGAAGTAGCATGATAACATTGGAAAAAATACCTTCACAAAAGGAATGCACCAGTTGCTAAATAAGCCTAAATCTAGTAGGGAAAGATTAGTGTGATTAGCAAAGGGAACTACTAAGGAAGCAATAAGTTCTCAAGGTCTTGTTGACTTCAGGTCAAGAGCAGATACCTTTCTAGTAGTGATGTTCTAGCTAGATAGAGATTATTGGTCTTGGTAGGAGGCAACAGGGTGAAATTTAATCTTCTTGATGTCAAGCTACACAACCAGATACTGCCTTCTAGATTTAAATCATATTCATCTATCAAGAAAGCATCACTGAGACTGAGGGGTTTAATTAACAGCTAGCCTTCTTTCCATATAAATGCATTGAGAAGAAACATTTCTTTTTTCATAAACATTCCTGTTGGGGATTAAAAAAAAAATCAAATAAAGAAGCCTGTAGGACAGTTGGTGGTCATAGGAAAATCTTTAACATTGCTCTAATGAATAATTTTCTTTGTTCTTTCCAATTCCTCCAGAAAACAGCATTAACAGATCTTTTCTAGTAGCATTATAACTTAAAGATAAATCACAAAACAGAATCACTTCTCTGGCATCCAGTACCTTGATTTCTTTCATCTTTCTCACGCCCCCCACCCATGAGCTGAGGATTCTGTAATTGTGATTATGTTGGGTTTTTTTACAACTGCTTCAAGGAACTGAAGGCACCTAGTACTTTACAAGGCAGTTAAGTACAGTGTGGAATTTGCTCTTAATATTCATCCACATGTTTTATGAATTTCCATATTTGAGTTTAAGCCTGGATTTTAAAGCCAGACTTGTTTTAATTCATTTATGTCTTAAACTCAATACCAGTTTCTATGTTCTCCTATTTTGGGAAACCTAAGTTGAATTGCTTAGCAGAGGAGAAGATGGATCAGAATTCTTTTTTCTCCCTAAAAACTGTGCTAAAATTGTGTAGCCAGCTGTTACTCTGAGACCAAACTCCCATCAAGTTCAGCAGAAGAAGGAGCTTGCCATAACGTAACATTAGAAATCGTGAAAATCCCAATGGGCATAAGAAGGTGTTGAAGGGGGGTCAAGGAGCACGATAGACATGAAAAGGCTTTTTTGCAGCTGGTTCCTTTCTCCTATCGACTGTACAAAGGCAGGCGAGGGAGAGGGAGGGCAGCAGAGAAGTGAAGCTGGATTATGAAAGGGACACGCTTTCCATCCATGTTCAGGAAACCGGTGAGACAAAAGGCACACAGCAGCAGCCACATGGCAAGGGGGCTTCAGAAAACAGGCTGCTTCCTCTGTTGTTTCCTCAGAAGCCCAGGATCCATTGCTTAGTTTGTTTTTCCAAGGAAATAATTAAAGATGTGGATAAAAAAAATTAACAAAAGACTGACCCTTCCTTCCCCCCCCCCCCCGCCTTCTTTTTTCTGGCCTGCCCACTTTAAGGGAAATCATTTTCATACCCCCTTCCGCTCTCCATACACAATGACAGCCCCAACACTGGAGTAGAGATTGGTTTACATCCCAGTAGAAGGGAATACTTAAGGAAACCTTTGGCAGTGTTATGGATTGAAGTGCAAGGAGATGGTTTTATCAGGAGGCTTCAAGGCTATTATTGTCCAAATAAACACTTGCTTTGCCAGACATGATCTACAGCTGCTGCATAGAGACCCTTGAATTTCATCTGAATTTCAATCTCCCTGTCCTTTTTGCCTTTCCTACTTCACTGTTTTCAGACCTGAATAGCCTACTGTACTGGATTACTTCATTTTTTCCATCTTAATAGGCTTCACTAGGCTCTGACTCCTGACTTCCTGCCCACGACTCTAGTCCCCACTTCATCTAGATTTAGGAAGCTTTAACATGTTCTTTTTTTATTTTTTTTCCAGTTGCCAGGGGACAGGATGCTCCCCCAGACTTTGCTATCGTGATGCAGCATTTCACTCCTGACCACAACAGTGCTATTTCAGCACAGCAGAAACCCATGCCAATACACATCTCCTCACATGCATTAAAGATAGATGAATTGCTTGAAAAAAGTAAGAAGCAGCTGAGCCAAACTTGCCAAGAAAGTTGTTAAGTCCTTATCATTTTCCACTTTCCTATACCCATGCTGTTCTCTAGTCTCACAAACAGACCCACAAGTGACAAAGTACAGCAGGAGTAGATGTTTCTGCAGCATCATCACTACAGCATCAGTTAAAAAAAAAAAAAAGGACTAAAACAGTTTCACTAGAAGACCATTTCTGAGCACTTTCAAGGGCAGAACTGCAGAAGGACAACAGCAGGAATGAGTATTTCTAGCTAGATTTAGGATTTTTTTTTTTCTAGAAAGACTATTTCAGAAAGAAATCATACCAGTAACTTGGCTAGGAATATAAAATTCTTCATATAATACCATCAGGAATTATTTTCTGTTTAGTCATTTTTATTTTTTTCTTCTCTCACTGCCTCATCCTCTCACTCTTGGTTTAGAAGCTTTCTCAGGTTTAAACATCCAAACTACACTCATGGCTTCAGACACTTTCACATGAAACATCCTCATTACCACAAGGCCACTGAAACTCTGGATATTTCAATACCCTCATAGTGAATTTAGTCCAGCACTTACCTGAGCACCTCCCCTTTGCACCCAAGTACTAACAGTTCCCAGGGACAAACTCTCTCCAAGCTTGCTTGGGCTGATTATTTAACTTGACCATAGCACAGAGCAGGGACTTTGCTGCGAGCAGTTCTCCAAGGAGGCAAAACCAAGCAGAGCCCCGGAGGAGGGTTATATTGGGGGCTTGCTTTGCAGTGCAATTGCTCACACCTGGGTGCTCAGGCCCCCACGCTCATCTGGCCCTGAACCAGCTCCAGCTGTGACCAGTCTTTTCACTTACTGGTTTGGCCTATGAGTAAAATACTCTGAGGCTTGCTTGTAGCATTGTTTGACATTCTAATTAATTTCCTTACTTTAATTACACTATTTTTGCCAGATACATAAACTGTTTTCTATCATAAACACAGGAAAAGCAGCCTTCCAATAAGGGGAATCTTTCTTTGAACCTCCTAAGAATTAGACTAGTAATAGCACCCACACTGATACCTTAAATGCACTATTAATGCTGTTCTAAAGTAGTTAATACCCTCATAACGATTGGAGATGCAGGAAAAGGTCTGGTAAATTGAGCTCCCAAATTTTAATCTCTATCACAAATTCAGAAATATTTATTTCTAGTATTTAATCTTGAGAGCTACCATGCTTGATCTGCAAATCTTGTATCCATAGTCCAGGACTTCTGAATTTTATCCCTAAACTCAGTATCTTTTTTTACTCTGGGTACTAATCTGAGTGTTTTCCTTCTCCCACCAAGAGGGTTCAGACCTGTGGCCTTGCTAGGGAAGTACAAAAAAAGAAGAGCTAAACCACTAGGTTCAAGATATTCCCTGCTTGCTTCAGTTTAGAGAACAGGTAACACATCCTTTTCTGCCCAACATAGAAACTCTCAGTAAAACCTTGTCCCTGATTCTTATGCACACCTACAAAGACAGGATATTTTATGTACTGGTTATTGCAGGTGACATTTTGGAGAGCAAACAAGCCAAGATTTAAAGGAGAATTGGATTTTATCCAGTACTTTGGTTTGTTCATATGCAGCTGAAGAGTTAATAAACTGRCTTTTCTGTTCTTTGCATTTCCAGCTATTATCCTTCTTTCTCAGTTTTGTGAAAGCAAATTTTGTATCCCCACTACATGTCTGGACCAGCAGTGGTTTCTGTAGCACCCCCATTAGGATGCAGATAGGGATTTTGCGTGGGGATAGTACACGGAGACATCCTCAAATGATCAGCTCCTGGGATATAGTATGGCTCACTGCTGCAGGAGGCAGTCAGGTCTGAGCTCTCCGAGTGTGCAGGTTTTGTTTGTTTTTTATACCTGAAAAGCAAGACTTCATAAGTTTTGCCTTTCAAGCCTTAATCTTTAAGTTCCTCACTTTCCACCACCTACTCAAAAACTGAATGCAACATTTCTAAACCACTTCAACTTGATATACCCCATTTAGCTTGCTAAATCTAAAGAAGCCTTTCACAGTTCTCCTGGTGATGGGCATCAGCACTAAATGTAGCATGTGGGAGCCCTTTGCTTTGAATTTCCTTGGGGCATAGACAAGCCATGTTGTTCCTACACCTTGATGAAATGATGAGACAAGAAGGAACCTTGTCTAACTTAGCCAACTTTGGGTCTGGGCTTCAAAAGCTGCTGTCAGCCAGGAAGGGGTAGATGTTTAGACCATTAAAATTTTCTCCTTGATTGGTCTGGAAAAATAGAGAGCCTTCCTTTCATGCTAGCAAATGCAATATACATATGCAAAATAAATACAAGTTTAGTTTCTTTCTACACTGCACTATACTACAAATAAACAGACCTGTCCTTCATAGACACAGCAGCAGGATTCCTCCAAATGTAGCACGACTTACAGAACTGTAGGACAGTTGTTACAGTCCTTGATTATGTCGTCAGCACATCTCTAGCTGTTTTCCCATGAAATTGAAGTAATTACTGGCTTAACACATGCCTGTAGTTGAACCACAATCCTACAGATATGATACTAAAACTGTCAGGATTTTTTATTTGTGTGTCTGTTTCCATCTTATAAAAAATATTCCTGAGATTCAACTATGTGCATGACTTTCATGTCACCTTGTAAGAGGTCAGTTTTCAGTCTTTCTATTAAAAATAATAGTTTAGAGCACTACAAGCAAAGATAAATGCATCTAATCAACTTCCAACCAGAAATGCTATTTATTTATTTTTTTGCAGGTCCCTCTGTTAGGGGGTCATAAGTCATTTGTCTTTGCTTCTTTTTTGGCAAGTACCCATAGTAGGATGCTTGTGATGATATTCATTAATTCCATAAACTACTGGTTTCCAATAAAATAAGGAAAGATCCTGAAAAAGTTTTCATTCCTATTATGGTTTCTCAATCTCTTTGAAATAGTCTCAGTATAGGGCTGAAGCAGGGTACAGTTTTTCTCTTTTGAACATTATTTAGGTAGATAGTCTCATCACTACATCTTTTGTTGTATCATCTTGACTCTTTCTCACTCCATTTTGGGAGCACTACCATCTTGAAAACATCAGACTTGACTTGAAACCAACAGTAAGCTACATCTGATAACGAGTCTCCATGTACCTGTGTGGTCTGATGTCAGAGAAATAGCTTGGAAATGGGAAATCAGATGAAATTACATGATTCTTATCTTTTTCCCCTACAGAGGGCATGAGCTGCTGATTTAGAAGTTGCTTGAAGTGAAGGGAAACTGGAAAAAAAGATTTTCACTAAGTTTTCAGGACTTGTAGCAGATATTAGCAAGGGGCCCTAACATAGTTATTAGCTATGCAAGACTATTGTTTATTTTTACACAGGAACTAAAGGAGGAAGTATCTATGCTTATTTTTCTTTTCTTAGCTAACGAAATTGTATAGCTTTTTGAAAGGGTTAAATAATTTCCTCCTTTCCTGCACTCCTAAGGCTTTTCTTGCGCGCGCGTGTGTGTGTGCGCGTGAGGTTCCCCACTAACCACAGCTCTGTTTTCCAAAAGGAAATTAAAATGAAATACATCAGGCATGCTGGGACTTCACACTTCAGAGACTTATAAAGCAATATCGCCTGTTTAAATTGATTGTCACTTTAACTGCCCACAGCTACTCTTCAGGAAGGGAGCTTAAGGTTTTACTGTTCTTAATGGGACAATATCTCTCTTCCAATGACTTAATTTAGGTTGTGCTGAAACTCCTATTAAAAGCAGGACCATTAATATTTCATTAAAAATGCCTATGATGTCCGGGGTAGCAACAGCAAGTTACCTGCCAATCTACAGGAAAACCRTCCTCTTCCCCTGGGGATGTGCTAGCGTCCCATAGTAGGATGGGAGAAAGTGCATGAAGAATTATATGTGCTCCTCAGCGCTGAGTCCCTTTGTCTCTTCAAGGTCTGCAACTTTTCTTGCTGTTTCATTGTTTGTGCTTGTACAATTATTACTTTCATGGTAACAAGCTACAAGTAATGAAAGAGCTGGTAACTCAAGTATTGTAAATATTACAAATGAAAATGTTTATTGGCCAGAGAGGACATGCGAGCGGGGAATTAAGACATGCTCATTCCTACAGTGCTCATTTCTGGATCTCTTGTTCCTCCTGGGATGCAGGAGAACAATGGGCAGGGAAATGTGAAGACATATGACAAAGAGGCAGTGGTAGCTTTAACAGATAAATAGCTACAGTCTTACAGATATACCATAAATTTGAATGTGTATGAACATTGTACGGCACATCTTCAACCAGTGTAAGCTTTTGTACTTCCCTGATTGCAGACTCTAAGGAGTTATGACATCGTACAGCACGAGAGGTTGTGTTTCTGGAGTTTATCTTTAAAATCAGGGGACTCTCTTGGGTAAAAGCAGAACTCTTATTATGAGCTTAGCAAATTAAACTATTTGTTTCTCCACCACAAGAAAAGAAAGGAAACAGCAAAAAACCAAAATGCATGTTTGACAATCAGGTTCCACAGGGCACAGGGCTCTGGCACCGAAATACCAGGCAGCCAACCCGGTAAACTGCAGACTGCAGAAATAGTAACAGGAACCTGAACCAAGCTGGGAAACCAAGGCTCCYGACTCCCATCCAAGTGCCCCAGGAATATTATTTCTTAAAGATCCCATCTTATTCATAGCAAAATGGAAAAAAATTGAACTGAAAAAAAAATCTGTAAATAAATTTTAAAATGTTCATAAAATGCACTCAGCAGCCAGATAGGGGTGGGAGGCAGTGCCAGGACGGGAGCTGGAGCGCAGCCCCTGCGAGCACCGGAGCCGCCAGCTGACGAGGAGACGCAGAGCAACAATGAGCACATTGTCCTGCCGCGGGCGAGGGATGGGATGCTCCTCACGCAGGACCGCGTAGCCTGCTACCAGTAGAGTGAAATATTACTATTTTGAAATATCTTGCTGAATGTTAGATACTTTAGGGATTGCTGAAACCCTAAGGACTCGAAGTTAGACCCGGCAGTTAGCGTTTTATTATTATGGAAGGATATTTTCCAATTTTGAAGTTGTCAGCATTCATTTCTCTTTGTGGGTTTGATGCACACATCATCTTAGGAATTTATTTGACTGACAAATGCTATCCAACCCAAACTAAGCCATGCACATAGATCTCACTGACTATGAGATTGCAAGTTACTTGCAATGCTGCAGGATAAGAATTGCATATTAAAATGAAATGAGTAAAGTACCTTTCAAAGAAACTTGAAGCGAGCATTCACTGTATTTTAACACAAAATATTTGGTGCCTTGAAACTTGTTTCTACTGTTATTAAGTCTAACCTCAGGGCCTAAACTTGTGTTCATTACAGTATCAAATATAAATCAATTAGAAAGCTCCCCTTTTCATAGAAATATCTACATTTTTTATTATTAGATATGGCTATTAGTCATCATCAGGTTTGCGTTTCCTGAATGTCGATATATCAAACCACATCCGAATAAGAACATTGAAAAAAGATATTTTCAAATTTTAGAAGCAAAGGCTTTAAGTGATTATTTGTGGGTTGGATGAGGGGTAATATATTGACAGAGAAAGGCTGCAATATTGCAAGCTTTATTATGCTAAAGTCTCATTTCAAAATTTGGGAACACAGTTCTAGTTTATGAGTACAGGGCAGAGGGTAGCTAGTTATAAAACAGCATTAATATAAATCACAGTTATTACAGAAATCGAAAGCAGGTTATGTTTGAGGTATTCCTAAGCCTTTAGCTTTAGAGAAATAGGAAATGACATATATATACACACACGGAGATCCCAGAAGAAAAATCCAGTGTCCACTTAAGTGTCAAGGAAGAACGCTGGATACATATTGATAGACTGCAAAAGTGAAATCTGTGAGGCAAAGCCTTCTGAAAGGAAGCTGAGGCTCTCATGCTACTTAATTTCCCTGGTCGTTCCCCACTTCTCTTCCTGGATAATCCACTAAGAAATCAAACACCAAGAAGCTGTTACCAGCACAGCGCTGGAGTACAATAGTGTTTATGGCACTTTGCCCTTGCCAGGGATTCCTGCAGTGGAAATCTCAGCGCTGTGTATATGGCCTGCCAGCAAATTGAGATGAAGATTGACCAGACAAACCTCTTAGAATAATGGGATAAGTGGAAAGGATTTATCCAAACAGGAAACATTCATTTTCCACTTGTGTGGCTGCTCTTCTTGTCCATCGCTCACACGCTCCAAAGCGTATTTACCAGCAGTTCTGAAGCTTCCAGCTCTCCTCTGCTCAATTCCTGCTCTCGGTGTCATTACTGGGCAGATACTGTTGTCTCTTTTTCCACCACTTGCCTCGGGAAGGATCTCTAATGTACCTTCTGGCAGAAGTGTGTTGTGCTGGAGCAGGGAAGATGGGATTCAGCATGCTTTTTGGGGAATACATCATAAAAATCAGAACTAGATTTCAATACTTCAACACTTGCAATATTGTGTATCTGGAGTTGGCAGCATATTTATGTGATTATGAACAGACATATATATACGTTATGCTTATAAGTGTGCATATATATCATTATGTATGTGAGCATGTTTCCTTTTCTCCCTGCTGAAATCAGCAAAAATAACATCAGTATTATCTTTTACCTGAAAGAAAATTTCTASTTCTCATGGCAGAAAAGGAAATGTGGAAGTCTGAAAGCATGACAGAAATATATGAAAACTCAAACCTAGAAGGTGAATCAGAACTATCCTAGGGTTTTTTTATTTAAACCACAGGCTACCAAACAACTTCTGAAGGCAATCTCATAAGGAAGGGCATTTGTCCTCCTGACTTTGGAACATTTTCATAGTGAAATACTGGATTTAAATTTGAAACGTATGGTAGTCCCCAGTTTCATGGCCCCTTAAGTTTTAGTTCTAGGCAAGCAAGGTGCTGTAATCAGTATGCTTCGCTCAGAGTCTGGTCTGAAAGACTGAACCAACAGTGCTGCAGAGACAACGTTCTCTGAAGTCTTCATCGCATTCTCAAGATACTTCTCTTTGGACTGCAGGGGAATAGCGAAGAACGAAGGGTTGAGAGATATCAGAGACAAAAGGGATGGTTCTCCATAGGGCATCTGCCTTTGCTGTAAGCTGTCCTCTCTTCTCCACTTCAAGAAAGAGAAGAAAAGTAGAATACATCAGTAGCATTAAAAAAAATGCTACTCTCTATTCTACGTTATTGCAGAAAAGTAATTAAAATCCTAGCTGCTGACTCTTTCCCCTGGGATCAAATTTTTACTGGAAACGAAAAGGAAAGGTGGTTGAACTGTGGAAACATTTACCAGCTGCAGGTATAATACTGTGTCTGTTGTCAGAGTGAACATTTCATTGGTTTATTTCTGGAGGATTATTTAGAGGGTTGTGGTCTTACGTCCAGGTCTCAAGAAAAAAAAATATAGCCTATGAGGTGTGCCTTCTTTCTACAGAATAGTGATTTGTTATGTGTTTGTCTGAGTTAAATATAGCAGCCAGTCATTCTGCACAGTCCAATATTTTATGCTGCTAACTTTTAAAAAAGAAAAAAAAAAAAAAAGAAATTCTTGTTTGGATAGATGAAAAAGTCAGCAGAAAAGCCACGGTTCCTAGGTTTGTTTCCAGGCCGGTTCAGGTGCTTAGTGTTGTAAAATTCAATAATCAGTCAATATGATCAGACACTTTCAGCCATATTTCGATGCTCTCTGTTGACTGTTTTCTTGCCAGGGATGATTCCTGCTCTGGTGAGGTGCCCAACTTCAGAAGTGACCTGTGTTACTTCTGGGGTTCAGTCACCTGAACATGGGAGAAGTTGTACCGGGGCAGCTGACAGCTCCATTTAGTGTCTGGCAGCGATCAATACCAGATGCCACAGGAAGAATGTAAAAGCAGCACAAGCATATGGTGAAAGTTTGCCAGCACAGTTGTTATCTGCAGCTCGGAGGTGATTTCTCTGTGTGTAACTGGTCTGTGCCTCCRAGGTGACCTGGTGGGCACCGCAGAGAGGAATTAAATCTTTAAGGGAAAAGAATAGTTGGATATGATTGAGCCCACCTTGGTTTCATGGGTGGGAGGAGAAAAATGCAGATGACCCTAAAACTAATGTTTACTTGTCCTAAGAGAAGGTCCTGTGTCACACCGCTGGTGCTGTTGCTTGAGGTTGACAGCTGTGGGCATCCTGCAGATTTCCTGGGTCAGGATGAAAGAAATAATAGAAGTGTTATACTGCACTGGTAGTTGAACGAATTTTGAGGGTGAAGCAACTTAACTAGGCATGTAGATGGTGCTTTCTTGTTTTTAGCAAAATTTGGGGTATTTCCTTAGATACCTTTTTTCATTCTTGAACACAGATTCAGTTTTCTACAGCTACGAGTAGTCGCTGCAGCTGCAGGAGGCTTCAGTTGCGATTACAAGCTTCACTGGGAAATACCAGCTTAATAGCAGTATCTCTGAATGACATCCAGCAGAGATATTTATTTTTCCTCAACAAGATTTATTTGGCTCCCATCCAGGGCTCAGCCTTTTCCTTGTACTCCTTGAATTTTCCTGGAGTTGCCCGCTTTTCTTGACTGCCTGCATTCACAGCTCTGGCTTGAGCAGCCCGCAGCCAAATACATCTCTCTGCACAAAGTGGCCTGCCATTCATTTCATATCATTTTGCTTAAGGAACTAGGTTTTGTATCATTTCATACCCTCACTATGCAACATATACTGGCATACTGAGGTTTCTTAGATATACTTTCTGCTATCATCCTTTACATTCTCGTTACAGTCTATAATGGGATAAAGACACATATAGAAAAATACTGCTGACTTTGGGCATGAGACTATTTACTCAAGCCAGCTGAGTTACATATTTTGGTTTAATAATTACAACCCTTTTCCCTTGCAACAATTTAGTGAACCCTGCTATTTTCTCCCACTGAAGCCCAAAAAAGTATTTACACAGCTCAGTGCTCCTCAGGCTAAACACTGATGTGATACTCTAATAATGGGAATCRGTGCAAAGTTCATTGATTGATTTTTTTTCCAATGATCTTTGAATCAAGACTATATAGAGAAGACAGAGAGACATTGTCTGTAGGTTGGAAGGAGCGAGAGAGATGTTTCCTGTCTTTAAGGTGCAAAATGTACCTCAGCTCACTTCTGTTAAGTGGAAATGATACTGAATGGAGCAATAAGTGAATTTAAAATATTTTCTTGGATGTGAGTAGAAGATCACGTATTTATATAAAGATGGAATACCATCAAGAGAGCTTCTGGGCTGAACTGGCACCTACTGTGGATGGCTGCAGGTGAATGCACTATTTCCTCTGTTACTTGTCTGGGGAATCATGTCACACGGAAAGATAAATAGCATTTAGGATAGGAGAGAGGCTATGCTGAACCCAGGAGGATCTCCAGAAACAGCTTCTGTGGAAGCAGATAACCTTGGAGCAAACAGATAGACMTCACCAACATCCCCGAAGCCCTTGGTATTACTGTGAGCTTTGGTGAAGATGCTATTTTCTCATAGCTGAGAAAAGAATTTGGTTCTATTTGTCAAATTTCACTGGAATAAGGAGGATAAGAGTTTCATGGCATCTGCAATTTTCCTTCTGGTTCCAGACAGATGTGGCAATGGAAAAGGAATGGGGCGGGGGCGGGGAAAGTTATCTGAACATGGCCTGTTAGGTGTGATTTCTACACCGAGGGAACTATTTTTGTTGTTTTACACTTTCAGCACCGGTTTTCCTTTCCCTACTTAGAGCAGATCAAGAAGGGCCACATTATGGGCCTGGTGTTGTTTGTGATGATGGTATTCGGGCTACCTAAGTCAAGTTAGAGTGAGTAAGCTTTTCTATCTTTATCATTTATGATTTAAAGTTGTGCTGGATCTCTTGCTTAATCCAGGGGAAAGTACCATAAGTAGGAACATACTTTGGTTTGCAGTTTATTTTTCTCTGCTTTCCCTTCCCTAATTCAAACAAACCAACATTTTCTTTGATTGGTGCTACTAAATCGAAGGATGGTATTTCTCTGGAGTCTCCCTGCTGCTCCTGGTGGGTTGGATGTGGGTTGTTACAATAAACATAATGAGATGCTGGAAATAGCTGGAGTGATACCAAGTGGTGGGCTACTTATTTCTTAATCAGGCTTGTTAAATAAACAAAGCATCAAGGCTGAAAAGTGAAAATTTAATTATCTGTTCATTACTAAAGCTGCTATTGAATCATGAACTGTGAAAATGGAAAGAAAAAAATCATACGATTTAATTTAAAAATGCGGTGTATTAGTTTTGGAAAAAGAATCTACTGATGTGGCTTGAAGGTAGCAGTGTGTGAATCCAGAGATACCCTGGCTTAATGCTATTCTAAAATCTAGATTCCAAAACATAATTATGRCCACTTTCCTCTTTCACTTGCTAGTAATTTTCCATAGGTTATGTCTTGTTCCATTCGGGAAATGTCTGTGCTGTTGAGGGCAATCCATGACTTGAATTTCACATGATGGACTGCAACTCTGAAGAAGCCTTTATGTACCCATCACTCTGARAGTCATGATGGTGCTTAAATGAGAGGATTTAAGCTTTTTGATTACCTGTGCTGATGTTAATAGTCATGAGTTGCTGGTGGTAAAACTGTTAAAAAAAACAAATTAGTAGAAGTACCCTACAGAGATAAAAGTTTTTTTTTCTTTTTAACTTTTACTGAGTCTGTAAAGCTGGTGAGGGCATTCCTGTCTCTTAACCAGGGAATAGACATGCGTTCACATGCTGCTCTATGTGCTTATCTGAAATAATAATCCCTTATAAGCATGGTCATCTGATGCCAGGTACAATAAAAATAGTGGTTTACATTAAGTCACTGATACATATTTCTTTATGTGGGTTTTTTCTTTAAATTAGATCATTTATCAATGCAACTTTTAGGTGACAACATTAATAAAATCTCTAGAGAAGACTGCAAAATTAATGCCATGTAGCTTTCTTAGAGTGCCAAGTCCAGAGTTAAAGCATGAAACTTGTCAATTAAATATTTCAGCATAATTTTTCCATTGCCTCTCATTAACAGTCAGTCACAAGAGGAGGTCTTTTCAATCCACCTTCTGCCCGGTCCATTAAAGAATTTGTCAGAAGCTCACTTCATACTTGGGCAAGGAGGACAGCAAAAAGTTTGCATTTTGGATGCTTTTTCTCTGATGCAGTCTTACTGTTAAGCCTGACTCCTCCAGACATAGTTGCACTCAACAGTATCTCTCAAAGTTTCTTTGTCAACGAGTTCCCTGATGTTTGCTGATTGTTGGGTTGGGTGTCCAGTTTGTGGGTCAAAACTAATCACTTACTGGCTGTAAAATACAATCTGGGTAATTCAGTTTGACCGGACATCAACGGGGTGGGTAAACCTCTGCCAGCGGCATCGGTGTCTGTTATTTCCTTCGGGTACAATGCCATAGTGATCAGAAATGGTCATGTTTTTTATTCTCTTCCACAAAAACGGAATGATTTGACGGGGAGGGGAGAGTGCTTCACATTTAGGAGCTTTTTCCCCTCTTCTGTGGTAAGCATTTACATGTATATATATGTATATACATGCACACACATATACATAAACATATAAATATATATTGTTTTTGCCCAACTCTTAAAAATGTTCTGCATCTGGTGCACGAAGCCACATTTACCACTAGCTGGAGAAAAAACATATTAGTATGAAATCAAATATTTGGCTTGTTGAATGCAAGATGTAATTACATTCACTTGAACGCACTTACACCCGGGAAAGAAACCATACTTATGGGGAAAAAAAAATTTTCAAAGGTGTTTTCATGTCTATCCTGGGAGAGAGAAAAAGTGGGGGTGACTTTGCTCTAAATATAATAATCTGCTTCTTTTTAAAAAAATATATCTGAAATTTTTTATGCCACAGCTCAAATCCTATAATTATAAAGTAGCCTTTGCAAAGAAGTTTTTCTCCTAATTAATACATGTTGGGTTCATGGTKCAACTTTTTCACTAAGGATTTAAAAAACATTTTAGAGAAAACATCCAAAAATAGAGGACTAAAGATTTTGGCTGCTCTCTGATCCCTGACGGACCCCACCTCTTGACTTGTATTTGTTCGTAAACAATTTTAACCACTTTCCAGACATGTAAGATGAACCTTGCTAAGGACAGGGTGGTGGTTCTTTCCTGRGAGAGCCGTAACTATAACGTGCATGGACAAGCGAGATAGGAGCTGCTACAATGCACGGCCCATGAAATGAGGAGAACTGACCACAGTCAAAAAGTGTATGGAATAAGCCCAGTCCCAAATAAATTTGGTAAAAAACAGGCATTAATGTTTTTCTGGGAGCCCAGTCTAAAAACTGCTTAGGCACATGCTTTAGTAGCAGCAGTCTGGTAGTTTGTTTAATATTGATAGAGGTTCCCACTTTCCAAAAACGAAGCACACAATTACTTTGCTGGACTGAAGCCTGAGATAGGTGAGATGAAATACGGCAGTGAAAGCAGATATTTGCCTTTCTAGGTAGATTATTCACTCCATATTGCTTTCCCTTAGACCTCAATATTGCCGTTTGATTTCTGGCTGTAATAATCTTTGATATCAAACAGAAGCAGGAAAGCTTTTTATTTTCAAACATTTTTGGCCAAATTTTGCCACCTTAAAGCTACAACTGCATCCCTAGCATAACCTTGTTCAAAGCAAAGGAGATTTTAATCAGGTCTAAATTTGTCCCTGAAGATTCAGATAAGTTTCAAACAAGCCTTAGAGATGGTGTAACTCAATCTTTTGCAAAACGAAAAATCTATTACAATTTTTTTTCAGCTGGTTTTCTTCTAGCCTAAATAAAGGACTGGACTTCAAGAATTACCCTGTTATTGTTTGCATGTCTGATAAGCCGTGGTGGAAGCTCCAGGGTTCCAATAGAAAAGGAAATAGTGCCTGGAAGTTGTCAGTGATTCTTAACTTCTTTTGTTTGTTTTACAGGCAAACCCACTTAAAACAAGTCCTAAAATTGGATGAGACTGCCTCTCTTGTTTGTACACACATAATTTAAGTGTTGTTTTCTAAGACTGCATAATATTCAGAAATAGAGAAGGACAAAAGTTAGTATTAACTTCACTTGTGGGTGCCACTGATTGACCATTAGCCAGCTCCTATGCTTGAAACAGTTGCTTGTCTAATTGCGAGAGAGCCAAAGGAACCTCATCTCCGTTGTTCAGTCTCATTACACTGCAGTGTCTATCTTTAGTCAGAAAGCAGAGCTTTCCAGACTTCTTTTGGACACGTCCCTTCTCTGAGCAGGGCAATTTCTGCAACACAAAGTAAAATTCAGCCTTATAGTAACACCCTGGGTCTGTTTCTTTTGGGGTAGTCTGTTTTTTCTTCCCTGCGAGTTAAACGGGATGTTCAAAGCCTTGGAAGAAGGACTAAAATAATCAGCAATTTATCTGACAGCTGAGAGTACGCTTTTGTAGCTGTCAGTCAACTTCTGGAAAGCCACAGACTATAAGACTGAGGTAATGTGCAAAATGAGACACATGTGTGCAAAAAACACTGTCCCGAAGTGTTTTCAAAATGTCAGCATTGCCAAATACACTCAGTATTCAGTGTTCATAAATAAGCTTCAGTTCCTAACTTGTTTTAGGTTTCCTAGCAGCTCGAATAACTCCTGACCATTTCATAAGTGACAATCACATAGACTTCCACAGCCTTTTTATTTAGGGTTCTCAAAAACATTTGATGCATGCTAATTATCTAAATTTACAATCACCACGGAGGGCAAGGGACTATTATCCCCATCCAGGGATGGAGATAGTATCTTTATGCCTATTTTTATGGCTCTATCTTTATGACTTCAAGGCACATCATTTTTCCAGCATTTCAGGGGGATAAGGGAGATGAAGCCTGGGTAAAGCTGGAAACTGTGACAGCTGGTAGATTCATTTCTTCTCACTTTTGGTTTGTGGAAGTTATTTTCAGGGGTAATTCTGAATTTTGGGGCTAAAAGGGAAATGTTCTATTTTTATGGTTTTTATGGATATCAAAACACACTGAAGTTTGGTGCCATTGCTGTGAACTTTGCTTATTTTAAAGTTGATATTGAAGTGAGGTATTTCAATATAGCTGAAACAAAGCTTATCCCACCTTGCCTCCTGCCAATCATTCTGTTCTCCAAATTAGAAGTTGGCAGGGAAAAGTTTGATTTCTTCTTTCCAAATCAGCATAAAAATGAAACGAAATTCTGAAACTTTCCAGGCTCCCTGGAAGTCAGGTCCAGCCTCAGAGCAGTCCTGCTCTGGACCCCGATGTCTCAGCTCTGCACCCTGCGGTACGGTCAGTGCTCAGGTCCCCACTGAGATGCCATGCAGCTGTGAAGGAGCTGGAATAGTCAATGTTTAACTCTGCCCCGAGGATTTCTCTTTGCTGTACCAGTCTGTACCATAGGATTGCAAGCTCCAGTCCCCGGCCGCATTCCCAGGGTGCTCCTGAGCTTGCTGGGTCACTCGGAGGTGTTGCATTGCTGCCTGGCCAGCGATCCCACCGTGCCCCGAGGCTCAACAACCGCATGAGCTGAAGGTTTCTCTTCATACAAATAAAGCAGCCCAAGTGGGACCTAGAGAAGGAATACTTTAGTCTTGACATGTCATTCACCTGCCGGCTCTTGGTGCTAAACTAAGCCACAGCCATTTTTTGGTTTTCTCTATTTTTTTTTTTTCTTCCCTTTGGCAGTTCAAGCACGGAAGGTGATTCCCTTCACTTGCCAGTGTTTGCTAAGGTCGGTCCCATCTTGCAATTTCCATTCTTTGTTTTCTTTGCACCCCGTTGCTTTTGATATTGAGCCAAATTCTCCGCTAAAGCAACCCGAGTCTATCCCCGCGGTCCCACTGAGCTGGCCCTACTGCATCCCTGTGCGCAGCCCAGAGACCCAGTCCTCAGTCTCACAGTCTGCCCAGGTTTTATTTTAGAACTGTGTGAGACAGCATTGGAAAATACCAAAATCCCATGGAGGACTTGTTTAAAAACCCTGCAAAAATAATTGCAGCTTATTGAAAACACTAAAAAGTGGTTTGAAAAGTGCATATGCATGTTTGGCGATTGGACAGTCTATAATCAAGCAAAGTTTCAATGAAATTTTACCTCAGGCTAATATATTTTGTCAACCTTTTTATTTTTTAAACTGCGTCTGTGGCTATTTCCCGCTGTCCAAAATACCTCGCATCCTTCTTCATCACGGTGATGGTTACTGAAAGGTACATGGCACAGTACTGCGGCTACTGCCACGGCCAGCGAGGAAGCCTGGCCTTTTAGCCTAGTTTTTCTGTGGCGACACATTCCTCGTGATTTGCAGTCGTATTTATTACGTGTTATAGAGCATTTCCAGCTTAGATCCAGTGGGTGCGGGAGGAACCCACAGTTGTTGTGTTGGTGTTTGGAGAGGGAATCTCCTCACCTGGATTTTAAGGCCACAGAATTTCACACACTTGTGCCTGTAATGAGGCCAATAAGTTGTGTTTAGCTAACATCTATCATCCAAGACGGGGCTTAAATTAGATCAGAGACTTCAAGAGAGGGAGAATCCACCTGTTCCTCAGGTCCTTCCTATAAAAAGTCAATTCTTCTCCCTGCTGAAAATGGATGCCTTATTTTTATCTTCATTTTGGCTTTAGTTAGCTGGTTTTATCCCTTTCTTCAGTAGACTGGAAAGCCTCTCTTACYGGATATTTTGTTCCCTTTACGTATGATGGCAGCACAAGTGTGCTTACCTGCATTGGTTTTAATCTAGCTAGTCTGGCTAGCAATGATAAAAGAAATCTGCTACTAAATCAACCTTAATGCACAGAAGCATCCCRTATTGACTTTTATAACCTATGTGACAATTATTGTGATATAATCAAGTCTTGAGCTTCTGTTTGGCAACCTACAGAAATTCAACACCTTAAATTTTTCTCTGAGAAGTTTTTCTTTTCCAAGTTGCAAATCTTCTTATGCCTTTCTTTAGTCCCCCTCTAATTTTTGAACTTTTTATAATGCCTTACATAGCTCTGCTTTCAGAACATTAAATATTTTCAATTAATGCATCCTTTATGTATTTTAGAGATACCTAGTTCAGTAACCATTACTGTGCCCTGCCCTCAAGTTACATRTTTCGAAAAAAACCTCTCAAGAAGAAGGTAAAAAAACTTCCACCAAAAGAACTCATTTTGGCATGATGTTCACCACTTCCAGATTAGACATTCAGGAAGGTTTCACGATTCTCCTTTAATTATACCTTTATTATTCATYAGTTTCTCTTTTTCAGCTCTTTGTTATGTTGGGAGAAACTCGTCTCTTCATCCAGGAGAGAAAACCTTCTGGATTCTTACTTTAGGACATTGGTATGTCATTTAGACAAAAAGTGTTTGACATTTTATCCACAGAGAGATAGCTAAAATTAAGATAGCTCATGTCTGCAAGCGCTCTCCTTAGATTTTCTGTCTTGATTCATTCATAGATAAAACAACTTTAAACRCTTGCTGGTTTCACTCCTTCCCCCCCTCCCCAGTTTTGTAAGGCTTCACTCATTCATTTTTAAAAACATTTATTCATACAATTAAGAGTCTTTCATCACACTATGATCTGGGCCTTTTGCACATTTTCTCACTTGGTAATTTTTGCAGTCAAGTCATAATGTAAAGTATATTATTATATATTCTCCAAAGCTCCATCTGTCTTCCTAGGTGCTCCTTCAGATTTTGCTTCTACCCTAAAGATAAAATGATTACTTATTTTATTTCCATGGTGCTGTTCTCTTGTAGTATATCCCTCTTGGATAAAGATTATTTGCCGCCTTCATTGCTGTATTTCTGACTCCCAATTCACTATCTCCAGAAGGTCTGCAGTTGTGTGACTCTACCTGCTCCCCCCCTTGGGCATGCTGTCTCTTTGCTAGCCACATCTTCTGAAATCCTTCCAATAATGCCTGAAGTTCTGTGGGACTTTTACATGAAATTTTAGATGGGGATTTTTAATTTTTTTTTGAACGTGTAACAAGCTTTTTAATATATATATATAGCTTTAATTTTTTATGTGTCTCAACTTGAGATGTGTGCAGACCCGTGAAAAATCTCCATACTGTTCAACTTAAGATTTCTAGAGCTGATAACACTTGCATGCCAAAATTCTTTGCTTGCTTTTTGCCTTTTACTTATTTACCTTCTCTGACTTTTACTTTCATGCTCCCATTAAGATTGCAAAGTATATTGAGTCCAAAATCACTCCAGAACATAAACTTGAGTCTTTGAGTAACCTTCACATCTGCCAAATACCTTACCTTTCACTCACTTTAAGTCAAAGTACAGAGAAAACTCTAAATACAGCAGATCATCCCATCTATTTACCTTAAATAAGAGCTATTTGGATGATGCATGCAAACAAAGATGTGCTCTGCTCCTTGAGTAACTTAGCAGAAGAATACAAAACAAAAATTAGAGTAGGAGTATTTATTCCCATCACTGGAGTGCACATTAACACGTGCCCTAGCTAAGCCACAGTCTCTTTTGCCGCATTTGTAATCTGTTATTGATGGAGGTACTTTTCATTATAAGAAAAGCTTTAACTGGGTCACAAAGTTACATGGAGTCCAAATAGTCCAAACTTTTGACTGTATAATCTATATGGAATAGTAATTTACTTGCACAAGTCAGTTCACGTTCTGGATACCAGCAAGGTGGAGAGCAGAGGCAAAGATTTTATGGGCTGAATGAGTCCAATGGGTTTTGCAATATTGGCATAAAATGCAAATTATTTTCCATAGTGAGACACATATGAGATAGACACTGACAGATATGAGAGGACTTTGGGTGATATCCATCAAAGCCATGAGAATGCCATTCATAAATCTCACTGTAATTTCCTCGAGGGCTGTTGGCTGTTGTTTCATTGGCCTGATGCTCTGCAGTTTACCACTCTTGGCATTTATGCTGTGTGTGTAATTTTGAGCTGGATAGTCTTGAAACCATTTAACTTGTGGAAGTAAATTGCTTGGAGCACTATGAAAATATCATTGAGACTGTGTGGTTTTTAAACTCCTTTTCACTGTACTGTGTTACTGAATTATTTCCAGCTGCTTCTAGACACTCCTTGTTGCCTTGCAATAGTAAATCTACATACCCTGTGCCATTCAGGTGATGCTTGTATGTTTGGAGACAATAAAAGTCCTCCCAAAGCTCTGCTATGAAGTATTATTAGTGGTATTCCTTGACATAGTCATCTTTTTATGTTGGGAAACATATTTACATTTTGTCATACCTGAGGTTTGTTTCGGAAATGCTAAACATTAAAACACAGGTAAAGCCTTTTTCCACTTTATCTCCAACAAAGTGTGGATTACCAGTTGACTCACGTGGTACTTCCATATAACACAGAGAGTTCTGGTAAAACTTCCCATGAAACAAGCAGCTGAATTTAAGGCTGATGCAAATTCCAGAGTTCTCGGAGTCATTAATAACAGACAAAACTGGTGATGCTACACCATCTTTAGGAAGCTGTTGCCCCAAACATTAATTTAGTTGGTTGTGGTTAGCCATGTTCTRGCTACTGACAAAACTTCTAGGCTGTTGTCACTGGGGCATGTCAAATATGGGGCCATGGAAAAGAACAGTACTGTTACCTTTGCTGACAGAGACCTGGTAACAGCTAAAGAAATCCAACCTTGCCTTGGCTTCTATGAGCCAAAACGTAGACAGGATTTAGGTTCTGCCTCAGAGTATTTTGAGCTTAGAACAGACTTTGTTTTGATGTATTTTAATGATAACCTAAAAAGAAAGACACGATGAGCTAAAGGTGCGAAATAAGCAGGGTTAACTCATTTTACTGGATGTGGTCTTACCCTTTACACAAGTCCAAAACTTCTACATGTGAAAATATTTCCAGAAAACTCATGTTGGTAAAAGTCTAATGAGAATTCATCAGGTCTCCTTTACTGTTGCTGTATTACTTCCAAAAATAGATTGTTTTTAACTTTTATGAGAGACTTGTTGTAGCTGAATAAAAATAAAATGCCAATGATAATAGGAAAAGAACTGTTAATTGATTTTAAATACTGGTGGTCTTGAGTGGTGCCAAAATTAATGACAATGATAATATATTTATGCAGCCCTTTTTTATCCCAGAGCTCCTTACAAAATGACTTACAAATTATTTAAAGAGAAAAGCAGCCAAATTTTGGGTAAAATATGGCAGTTGTTTTACAGCACACGGCAATGCTATACAGCATTTCAGGATGGTTTTCCAATTGAAACTGCAGAAGGAATATTGGGAGAATGTATTACTGAAGCTGGAATTTGTCCAGGTTCCTAGGATTTACACACTTTTAGAATACTTTCTGGGAGATCTTTAAACATCATGAATGCTCAGGATAACCATCTACAGTGCCTGTCTAGTGCTCTTGCTGTGTTCCAAATAGAGTGTCAAAAATAGCATGCCCAGGATGATGCTTTTAGTAACCAAAGCTAGCAGAATATTAATAGATGGTAAAAGTCTCCACTCTCACAAAACCACTAAAAGCATGTTTTCAATTGCAAGTGTTTTAAAGTGGTTTGAGTCCTGATGACTTGTTTGTACAATGGGAACTTTTAAATGGGCCTYCAAGACAGTCTGAACCTATTGGTCATCTCTTCCATTTTCTTAAAAAAAGAAAAGATGCCAGCGTAGTTATTTGCTTCAGGATTTCTCCATATTTCCTTTCGGAACCATTACTCAGGGAAATACAAGCTCCTGTGTGTGCAGTGTATGTGGTACTTGCAGGGGAAAGATGGCAATGGCATGCAATTGAGTCTCAGCTCCCATGTTCTTGCTGTTGCTGATCTGGACATGTGCCATGCAGAGCCTGGCAAGCCTGCCACGTATTTTGCTGGCTTTACTTGCACTGCCAGTGGGACTGAAAACTGCAGATTTCTTATCTCCCAAAAGCTGGAGTTGTGCTGATTTCTCCTGATGTCACAGGCGAGAACATTGCTTCTACTTTCTCCTGGTGATGGAGTTGGTATTCAGCAGTGTGGAGTCAGTTGGCATCCTTGGACCATGGCCTTAAGATACCCTGTATGGGTTTGACCAGGAGAGCTGATGGGATTTTAACCCCCAAGGGTCGCTGCCTTCTGCTCCTCGTTCTTGCAGTGCTGCAGAGCACTGATCCACCAACGGTGCTTTAATTCCAGTCATGCCAGCGCTGAGTAGCTCAAGCTTGCGCATACCCTGAGTTATCTAAATGTGATGGTTTTTCATTAAATTCTTTGCTTTTGCTGAATTAGCCTTGTTGGATGGGAAAAATTCCCAGCTATCCCCACTTAATAATACAACACTGGTCTACATGTTGGTGAAAGGGTGTGTAATACTACCAAAACAGTTTTTTAACTGATGTAAAAGAGCAGAATTTCCTTGGTTTTTCTGTTCAGACTCCCCAGTTATCAATTTCAACCACACAGTCCCCTCCACTGCTGCCCAAGGATTAAAAAAAGAAGTGACAGTGAGCGTAAGGCAGACACAGGGTCTTCCAAACAGTCTAATCCTCCTCCTGCAGTGTGGGTAATTACGTGGCACTTCTGTTTATTTTAACAGACTCTTATCTCCCTGAACAACTCTGTTAGTGACCTCACTCTCCCAGAGGGCAGCTGTGACATCATCAAATGGCGATACTGCTTCCTGATAATTTTAACCCCTGTCATAACCAGTTATAAATTCATAGAGAGACTTTGGGTCACTCTGCAAACTTCTGAGATACCCTAATTTTCTCTTTGTAGAAGAACAGCGCATCTGTTTTACCTGACTTGTTAGTGCACGTTGAACAGAGTGTGGCTAGCCAAACAAAATCTGTCTATCCCGGCACCCATTACGAATGTTAAATTCAATGTGCATCAGTAACTGAGAGTATGTTGAGGATTTAACATTCTAAATATATTCAAGTTTTTCTTTTTTTTCTTCTGCAGCAAAATTTGGCAGCTTGGGAAGGGTGAAATGCGTAGTATCACCTTGATACTGGACATGCTCAGAGCATGACATTGACCCAGTATTATGAGTGTATTAGAGCCATAGACTTACCACTGTTTAAGAACGAGGGATCATGACTTGGAAATCTTCCAGTTTCTGGGTATGCCACTCCCAGCCTTGATAACTTGGCAGCGATTGCAGTGTTGAAGATATGCATGCAACCTCTGGTAGAATAGCAATCATTTCTAATAGGAATTATATAGCTTTACATTCCCAGGTTGACTGTGAAGAGCTGGTTTGATGGTATTTTGCATAATTCAAATTACAGTCCGGTTAAGCTCATCTTGTACAATGAGCTCATTGGCAGTAACATCTTAAAAATAAATAAATCACACCAGTTAAACTGGAAGGTTTGAATTTCAATTCAGAAATTCCAGCCATGTATTGTTCTGGCAACCTTTATCTTTCCATCATCCCGAAAGGATCTGCAAAATATAAGTAATGGATTTTTTTTTTCTTATACACAAAATGTCAAATGATTTATTTTCAATACAAATAATCAACCTCTGTAGTCTACAGAGAGAATTTTACACATGGCTATAGGCAGGTAAAGAAGGATACAGTATTGTTAGATGGTTGAGCTGGTAGAGGCAAGGGTGTTTTGCTTTTGCTTATGGTCTGTACTCTCGTAGTAAATGGGCCAGATTCTTATATAATACATTATCCTAGTGTAGCTATGAATCCAAGGATAGATTTTTTTTTTTATGCTTGCATGATTCAAATAGTCATTCAAAGTGGTAAAGCTTTTGAACAATGCTATGCAACTACAGCGCACACTTAGAAGAAAGACAAATCCCCAGAAGAAAATGGGCCAATATGTGTTCTTATAAAGCTTCTTTTATTCATATGAAAACCATAGACATTTTGCCCTAGCTTTGTTTAAAATAAATTGGTTTTGTYCAATTCAACAGGGGGTAAAATAAATCAGAATCAATATGAATCACAGAAATCCAAAGTTAATTGGGATTTGGCTAAGATTTACAGCTCTGGTGATCACACTCTGTTCCTTGCAGTGGTACAGAAGAACAACACCTACCCAGGAACACTCCAAAAATTAGACATCCTATAAGAGTATTAGCTCCTCAGTTCTTACAAACGCATTGGCTGATTTGATAGTTAAATTTAGGGTTGCTCTCACTTTCCATAAGATTTTGATGTAAACTCAACTCAAGAACAACTTGGTCAGGAATATTGGCTTTTGGTTAGAAACTCTGACCAAGAGTGGATGGTGTTAGTTATTCTTGAGTGTGCAAAAGCAACACAAGCTCATTTCAAAGAGCACTTGGCACAGGAATATCAAGTGTTAGTGCAACTTACTCCAGCTGAGAGTCATTATTTCCAGTGGCAGTGGAAAACCATTGAGAGCTCTCATGGGAAATTGTACAAAATGTTATGGCAGGAATAATATTAACCCTTGCCACTGTTTTATGTGAAAATTCCAGTCACGGCCAAACTTTACTAGGAAATGACTCCAAGATTTTAGAAAATGACACTTTCGCCACCCATGATTTTCATAACGTAGGAAAGGAAAATGTTAAACCTGTTGCTCAGTCTGTTCTCCTGAATCCCAGCACAGGGAGCTAAAAGAGAAAAGCAGTTTYTGCTAACTTCAGGATTTAACAAGACTGGTAAGGAAAAGGCAAGGAATGGAAAAGGCTCCCTTGTAGGGACGCAGCTCTAGTGTCAGGGAGGGATRGGGGAAATGGCCCACTAAAATATCAATGCAAAGATCTAATTTAATATTCAAACTTCTGCTTCTTCTCTAGAAATCAATACAAGATAAGGGATTTCAATGCACTGGGAAACTAGGTCACTTATTTAACTGTTTAAACAGAGAAATGAGACTGTTTTGATTTCAGTTTAATATGGACTTCAGACCATAGACCTGAATGAGAAGCTCTGGATACATCTGAAATAAATTTGATCAGTGAACCCAGATTAGTCCTACCTTTAGGTGCTAACGAATGATTATAAATCTTCTAGAGAAAAATTCAGATCTTAGGAAGCCCCATCCTTTAAAAGCCCCAGTCTTCTTCCACATGTGGGACCTAAAGGATTCCACTGTTAAGTTAGGGGTCCTCAGTGGGAGGGATGAATCTAGGCACACAGCTCGAGATTTAAGCAGATTCTCTATGTTTCAACTGAGATTTCTCGTGAATTGTAGACAAAAGTCTTTGCTCAAGTAAGACATTATTTTGTATATGACTTTCATTTAAACAGCTCTCCTGGAAAAAAAACAACAACCCACAACACACAAAAACTAACTACTTAATGAATGCTTTCTGTCAATAAACATTGTGAAGAATGGCCCACATATTGCTCTAATGGCATTAATAGTAACCCAGCAAACAGTACCTCACTGATTCCTTTTTGCCAATTCAGCCAAGAAGCAGAAATATTGACTAGAAAATGTAACTTAGCTCAGAGGTAAAAATTAGGCTTGTTAAAAAGTGTGATTGCTGCATTCATATTTTTCAAAGCAGTCTATGGTTACTGTTTAGAAATGCAGACACCCCCCCACCTCCACCACCTTTATAAGCCTGCAGTTTTGCTATCATTAATAAAGCCAAAAGGGAGAGGTGGGGCCACATGTGGTGTCAATACACTTTAATTAAGTGTAATAATTCCCTTTTTCCTGAGGTAGACGTGCTAAGACAGATTTCTCTTCAGAGATTTATGCCTTGCGATGTATTTCTCAGCTTTTCCCTCTGCTTCGTGTGCAGAGCATCAGTGCCCTCTTTGGGAAGACCACGATTCTGCAGGACTTGTCCAGGGCGATAGCTTCGAGTATTTCTACACGTCCACTCTTTTAAAAAGTGTTTTTACAGAGTGAAACTCACCYCGGAGCAAAGAGCCTTTTCAGTTTGAGCTCCAGCTCGTAAAACGCATAGGAAAGCCTTAGCCGGACTTCAGCTGCTCTCTGGGGAACCCGTTCTCTGTAATTTGATCAATAATTTAACTGTGAGAACATCCTGGGGACATTTTAATACCTGTTCAGGCATGGTGCTGTCTCTGGACCTTTCATCAGGCTGGAACATCCTGGGCTGCAGCAATATCACGGTCAAACCTTTTATCTGAACTCGCTCTTCCCCTTTGTCGCCTGGTCGGAGAAGAGGAATGAACAGGGTACCCACCAGGACAACACACGGTCATAAGCGCGGTGGTCAGATTTGGGCTGGAAAGCTGAAATAGTCAGATCCTGCCAAATTTAATGGGATATAGATCCTTCAAAAATCCCTGTCTAGATAATTAGGTATTGAATTTGAAGCATGGAATATGCACTGAAATCACCGACTAAGACATAGACCTTAGCTATCTAGGTTTAGGTCTTTCAGGGATGTGTGCAGGAAGATTTATCCTTCCTTGAGAAGATGACTTACAAAATTGCAACGTGGAATTGGCAAGCTCAGTACCAAAATATAAGGCTAAGAAAGGATCAGTTTGTTGTTGTTTCTATTTAGCAGGTATTTAGTTTTTGTACGTGACTGCAAAGCTACTGAAAGTTTCTGGTCGGCATCTGTGCAGGTCACAGAGAGAAGCAGGCAGTGACGGAGCTCCTCGGAGCATCTCACGAGGGAGCCCCAGGCAGCCCAGAAGGGAGGCACCGGAGTCTGTTAAGCTGAGCTTTCCGGGGAAAGGGAGGGCTGAGTGGGAGGGAGGGGATTTTAAAAGTGATCAGAAGCCGATAGCAGTGCACAAAGCGCTGGATTAAAGGCACTATTGCTCACTGGAGGTCACTTTTCATCCTGAAGGATAATTCTTGCCTGCTGCAGGCTTAAAAACGCCATCTCGCATTCAACATCTGCTTTAGCAATCTCTTCCAAAAACAAAACAATATTCCCCCAGCGATTGTGGTACAACAACACAACCCCCTCTGCTCCCGCCTGATACCGGGAAGTGCCCCACTGTGCTGTAAACCTTGCCCTGTGTTCATGCGCTGTATTAGCCCCATACAAGTCAGGGGGCTCTCACTTACACATTAAATACTTGGGAAGGATTCACCGGGGACCAGGAACAAACAATTTTGCTGAAGCGAGGAAACCTCCAGGAAAATACTAAGCAGACACATAGGGGTTCAGGGAAGAAACAGATCCTGCAGAAGCTTTTGCTTGGTGATCAGTATGCATCAGATAAGCAGGAACTCTAACATTAGCCAACTTTGGTTATGTAGCAGTTTGTGAGCAGTGGCAGATCCTGATTAATCCATTGGATGTATAGTTTAACCCAAAGTTTAAGTTTGCTAAATCCATGTGCAGCAGAGCTCCTATATAAAGTGCTACTTTCAGTCTCAATCTGGGTTGTGCTATCCATGCAAAATATAGCTAAAGTGCCAAAACCTCTGGCTGCAGGAGCAGCTTGTCTCCATGCACAGGGATTTCATTTCTAATTCCAGTATCACCAGAACCAGAGAAATCTGATAATGGAACTGGCAGTGTTACTGAGAAGGTGGAATAGTGTCAGATGATGAAATAGGGGGAAAAAAGAAAAAGGCAACCAACCAAACAGGAATGATTTCTACAATGGTGTTAAAAGAGGAAAGGATTTAATCCAATATCTGTGTATCTCACCAGACAAGAATTGTCAAATCTGTGTAGGAGTTGAAACTTTTTGCAGCGATAGGTGTGGAAGAACTGTGTCAAACCCTCCTCATACGCAGCTCTTGGCATTTCATTTCTCAAGGAGTTGAAGAGGAAAGTTCAAAACAAAAAATCCTGGAGAAAATGGCTTCTCCTCCCAGGGCATTTGCAAGCCAGACTTCCATTACCAAAGTCAGCCCCAGATCCAGTGTGGGAAAACAGCCATTATAATGTGCATACGTGAATGTAGTTCTGCTTATAACAATGAAAAGCCTCTTCTTGTGGCTGCCCTGCACACACACACAGCCTGAATACCCCRACAACGATTTAAAGTCGTAAAACTCAACAATTCACCCAGGCCCCTGCTGAAACCACGTAGCAGCTCATGGCCAGGTCCTGACGCCTCGTACATCAGCCTATACCCATCTCTACCGGCCAGGTGAAACAAAGATTATCAGGGAGACCTTAACGCAATGCTGTTTGTTTTGCGAGGGGCAGTGTGTGCAGTGAAGCCCTGGGCAGGAGAAATTTAGCCCTTCCTGTCACAGTGTCTGGGAGGAACCTCTGAAAATCTTTTTACCAGCCTGGGATAAACTGTAGCTTTTGATGAACTCGATGATCTTAAAGGTCTTTTCCAACCTAAATGATTCTATGATTCTGTTCTATGTTTTATTCCAAAATTCAGACCATCACTTCTCTTTTCTGTCTTACTGTTTAGAAAAACAATGTGTTTGTTCCCCCCCTCAATGTATAGCACATTACCTAATCAACTGAATTGAATWGTCTTTCAAAAGTCTTTAAAATGCCTAAGACTTTTTCTACATTACATTGATACAAATATCACCTATGCTGCAAAAAAATTATACCTTATAAAAAAACCATTGAGATCAGTTTGTTTGTAGCTTGAAGATTGCATAGTATAACAGACACATCAGATATTTCTTACTTAATTTCTAACACATTAGTTAAGCTATATGCCAATTTAGGACAACCATACCTGCATCCAAATATTACCAGACATGCTTTAGAATTTGCTCTCATATTCAAAAGATTATTTCTGAGCCTAATCCAACCTAATGCATTTGAATCCAAACATCCCAGTTTAGGTGAAATTCAAGCTTTCCTTGGTGGCTAGAAACAGAAGTGACCCGTGCCCTATGAATGTAGAAGAGGTGCTTGCAATTTGCAAATCCATCTACAATTTAAACTCACTAGTCATATGTTTTATATTTTAACCATGACGTAGTATTTGTAGCCCTTTTCCAAAAACCCCGTCTTACTCCGTGTCCTGAGTTTTTTCTGACTGCCAGGGGAGGTGGGTGTGCTTGTACCTGCGTGGCACTGGGAGCCTGGGCTGAGGCTGGGTCGGGTCTGTCTGAGCTCCATGGCCAGCCGTGCCGCAGATCTGTGCTACGCTGAACAACTCACTGCTGTTTTTCTATTTAGACTATAGTCACTCCAGTGCAAGAACTGGCTCTTGCTAGGAGTTTGCACAGCCTTTGGCATCAACCACCAAAAAAAAAACCCTCCACAAGCAGTCAGGGTCCTATGTTAGCACTATAATGAAAATCATGAGGAATGATATTTCATTGATGCCTTTGAGACTGTTTAAATCATGTGCCGAGGATGTTCTTCAAACACCAGGTTATTACAGGTCTATACGGCAGCTTTGTTTCATTAGAAGAACAGCGTGTTAAAATTGCCTTCATGAAATCACCCTCAAATATCTGGACTCTCAAGGACGGGTCCTTGAAAGAGAAAGCAATAATCAAGAGGAAGCCAGCCAGCTATGGCTCAGATTTTATAATGTTTTCCTGCTGTTATTTTCACCACAGGCTATTTTATATTCCCCACCTCTTTTTTTCTCCATGAAGCTGCATTTTAAGGTCACATCTGTTCGGGGCACGTAATGATTTTTATGACAACTTTCCAGAGAAGTGGAGAACTTGAATGCAGAGGGAACTGCAGTTAGACAGGTACATATCAGGGAGGATTTTTCTCCATCTTGAGACATTTTCTCATGTTGAACTCAGGTGATCCATCCCTAACCAAGAAATGCCCGGCCTAAGATCTACCAGGGCCCGAAGAGTGAAAACATGTGGTTCTCAAAGTGGTAGAGAAACAGAGACGCCAGAGCAATAGTTTATCTGCAAAATGCTGTAGGCTTGCCTCTCATTGAAACCCAAACATTTTGAAAGTAGAAAAGTTGCAAGCARGAAAATGTAAAAATATTTTCAAAAAAGTCATAGGTTTTAAACATACGTTTTTAAAGGCTAGAAAGAGCCTTTGAGAAGATCAAGAATTAGCAAGCTCTATAGTGTATTGCATAGCATCTCCAGCAGTGTGCATGTGTTTGTAGGAGAAGGGGATTGCTCTTTTCTTTCACAGTATTGGTATTTTTTGGAAACTTCCTCTGCCTTATCAAGACATGTCTGACAAATCAGAAGATCCTTTTCCTTCTTGACCGGCTCCCTCAGCCATCAAATGACGTCACAGCATGAGGTGGGTGGCTTCGTGCCATCGTCATGGTACTATGAGGGCGTTGGGCTGGCGGGGACATGGATGCAAGTGACAGCAGAATTATCAAAGCAGCAAAAAGAAGCTGGTTTTGTGTGTTGTGAAAGGACCCAAATCTGGTACCGCACTCCTTTGCTAGTGCTCAATGCATTGCTCTGTGCTGCATTTAATATGGTTGCGATATTAGCTGATACACTCTGAGAGCAATTCTTTATCATTGGATTTGTAGAACTTTTTACAGGCCCTTTTTGATCTTGGGCAAAGCGCACATTTGATTTTCTTCTTTATCAAATAACCCCTAAAACCATTTACAGGCTTCACGGTAAACAGAACCCTTGCTGAGATTAAAGCTCTAAAGTAGAAACATGGAAAATATCAATTGCAATAAAATTGCTGCCTTTCAGCGAGCATAATGATTATATTGTGCATATGGTGCTYGTGTCCCAGCCTGCATTAGTGCTGTCTGTGGAGTGCTGAACATGCTTTAATGCTGGAGCTCCTGTGATCCATGCTCTGTATCATCTGTGAGCACAAGGCAATGCATTGGCATCAGAGCTCGAAGCATCCCCAATATGATTAGTCATTGAATTAATGCCTTAACGTGTCATCTGTGCTGACTACAGAAGCATCTCTCCTTTTAGGAACACCTCGTGGGAAACATTGACAGAGCATAAAGATGACAACAAAAAGGTACATGCAAAACTGTACTGCAGTGGACCTTCCCCCAGTCTCTATCTGTCGTATTTTGTCTTGGTTGCTTTTGTCTTGGGTCTCTGAATGACTCTCCCTATCAGGTCTGAGCAGAAAGGTGTTACCTGTCTATCCACAAGCTACAGAAAGGGAGTCCAGCCCTGCTTTTCTCCATGCCTTTTGCTTTTTTTATCCAATATGATTCCCGAATAAATTGCTACCAAACCAGAAAGGTAGCATTTTAAGTCCGTCTTGTACCGATGCAAATGACTTTGGAAAGAGCAAAGCAAGAGATTGCCAGGTTATCCTTCTCGGATGCAATGGGTAGAAGATCATATTGTAAAAGTGCTGCATGAAATTATGGCAACTGACTTCTGGGAGCTATACTGGTAGCTCTATCATTCATGTTTAGCCTCCTGTGGGTGCATTTTTCAATTGATATCCCTTAAATAACCTTAATTATRTGTATGTTAAAGTGCCCCATACAGCAGGGAAAATTGAGGAAGACACTTATTAAAAAGAGGCACCAGCACATGTGGTATTATTTTTACAGTCATCCAGTGTGTTGATATAAAGTATTACATTTGAGTCAAACCTCATTTGCGTGAGTAGTTAAAGTGAAAGCTGATCTGTCTTTGCATTGTGGCTCGAATGGCTGTCCAATTAGCGGAATGATTAGCCCGGCTAATATCAACAGAACCATTCCTGTGTCAATTTGACAGTTACATCACCGCACAGTTTTCAGCCACTTCCTGAGGGTTTCTGAATCAGACCCAAGAAAACTGCAGCCCTACAAAATATCCCCATGGAGAAGGCACGTTTCGCAAGCATCGTTTTAGGAAAAGCCAGAGAACGGTTTCTTATGGAGGCCAAATATTTGTGTTGACATTTTTTCACAATTTTCCAATGTTTTTTCTAAACATATGATCTGTTGTTTTCAGCTTCTGCTTCTGGAAAGACTGCTGAAAAATTGTTTGTTTTTACTGAGATTTTACTTGACCTTGAATGCAAGTTATTGCTTGAGCTACTGAATAGCGGTTTATGTTGTTGATATGTTTGCCATAAATCATTGCAGCGGAGTCTTAAAGGTGCACAGGAATATTTATTTGTTTTATTTAAAAAAAGAAAGCTGTTTAAATTCCCAGTCATTAGCAGAACACGGTTTTTTGCTTACGTAGAAGGTTTACAAATAAATAAGTTCTTTTAAGAATCCCCATCCTTGTTTATCATCTGTGGTTTGTTACTTCTCTCCCTTTTTCCTCTCAAGTAATGCCAGGAAACCAAGCACGGCTCTGTCTTTATCTGCTTCTGGACAAGTCAACTTCTTTTCTTCTGCTTTTCTGTAAGTTGATATTAGTTTCTAATATTTTCACCTGCTCCTTCCATCACACTTTGAACTCTTTTCTGCAGACTCAGTGGCCAGCCTTCCAGTGCACTTATAAAGCCATGGGGTCTTCATAAGCTCTTTGGTTTAAAAAAAGAAAGAGGAAAGAATCATGATCTTAGAAGTATTTAAACATTACTAGATAAGTCTGATTTTCAGAAAATTTTGAGCATCTGCTTCTGAAAAAATAGGTGTTTTGAAGGGAATTCCAGCTGGATATCTGCAAGTGGGAGCATCCAAATTCCCCAGTTATTTTCTTTCATAGATATCTATTTGAATCTATATATATTAAGTGCTATAAGCACTAAATGGTGCTTATACCCATTTAGTTGTTATAATTGTTTATTACAGACTGCACACGTGGAAGATACCATGGAAACATCAGTGTTTTTTGAAGACTGGACACATCTACATCCGATGGGTCTATGTCACTGTTTACAGCTAAAGTCATGAGACCTGTGTGAGGTTGGACCTCTTCGTTTTGCCTCTCCAGAGCAAGCCAAGCAAAGACATCAGTGGAACGTGCAGGCTGCTGCTAGCCAAGGGGAACCCCAGCAGATGCAGGAGTAAAGGTTTGAAATTTCCCCCATTTCTAGGAATTTAGCATGGGAAGAAATTGTAGCCTTTGAAAATGGCTGAGCAGCATTCGTAGTGGACAAGCTGCAGATAACTTTCTGTCCAGCTAGCTCACTTTTGGGATATTCCATTTCATGCAAGATGAAATTTAGAATTAAATTCTCCTGTGAGCTCATGCTAGTTTCACTGGGAAATCTGCAGGACTGATATTAGGAGCACCTAATTATGTTCAGAGTTGGGGATCCCACTCAGAAAGACCAGCATGCCAAGCCTAGTTCTGAAATCCCTTACTGTGATGCTGGGGTCTTTCTATATGCTTTAAAAAATACCATCATCTTCTTCAGCAAGAAGAAGATGGGCCACAATCAACCTCACAGAACACAAACCTGGTGATAGCTTCAGCCTTGCTCGGTCCTGCCTACTGAAACTTTCTATATATAATTAAAAACTCACAAATATTGATTTGAACCCAGCACTCTCATGTTCAAAGGCAACAACCTAGACATCGATGTTTTCTTCAGCGTTCAGTGTTCCTTTTTTCCCTCATTCTCCTTCCAGCCCAGAGAAAAGTTCCTTACACTAAATGGAACAATTTTAACAGTAATTTGATCAAGTGTTCTGGACAACTTTTTCTGATTGTGTTTACACATTATTCTTAAAAGCAGAGTTGCTTTGAAGAGAAATTGGTAACTSTCCTATCCCAAGAGTAAAACCGAAGAGAACTAACCCGGACAGTGCAGGAATGGTTTTCTAATAAGCGATTCTACAGACATTTGAGAAGTTTTTGGTAAAACATTCAGTAGCTCCAGGAAGTACAGTCACTTCCTTATGGATTTCTAAAAAGTGGATGATAGGCATGTCCAAACCAATGATGGCAAAGCACTGACACCGGTGCTAAATTTGGCAGTGGCAAATTTGGGCTGGCACCAGTGACAATGAGCTATAAATGTTTTTTAAAATAACTTTGGCACCAGGATTGGGGATCTGTTCTAGATTACCATTGATGCTGCTATGGATGTCTGGAATTTCTTCCATGGTTTTTCCTTTCCAGGCTCCCTACTAAGATCCATCTTGGAGTCTGTAATTATTAGCTCTAGAAAAAACTTTTTTACAGTATTATCCTGTAACTAATTTTTTTGATTCTTTTCCACAACACAAACCTGGATCTAATCATCTTCCTTTTGTGGTTATTTCATTTGCATTTACCTTCGAGATGCGGAGTGAAGCCAGAAAGACATGATGAGTTCTTCCTTCATTCAGGAAAGACAGAGAATGAGTGCAGGTACCAATGCAAACCAAATTCATCAAATTTAATCATCTGTAATTTGTACATACATTACATTTTAGTCAGTGTCCTTTTTATGGGCACACATCTCTTTCAATTGCAGTGGACTCTTCCCTCTTTCCCCCACATACAAATAATCTTTTTTTTAAATGTATTTGTTTAATAAGAAATTCTTCATTTTATTTAGCCCCAAAGGATACCTCTGTGGGATGTCCTTTGGTAAGACAGGAAGCTAAGAACACAAACGGGATTCATAGTATGGAATGGTAAAAATCACTTCAAATCCACAAAATGATTTTTGTTTAGAATGTTGCTAAATGTGTTTTATTGTCAGGCATCATGCCCCATTATGCTGGAAATGCCCAGGAGTAGTGTTCTTTCCCCTCCATGCCCTAAGCTGACATTGACTGAAATCCTTCCATTAGGGGAGTTTATAACAAGCAGAATTAGGTTGTTGCTTTTAGTTCAAACACATACCCCTTCATTTCCTCTAATTTTATACAATGTAAATAAATACTCAGTGGGGCTTGGAGGCTACTGGAAGGCACTGAATGCTGATCATGTGTTCTAAATAAGGCACTCCCAAAAAAAGCAATGCCTTTAGGCTGAGGAAGGTAATTGTCAGTTGTCGAGGAGAAAGGTCGAGGGGTGCAAGTGGGCTTTTTCCTGTATTTGTCCGAGAGGATAAACAGCAGGGAAGAAATGCTCTGCTAAAATAAAACAAAGCAAAAGTATGAGGAAAATAGATGACTCCCCTGTTAGATGGCAGGTTTGCCTAAACCGAACTGCTCCGTAGAACTGATGGGCTTTATTTAACAAAAGAGGGTGCTTTTCTCTGATGAAACTCCTACTTTTTCCAGAAGCCACTGCCCTCCAAGAGCAGAAAACCATGGTCTAAAAAGATTTGTTGCCCACACCAACTTCGAAATTGTTGAAAATGGAGCTAGAAACTGCACGCATTTCTGTCTTACAGTATTAAATCTGTTCCTTTCACTACTAAGTAGTTGTAAAACATCCACACAAACAAGAAAAGGCAGTTTAAAGTGTCTTACTTGCAACCACCTTAATAATTAACTGAAATCAGAATAACGACGATATTGTCACCATTCAATCTCAAGTGTTTCACGTCAGAGCTTCAGACCTGGGAGTTTCCCTTTCTCCATATGACTAGTTCAGACACCAAGATTTCAGAGCACGGAATAGACGTCTGTTTTACTCACTATAAACTGGTCTTGCTCCTCCAGCTGAAGAGCAAACTAAGAGTGCTTACCATCCTAGAAATTGTAGAGAAGTTATTCGTAGGAATATTTCGCCCATCACAAACAATGCTTCCCCCTCATGCACTCAAGCTGGCAAAACCAAGCTCAGAAACACTAAAGAAAAGGGTTAGCCCAACAGAATAGTGTCTCTATTCTATTCCCATTTGTTTTCTAAATTGTTTAATGTAAGGCACAGCCTTCCTTTAATTTTAGTTTTTTTGGCTAGCTTTAAGAATTTTAAAGAGATCGTAATGATCCCTAAATCACAGATAACTGAACCTATAAAGCACAAACTCTGGTCTCCTCATAATGTCATCTCTTGCCAGCTCTCTGTCGGGAATGATTTTCAGTCAATTTGATCTTCAATAAATAACAGCCTAGGTAAACAGGTGAACTCACAGTAGGCAGACTAATCCTCTTACCCCTTCCCTAACACAGATGTCTCCCAGGGCCAGCAGGAGGGACAGTTATGAGATTGGCAGGCCATACAGCTGTGTCCATTGCACTTTTTCAAGGACTTAAATAGCCCTCAAGTGTGATTTTATACTCTGAAACATCCTAAAATATGACCACATCCTAAATGCATTAAAGATTGTTCCAGGGCCCCTGTGGTTAAATGGAAGAACCAATATCCTTGAGTAGCTCTACAAATAGGAAAAGAAAACTACATCAAATGTATAGAAGACTATCATGGTGAACAAAGGGATATGCATATTTTGCTTGGGTTTAAGGAAAGAATAGGGAATCAAATACCTTGCCAATATTCAGGTTCATTTCTTGCTGTGGTTTGGGACAGAAAAAGGATAATGAAGACTGATCAAAATGAGCCAGAAACTATCATACAACGCCTTAATTCCTAAGACTGTCTTGAGAAACAAGACGACAGACAGATAAATAGACAGACTCATGCTTGCCTAAAGGCATGCTGTTCGTCAAATTTACACCAAGATTTTTATCTGACAAGAACTTAAATTGTCTTTAGATTTTCTCTTACTGCAGATTCAACCCTGAGGAACATTCTCTGTGATTTTCTTGGAGTATCACACTAAAATAACTCTTATTTTTCCCTAATAGCTTTGCTAACTCAAGATTCATCCTGTAGCACATTATAGTTCCAAAGTATTTCTGGTGGATAGAAAAGATTAACATAAGCAGTTGATCCTTTAAGACAGTTTCAGTTGACCAAAAATCAGATACAGAAAGCTGGTTTTATAGACTCATTCTTTTCTATACATATTCTTTTCGTATAAATACATTTCACCTAGTTTTCAACTTAATGTCATTGTATTTGACATGACTAGCTGTTTCTAATTTGAATTTTACAAAACTAATCAGCAAAGCCAGGTAAAATCTATTCCAAAGAAACAAACCAGCTCTGTCTATCTGGAAGACTCGGTGGACTATATGGACTGTCAAGCCCTATAGGATGTCAAACCCTACAGAACAGCTGAATGAAAACAGATGTGTTCAGACCTTGTCCAGTGCTACCTTCAACACAAATGAAGCAGGTGTTTGGCTATTATCAGCTAAGCTGAAAAATCTAGGCTGTTTTTTTCCTTATCATGGGCTTTCGAACAACACGCTTGAAGAATAAAATTAAGCTTATTCCCACTCAACACTTGAGAGATTTAGGTCTTGCTTTACTTGCCTTTCCACCCCATATTCTTTTCATGACTTTTCCCCTTTTTGGTCTGAGGCCCAGCAATTTGCTGAGCAAGGTATCCAACCCAATGGGACATAATCCAGTGCAGTGGGTGGTTGGATAGTACAGGGAAGAAATTTGAACTAGCCTAGTTAAAGTAAAATTGCTAAAACCAGTTATAAAAGCTCTTCTCTTTTTTATTTTCATGCATTAGAATTTGTTCCATATTTTTGTCCGAAATTCTGAAATTTGCTGTGGTTTCATCAGCTCCTAAGTTTGGTTTTGCTGATCCCATGCTGTGAGTTGAAAACTTGATTTGTTAAGTTCTTTTTGATCTGTCTCTATAATTGCCATTCCTGAGCTGTGCAGTACATCTGTACTCCCTGGAATTCTTTTGGGGCAGAAAACCGGAATATTTGACATCCACTGGAAGAAGCAATTCTTAATTTCTTGAGTGTATCCTTGGCTGGAATTGTTCAAGAGGAGAAGTCACAAACTAAGTTAGAAAAGGTAAAATAATTGTAATGGTAACAGTAATAATTCATCCCTATCTCATGAATTAAGATTTAAACCACAGTCCTTTGAAGGACTTCTTTGTAAAAAATCTAACTGACTTTAACTCCTTCTATTAGGTTCATACTGCTTTATTTGTAGTGCATTACTGTGCATAGTATTGTAAGATGTCTAAAGGAGTGGTTAATAAGGCCTGTGTATAATATGGTGCTGGATATCAATAAGTATATTACAGAAGAGTCATATATAATTTAATGTGGATTAGATTGGCAGAAATACTGTTATACTTTTGTTATATAGGCTTGCTCTTTTAAACCTGAGACATTGATTTTCCTATCAGTTCTATTGGATCTTCACTTAGAAATGTATGAAGAGGTGATAATTTTCTACTAAGCTTTATCAGGCAATTTAGAAAGCTCATTAAAAACTTTCTCACAACTGATAGGAGGTTTTTCCATAAAGAAAGAGTTTGTTTCTGTTGCTGTCATTTTACAGTGTGGTGGCTTCTTTTCTGACTTAAAAGAAGTGACCATGTCTGTTCTGCAAAAGTGGAACTCTTGACCTCATCTGCAAAAGGAAATGATTCTGATCTCATTTGCATCAATGTCACTAGATTGATTTATTCTGAGATGCCACAACTTGCTCGGATTGTCAGCAAGAAAGAGGAGGAAAAGGAACACTGGCCTTGGAGCAAGTTTCTTCCCATGGTTCACAGGAGGGCATCCTCCCCATCTGCTTTCTCTTTTATTCACCTATTAGTTACACTATTTCCTGGATCCTGCTTTCACAGTTTCCTTTGTTGTTATGTGGTCGGTGTAATGTATTATAATGAAGCATAGGTAGAAAGAGGCTGTAAATTTGAATTGGATGAGTCTTGCCAGAATTTATCTCCTTGCAAAGTTGATGAGATATCAGGGTGGTCTGGAGCATGGGTAGGTGGCACAGCCCATGTAGTACAATGTTGGCCACTGTAAATAGAAGAAATGCAAAAAAACAAGTCACTTGTCATTTCTTTTATTCATACCTTCTCTGCAGTCTTAAAGAAAGGCATTGTTAGAAGGCAGTCAGCACTGAAACAGATAAGAGAATAATAATTTGTTAACAGATACTCTCTCACGTTAAAAATAACTAGGCATTTTTTTTTATTATTCCAGTACTACCTTTGCTCCCTGTTGTTCTATAGCCTTGTTCCTTCCAGGAAAGTGAAATACTATCGTCCAATGTTTCTTAATCCCTTGCCATAGCAATGAGCATTGAGTCAGGCCCCTACTGAGCATTTCAAGAGCACGACATTTAGCAGTGTCAGCTTTGGTTTCTGCATAATTGCAACTCAAGAGCCTGGTTTTAGGCTGCATTGATACAATCTACCAACAATTTAAAAAACAAAACAAAACCAAAAACTGAATAATCTACTAAATATCTCCCAAATTTTCTCAGTGCTCCTTGTCTCTGCAGGTTCCACTGTTTGCAGTGTGCCTCTTTTCCTCGTCAGACTGTAGCCCATTCCTACAGCTTCTCCTCCCTCATTGAACCGTGTGAAGCAAAGGGCTGAGATTTTCCATTTTAAGAAGGAACAAAGAAGCACCAGCAGACCAGATTTGGCCATGCAACTCCTTGGTTACTCTGAGCCAAATCCCCTTTTGTTCCTCCAGATCTGGTTTCGGCAGCCAGCTGGTGCATTGCCCATCCACCACACACTCTTGGCATCCTGGCAGAGGAGCGAGGGCTGTATATGGCCAGGGTGCAGGAACCTCCATCTCTGGCATGGGAACAGCTCGTGAGGGACCCTGAAGAGGCAGGTGCATCTCAGTGGAGCAGCTCCAACCACAAGTTGGGCAAAGCGATTCCTCTTGCACCTTACCCTTTGGCTTGCCCTTAGGCATATCTTTGGTTCAACTCAAGCTCTAGACCTCAGCGTGCATCTTATTTTGCATGGAGAACAAAGGCCATTCCTATGAGCTGTTCATTACCCAACACAAGAGCTTTATGTTCCTTGCAAGGCGCAGGACCCCCTGTTGAGTAAATGGCTGAACTTTCCACACTATSAAACATGGATAAGAAGTGCTGAAAATCATGCTGGAATAATCAAAGACACCTGTCGCTGGTAGAAACTATTTTCTAGTCAAAGCACAGCTTTTGCTAATAGAGATATATGGGATCATCAGAACTGCTCATAAAACTGAGGCGAGGGTTTCGTTTTTCTCCTTGTGGGCAAAGTGTTCGTATTCGCTTTCCCCTCATTCAAAAATAGTTCAACCACTTTGCTGGAAGCATTGAGGAAAATGTTATTTAAAATGTTAAATAGGCTCCCTCCCCTCAAACATTTGCCAATATTTGCCCCTAAAATGAAAGTTTAGGAGAATTTTGAGGAAATGAAACATTCATGAGATTTAGCCAAAGGTCTACCTTCTTCTAAGTCCTAAATTGTATTTGTAGAAGTCTCCTAGCCAAATTTGCCYGTTTCTTCGTTTGGATTTACTGGATCACACTATTTTTTACTAATTCTTCTAATAGCAGCTAGCACACTCCATGGATCCTGGCGCTCCAACTAAAAGCTGCTTTTTACCCTGTTTTTTATGAGACACTGCCTGAAAATTCCTTCTTTGCACATCTTGATTTTTAACAGCTCTTTGATTTGTTGCCGTACTGCTCGCTTCTCTCCTGAATTGCTTCATATGCTATTGATTTTCTTCCTCTCCGCTGCAGTAATCTTCTCATCTGACTGATGTGAGATTTCAAGAGCCCTGCACTGAGGCTTCCTCCTTCCCTTCCAAAAGAGTTCAACAATCTCCTCTCTTTTTTTTTCCTTTTTTTTTTTCTTTTTTCCTTACATCATCCTCATGGCTCACATCCTTTCTCTGCATCTCCCTCCTGATTCATTATGTAACCATGAATCTCTCTTCAAACACAGAACATCTGGGGATGGAAGGAGAAGGGTATAATTACTATAACATGTGGTAAGAACAGCAGATTATTTTGGTATTATCATTGCAACTTCCTTATATTTCTCTTGCTTCCCTTTTGGCATTGCAGATGATAGAAACTAGCTGAGTGAAATGTTTCCTTCCAGCTCTCTCCAGAGGATGGAACGCAGGTTCCTGCCAGCGTGCCGGTGGGCAATATAGAGAGGCCACAACCGAGGTCATCTTTTGAAATGCACATGATATCAAATGATGCCATGATTATTAGGTGCTGATATCATGGCACTTCCTGCCACGAGAGCTTGCACTGGAATAAGTGTCCCTGTACTTCTTAGAGGTKAGAAAATGAAAGCAGTGTTTCAGTACCATCAGCACAACCACACCTTGGGGCCACCACCATGGAGTGAAGTCCACCAGGAATAGGTCCATCTTCCCCCCAAGGCAATACTGTTTAATAAATGAGAGACTGCTGAGATGAGAAACACCCCTAACCCCACAGTAACTCTTCAGAACTCTTGTAATATTTTGGGGCTGGTTTCTGTCCTGTAAAACAGTCAATAMGTATCAGCCATCCCTGCTTTGGAGATGGTTTTCTGTATGAATTCCTCCATGCTAAGCCCATGGTGAAAGATAGCATGGATCAATCTGATGAAGACGACTTGCATTTGGTGTCATAGCAAATAAACTTTACTATGTAAGGAGTTCTCATTGCTGACAGCCAGTATTTTTTCTGCCAGTAGGGTCTCTGAGATACATCTCCTTAGCCACAGCTGTCAACCCAAAATGCACACTAAACGTGTGTGTAAGGCTGGTGTCACATGGCATTGGAGATTACTTGGCAATCAGATTACATTAAGCAGTCTATAAGTAGAAAGGAAAAAATATATATATTCAGCATTTAAATCCTGGGCTTGCAGGGAATTGTCTGTGCTACAGTGAATGATATTAGACATGCTGTAGTGTTATTTACATCCACCAAGGTTGAAAAGGGATGTTTAGCAGATTGACAGGCATGAAATCCTACCCTCCAACAGCAGTGCAAGAGATATTAATACCCTTCAAGTTTAATACTTCAAGATCAGTAAGCTCTTTTGTCCTATTTTCATCTTAATACATTGCCAGTAATCTTGATTGGGGTTTTGCCTGCTGTTGTAGTACAAATAATGCAAAAGTAGTACTAATGTAAATGCACATAATTTCTTACACTTCTGTTTTCTCATTGGTACCTTTGTTACTTATCATAGGCATTTGCAGTAAAGCAAGTGGTTACTCTCCCTCCGGGTCCCATCTTCTCCTCCTATCATGCTTGATCCCACTGCAGGGACAACTCATATGTTGAATTTATGAGACTGGAATGATTTTTGGAAGAGCCCACAGTGGTGCCATAAACACAAGTTCCAGCTGAGGGAGAAAAGGGTCTGTAAGTGAGCACCTCTTCACAGTCCCTCATGCTAGCAAGGGAAGCAAAGGAGATTGATAACTTATGAGTATCGCTGGCACCTGTGTCTATATCCTCTTTTGTTAAACCTTGGCAAATAACAACAGGGACTATATGCCATAATACTTAAAGCTCAGTGAATAATTCATACTGAAATTCATGTTAAAGAAGTTGACTGTATTTCTATTCATGAATTACCCATGAGCAGATGTCTCTAAATGTGCTCGTTATTAGAAAGTATTCATTAGATAATTTCTGCAAATACTCTTTGGCTTTCTCTTTGTTCTGAATTCAGTTTCTTGTTAACATCTAACATTAAAAATTGAACTATTATGACTTCATGCAGAAATCAGAGAGCATGGTCTTCTGATTTCTGTTCGGAAGTTGCTAGTGTCCAGGAAGAATACTTAGTAAGTGTGGATCCAAATTTTCAATTAATATCTGGTATGGTTTATTTAATAACAACTGTTTGGCTGAATTTTTTTGCTGGTTGTCTCATTTGCACAGATTGTTCATGTACTCATAGAAAATGGCTATGATAAAACTACCTGCAGAATTGATACCAATCRTTGCCCAAATGCAAATATATAAATGTAAATTATAGTAATTTCTTCACTCTTTCCTATAGCCAAGTCCCTGAGTAATATCTGCCCTCTCTCCACATTGTTTTATTCATCTGTCTCAAGGCGTCAAAAAGTACTGTACTAAGTCATTATGTTTTGCTTTCTTATCAGTCTTTAAGGGAAAGATCCACTGTGATTTTTTTCAGCAGCGATGCAGACATATGATATCAATTTAATACTAACACCATGTGGGACTCATTGGCCTGACTCATGGGCTGCATATCGGGGTTTCTTTGCAGTTATCATAATCGCTTCCGCTTGCTTCTGCATCTCTTCCCTCCCAGCTGCTCTAGTCAAGCTCCAGGTTAAAGCCCTGTCATGGAACATGAAGGGTTGCACGATGCCCTTCTCTCCAGTGTCATTGTTTGATCTACTGAGATACCGTAACAGCCCATGAGCTGAGTGCTAGCAGGTTACCTTAGCCTTTAATATTTATGCCTTTAACCTGTAGTGATAGGACAAGGGGTAATGGTTTTAAACTGAAAGAGGGTAGATTTAGATTAGATATTAGGAAGAAATTCTTTACTATGAGGGTGGTGAGACACTGGAACAGGTTGCCCAGAGAAGTTATGGGTGCCCCCTGCCTGGAAGTGTTCAAGGCCAGGCTGGATGGGGCTTTGAGCAACCTGATCTAGTGGAAGGTGTCCCTGCCCGTGGCAGGGGGGTTGGACTAGATGATCTTTAAGGTCGCTTCCAACCCAAACCATTCTATGATTCTATGTTTCTATGATAATGGTTTAGATGTTGACCTAAACTGCTGTTTGCTCTGCATTGAGATTGAGAAGCAAACTTCTGAGAGTCATTTACTGCCTCATCTCTGCTAAGGGAAAGGTATTGAACAACTAGGAGAAATTAGTGTACTGCTCAGGCATGATACTTAAATCAGCACGGCTGTTTCTGAGCAGACCCAAACACATGTTCATTCTTCTTATCATCACTGCAATGTGAAGCTGCTCGGGGATTTCATGTCTTAGAATAGATACAAGATGAGGAGGGTGAGCTGAAAGGGGAGAAATACACCCAGGCGTGGAAGTATAATGGTCTCTGAGCTGCTTTGCATTCTGTGGAAATCTTTCCATATGGCCTGAGCTGTTTTTTAACAAAATAGTGGGGAACTGCCAAAGACTCAGAACAGATAAATTTAACCTTATGTGAAACACAGAGGACAGATCCTTCTCTGGCATAGCTACGCTGAAAACCACAGACAAATGTTGCTTTCCACCAGCTGAGGATCCAGCCTAGAGGATCTGGCTTTAGAGGATGGAAAACCACTACAAAACATAAGCTCTCGGCTTGACACACATCTTGAAGGCCAATGGTGACTGGCGCCTACCAGCTATACATCTCACACAAGCCATAAAGCTGATGAGCAGTGAAGAGACACACTAGATGGGGACATGACAGCTGGAGTATGCAGAAACATAGGAAAAGGTATTTGATTTGATTTTATCTGTCAAACAACAGAATATTTCTTCTGGTAAGAAACATAAACCAAGTCTGTACTTCTCATCRAAAGCAGAAGAGGATTTGATGACAGGAGTAGTTTGCTTGCTTGCTTGCTTGCTTACTTGTTCTTGTTTGATTTGTGGCATGAGATTGATGAGTTTCTCAGGTGCAGTTGAAGGGAATATCTGTATAATCCTGCACAACGCTATTCATTAGATTTATCACAGAAATGTACTTGCAAAGAAGCATCAGTGCAAATGCAATTACTTCGTCTAACTCACAGCTGCAAATATGGATTGTGCACAAAAGAGCTTTCCCATTCAAATTTAGGTTTTCATTTTAAATTGACTTTGGGGACAACTTGCCCAAGAAATGACACAATCTAAAGTCTTGCCTTCATTTTAATTAGATCTCATGTGCTTTAACTACGGCAATGAGATTTCTTGATGTTACTGCTCTCCTTTAAAAATGTTAGTTTGTTTTAAAAGAATTGTTGCAATCTACAGATGATGCTGTAAGCAAAAAGGAAAACAAAAAACCCATATATACTGGTACTTATACATACTGGTCTGTCAAGAGCGTATCATTCGTAAATCTAAAAGACTTTCGAAGCCACAGATCTTAGTTTCCAAAAGGCTGATCTTATTAGAGGATAAAACTAGCCAGGACAATGTGGACTAACACCATTGCTCTGCAGGGGAATGTTTGTACTATTGGAGCATTAGCCAAAAAAAGAAGGTTCCTTCTACTGCCCATTTTTCTTCATCCCAAAGAACTTCAGACTCACCCATGGGCCAAATTCTTTAGATTCTTCATAAATTCAGCTGGGTGTTTGGCTAGTTTACAGGCCAGAGAATGGAGCTTTTTAGCTTTTTATATGGGAGAGGATGCAGAAATAGGGTTCTTACCGCCTTGTGTAGACATAACAGAGGAATATGAACCCAGCTGCTAGATTGAGGGTTTGGGATTTCTTCTTGTTAGTACATACAGGAACACACATTTCAGACCTGCTACTCTTTCCATCCAAAATTATATTACGGACACAGGCATGTTCTCATAAACCACATGGTAATATATTTCATCTCTTTATTTGCTCTACAGACCCTTTTTCTTCTCTGACAGCAGAATGAGAAGGAGCAACGCTGCACAATGAGTCAACCAAGTGGTTGTCTGCAATAGCACAGGGGTGAATTCTCTCTGGGTCTCAGATAAAGCTTTATCACAAAAGTTGGCAATGCCTGGCAGATGCTCCTTTCTGCCTCTTCTCTCTTTTGCTGCAACAGCTCAAGTTTGTGTTAAAATACTAGCACCAAATTTGGCTCCTGGAAATAGATAGATCCAAGTCATTGGGAATTGGCTTGCATGTATTTGAGGGTAAAGTGCAGCCACTGAAATGCCAGTCATGACTACAGTCAACACTGTTTAGTTTATCCTTTCAGATCCCTATAGAAAGAGAATGATTTCTTGTCTTATGCCCAGTCCATGAGGGTCCAGCATGTTACGATGCCCTTCGTGAGTCCCATTGCTGGTGCACCCCATGCTCCTGTCCCACAGTAGGTCCTACTCTAAATTGCACTAGACCCAGAGCTATTATTGGAAGTGCCATTCCATTACATGCATTTGAACTAAATGTCAAGGCAGATTAAAACAAAAGCACCATTATAAATTTCAATCCTGTTGAAAAAAAAACATTAAAAAGGCCCAAAATCTTTTTAAACAAACTCCCACAGAATGCTCATAAACTCGACAGCTGTGTGGAAACTATGCACATCTTTCAGGTAAGTTCCAGGGCTTGTTCAAGAGGGAAGAGATCTTGCCAGCCTCTATTCTATGTAAGTTTTATTGGTCACAGAATTCCTATTAATTAGCAGAAACATCAGTGATCTCGTGGGTTGCCTCTTATTTCTGAGGTGTTGCCTGCTCTCCCTCACTTGCAGAGGCTCCTGATGTTAAAAAGCTGACCTCGGGCTTTGGGGATTCAATAAATCTGTTACCACATTCCTCTGATAAATATTTTCTCAAGCTGTTTAGTAGAACTGAACAGCAAAGGGAACTGCGGGTAGTAAGAGTGGCCAAATAAACATTCACATTAGTGAGTTGATTTTCCAGCAGCATTGGTGCTACTGGAGCTGGCCACCATGGGATGCAGGCTGCCTCTAGCCACGTGGGTGCTCGCTTATGCCGTTAAAGGTACATTGATGTGTCGGAGATCAAAGGTGACCCAGGAAAACTCATCAGAAAAAGACTTCTGTGAGACCTTCTGTATGAAAGAAAGGAATCAAATGGTGCAGGACGCCAAGCAAGGGAACAGCACATTCAGCCTGGTGTTCTGGGGAAATTTTCTCTTAGCCAGGATGGATGGACAGCCATTTCATGTCAGAAAGAAGGAGTTTGGGTCATTTTCAAAAACTTTGGGGCTTTTAATATTTATTTTCAGCTTCAGATATTACTCTTCCCTCCCTTATTTCCCAAGACATCTCTCAGACTTCCTAAAATCCTGCTCCACCAAGTACCGCATTGCCATGAATTCAGCATTTGTACTGGGCATCACACAGGCAACTGGGCATCCGTGAGAATGGATGATCTTTCCCTGGGCCTGAATGGCCATGGCTTATTTTATGCTGAGTGGAGGACTGGTTTGGATCAAATTCTTGACAATATGTGGGTTCATTAATTTTTGCAGAACCCAACCATTGCAGCTATATCAAACAAGTATCTAGCAAATATCTAGCACTCCTCCTTTTTAACTTGGAATCGATGATGAAATTTCAGTTTGACTTGGACTGGGCTACTTAATATATGGAAATAAGGAATGATGAGAAGTTTTTCCAATTTAACTCAGTTTTGTATCTTCTCTGCACTGTTTCCAGTGGATAAAAAGAACAAAAATGGAACAGGAGGAGAAAATAATCTAAATTCAACAACATTTTTTTTTCAGTTAAAAAAATTCTAAAGAAAATTACTGAATTTCTTGATGCCAAATTTTAATTTTTGAAATAAAGCAACACTTGTTTCTTTATATTGTGTTTCAATGTGCCTGAAACAGCTACGAATGGTTTATGGTTAGGGGGTTAATTATGGGTTAGTAATGATAGGTGTTTTGGCCTATTTGTTGAGATCGTGGAACTTGACCTATCAGGACTCCTAGCTCCTTGGCCTCGGTCGGTAATTAATTTGCCATATGGCTTAGAAAACAACAAGCAGGGTTGTTTCTCTCCCTGCATAGTGTGGTTTTAGGAGTCGCCGTAAAGTTCTTTCAAGATGAGCAGCTAGACATTGCTAGAAGTGCAGCAAATTGCAGTGCAAAACTATTCCAAAAGTTAAACCTATTCCAAAGGTTAAACCTCGAATTGTCAAAGGCATTCCCTTCAGCTAGCATTGCCTTTCTTGCAAACTCTCATAAATAGGAGCCCAGCAAAGAAAGAAGCTGATAAATTAGACATAGATCTATGAAGAGAAAGGGAGCCAGAGACCAATACCTACAAGACATATGTCTTTATTTACTCAAACATAAATCAAACAGAACAGGAACTTCTGCAAGTAAATCGGATTCCGTTTGTATGTTTTTCCTGACACATAAATCTGGCTGTAGCAGGATGGCATGAATAATAGAGGAACCGAACTCCCACAGTGACTAATCTTTCATTGAATCTGGACTGATAACTTACCCTGATGAGCTGGACTTTGGTGCTGCTGTGGTGAATCATGGGATCACCAGAGGCAACATGGATGTTTGTTGCTAAAGAGTTTCTCTTGCTTAAGGCAAAATGACTCGGATACGAGCTCCTATGTGCTACTGTAGATCCAACCTTGATGTTATTTGCTAGACGAAAAGGGTTCTCTTTTCCGAGGCCTGGAAGAAAGAGTCTGCAGCTGTTTAGGTAACAAATAGCAAAACACAATGCAGGGGATCTAATGAGAGCAATGCCAACTGGCAGTGAGAAAAAAATAAACCACTTGCAGATGTGTTTGTGCATGAATTTCCCTATGCTAAAATGTAGCAAGAACCCAGCTGTCCTCCAAGATGTGGGGAAGCATCCCCTGGAGTGTGATGGGAGCTGGCTTCAGTCTCTCAAGTCCCCAGTTCCCAGGGGATGTATGCCATCATTTCCCAACACTCAAGCTGATGGAATATGCCCAGAAAGCTGCAAAATGATAAGGCATTGTAACAGTTCTTTGCAAAGTGGACAGGGGTCTTCACAGCAGCACCTATAGCCACGTCGCTCAGATACAACTCACCTGGCTGACAATAGTTGTGCTATATCTACGTGAAGTATTAACTACGAAAGGCTTTTGCAGCGAGATTCATGAAGCATTTCCAGGAGAGAAAAATCCCCTCTTTCTTAGCTATGTTTTGCTGTCCAAGCTGCTGAGACTGCAAATTTGACCATCTTATAACATGAAGAGACCTTAGGTGAATCCAGTCCCACTCTTAGAAATGTTATCTTTTCAATTTTGGCAAACAGAGGATATTTTCATAGAGATTCCTCTTGCTCGCACTAAAATGGAGAAGGATGGAACATGAGAGAGGTTTTTACTCCTTTGGCTGACAAAGTCTGCTTTGAATAAAAAAAATGGATCATGCAAAATATTATTAATGATCAAATCCACAGTTTTCGCTAAGCCAGAACATTACTCAAGGTCATATCCCCTGAAATCTCCTTTGACTGATGGAGTGGTTTCTTCCAGTTTAAATGCAGTCACAATATTATCCCTAATGTAAACTGGCAACATGGATGTTTTTGCAGTTGGTGTTGGTAAAGCATTCCCAAGAGTGGCAGATTACTTTCCACCATGGAAAAACAAATTCTACCCTCCCTGCCATCACCCCCAATTCCACTCACCTTTTCCAAACAGTACATTCAGTAGGAAATCCTGATGATGTTAAAGCTACTTCTGCTGAAAACCTGGCTACCTTAATTGGTCCTGTTCACTTGATATATGACATTTTCTAAGTCAAAGTTTTCCTGTGCTGAGCATCCATTAATTATGTCTCCAATGAGGCCTTCCTGGTACTGTATCAAATCCATTAAAACCTATCTTACAGGAATGGAAAATGAGTAAGCAGATCCACAAAGAATAACAAAACAAGAAGTTCCTCTGGGGTGTGTTAAGACTATCTTAATGCAGTAGGGCAGGCTGTCAGGGCTACAGCAGCAAACCGCTTTAGAGGTTGGGAGTGGAGAACAGACTCACAAGCAGCTCTTTGGAGCAGCAGGTTGGCAGTTACCTGGAATGATCACATACGTTAAGTCTGTTGATGCCGAGTGTCTCATAAATACCCTGATATATAGTAGGAGGAGCACAAGGGTGGCTCCTGCAGAGCAGGACATCGTGGAGGGGAGGGGGGGGATTCGACGTCTGTGCTGGAAAAGGGCTGACCTGGTTAAGGAAAGAAAGGTTGCAGAGACAAGGGGAAGGAAGGAGGAGATGACAGGAGCCTTATTTAAAAACCGCAGTGCAGTTTTAATTCTACCACACTTGGAGTTAATGGCTAAGCTCCTCTCAGCTGTAAAGGTCTAGAAGACAGTTGTGAGGTTGATAGGTTTTTAATGACTTAGCAAAGAAGCCATCTGGAGGGACAAAGTGCTGCATTGTTTCTAGATTTGCATGATGCTAATGTGTTGTTCTAGCATAACATCCAGCGAGTTTTGGCAGGTATACTGGAAAGGGGCCAGGTTGGTTTTTCTACCACCACCTGGCTGGCAAGTTCAGTAGAACATAGAGACAAATTTTCAAACTGCACCACACTGCTCTAAAAGATGAGTCATCTAAAGAGAATTTTTTGGGGAAAAAAACCTCAACAACAACAAAAAAACCCCCACCAAAACCAGATGACACACAGAATGAGCCCCTTCTGAAGTGACGGGGATATGTTATATTTCATGACACTGTGCAGGACCTGTGACCAGGTCTCTTCCCTCTCCTGTCACCCTTGCAGAAGCCAAAGCGGGGACCAAGGGCTCACATTTCCCACTCCCCTGCTGCAGCTCTGACATGGGTACAATCCTGGGGCAATGACGTGAGAACAAAAACCATCAAAATCTTGCCATCAGAAAGGCCTCTGATAAAAATAGCATGCTGACAGCTTTATTCTCAAGACTCCTTGCGTTTTGGGTCTCGGGGCCAAATGTGGATTTCTTGTTTTCGGGGTGTGAATCTAGGAAAATAAGAACTACATCAATTAAGCCTGTGTCAGTAGTTTTAAGGATGTAAGATATATCTGTAGAGCATATTTGTGAGTCTGCTTTTAGGTAGGTGTAAGCGGGCTGACAAAATGTCACATAGCCATGGTTAGGCTGATTTAACAAGCTTCTCTAAGAGAAAAACTATATCAGATTAAGTTTACATATTCACACAGCCTATGGATTGGAGTTGAACCAGATCCTGCTTATGCTGTGCTGATTAGAAACCCTCTACCCTCTGAGAATTGTACAGCTTCTTAAATATCCATCTATTCATTCTAATAGCTGTGCTGTTTGCTTGGGGTGGTATGCATCTTCATGGACTTTAGACATTTTAAATTTAGGCATCAGTCATCCTAGGCTCCCCTTATCGTGAGAGGAGAGAAATGGCTTTCTCTGGAGAGACATTTATCACATGTTAAAATAGGTGTCTGAGAAAGGAGAGATGGATAGCTCTTTGGAAGGGCTTATTTCTCTAAATGTCTAACCAAAGTTATTGCACATGAATCTCAGCTTATCCGTGTCCTAGTATCCAGCTCTCCTCCAGCTTGTACGTGCAGGTATCTGGCTGCACACCCACCCAACCTAATGTTTCTGTTCTTTATAAGGTGTGGGCATCTATCTAGAGATATGTATGAAAAATAATTAAAATTCACCAATGACTACAAAGGACTTTTCATATTTCACTGTCTACTTATCTCTGTTAACTCAGATAAATTAGGTCAACCAGGGAATGTGGCCCATGTGCTAAAATCATCAGTGGATGATGTCATGGTCAAAATGAGTCCTCTTTTAGGAGTTTAAAAGGTAATTGAAAGGTTATTTTTTTTAGAAGTTCACTTCATTTTTTCTAATGGGAAGTAAATGAGATTCAGGTCATATTCAGGCAAGCTCAGGGTGAAGTCATAGGGTGAAGAGAGGGAAGATGGAGTTGAAGATTAATTTGATTAGGATTTCTTAAGATAATATTTGATTTTATGAGGGGTTTAAAAGCAGTAAGGTCCATTTGCTAAGTCTGAGCTGTTCACTCTTTTTTTTTCAGGCTATACGGAAAGGTACAGAGTCTTGGTTGGAGTTAGATGGTCACAAATGGAGAAAAATTAATACCAGTTACAATAGGAATCTGCAAAGTGTTAGCAGAATAAGTGGATTTGATTAAATGCAGAGTTGAAGATTCTCTGATTTCTCAGGGAGTTTCCTAATTTTTGTAATACTCAAGCTGTGAACTTTTAACTTGGGTGAACACTACAAGCTTTTAATTCTACTACAAACAAGTAAGTTAAAGAATCCACAGGAAGAAAACAATTCCTTCCCATACTTGCGGTTTCCAAAAAAAGTTATTAAAGGTAGGGATCTGTCTCCTGTTGCTCCCAAAGAAACTTAAAACTTTGTAAATAACTAAAATAAGAAATAACATGGATTCAAAGAATAAAATCCCAACGTTAGTAGACATGGGATAAATTCCTTCAACATTGTATGACATCCAGTGTTTGTGAAGCAGGATAACACACTGACCAAGGGTGTAGGACAATGGAGATCTGCTGGTGCAAAAAAAAGTTCACTCTGAAATACAGCAAGCACTCACCTGGGTTGCAGAGCAGCGAATAATTGTTTTGATTTAGAGGACACTCACAACAGTTCTGCAGGCCATCCTAGCTCTGGGCAATCCATTAGTGTTACCAAAATTAGAAGACGTGAAAAAAAGTAAGGGAAAAAATCCTATCTTTCTGTTTGCAATTTATGAATGCATCCCCAAAGGTGGCAGGACTATTAAATATCCATCAAGCTCCGGTGTGCCAGCACATCAACTGAGTTTGTTTTTGCAGGAAGTTTGGAGGGTCACAATAGCTTTACCGGTGTCTGGCAGAGAGTCCTGGATGCCTGCAGTAGGGATTTTCTACATGATGCATTTTACTTTAAAGCTGTGACAACCAATAAACAGCTCGGATGAAACCTGCATGATCAAGAACCTGAAAGAATGAAAAAATCTTTACCCAAGTGTACTGTGTGTCTCTTGTAACGTTGAAGTGGTTTCCTGAGTCAACAGAACAAGAATTTTTCAAGGGGATAGATATGGAGTGCAAATTTGGAGGAGGAGAAAAGTAAAGAATCGAAGTGGATCTCCCAAAACTACTTTTTTTTTCCCTACAAAGAAGCCTGAACCAAGGTGATATACTTGCCAAAAAGATTCAGGGGGATTTAAACCCGAAGCTCGTGGTTTGCTCCTTTTGCTATAAGCACATATGCGTGTATACCCCACACTGTTGGGCATGCTGACATGTTTGTGATCCACAGTCTAGGGCTTGCCCCCCTGTTTTCTTACAACAAAAACATTTCTGGTGAAAATGCATTTCAGTCTGAAGATCAATGAGCCAGCTTATGCACACTCTTGCTTTCCTCTAGGACTTTGGACAACAGCCCRGTCTAGACGTCATTCTGCGAGTCATACAGACATTATTTTCCTTCATCTCTTCCAGGAGCTTTCCTTACCCTGCAATCTTATCAAAGACTTAGTATTTAAAAGCTTAAGCTTGATTCAGCTTGTTTTTGATGAATTGGCCACAGACCATTTCTACAGGCAGCTCACCAGTCAGAGCTGGGGAGCAGAAAACACCAGCTTCGAGGCTGGGATAGGCAGTACGGGCAGGCTGGAGGCTATGACATCCTCCAGCAGGACTGGATCCAGAAGAGCTCATGTGTCCACAGCTTATGGACAACCTTTCCCTGTGACCAGGAACACCAGAACACATCTCCAAACTCCTTGGTCTCTTTATCACCCCATCTCCCTAGATAGCTTCTCATGAGTGACTCACACTTCTCCATTTGAGAAGGTCTTTTAACTGTTTGGTGGATGTTTAATATCCTGGCTTTTAGCTTTAGCAAACTAAGTCTTCCAGTTTTATGGAGATAGGATCCTGGAAGCTAACATCTTGCCCTGCTTTCTTCCTAGTGTGTGCTTGAGACAGCTTATCAAGATTTCTTGGGTTGCTTTCCTGTTTGCTCTTCCGAGAGTCCCGTCAAGTTAGACTGATGTGTGCTGTAAGGCGTCTAATAATGTTTATAGCTTTACACTAACATTACCTCACTATTGTCAATATTTATGCCATTGTTACAGGGCGGTGTATTTAGATAAGCACACAGCAGCTTGAATTCCCCATCCACTACTACTTGCATGTCTCATCACTGTAAATACTAATGCAATTATTAAGGAAATGTTTCTTTTCTGGATGGGTAAAGAAGGGCAAGTGATATAATCTGCGTAAAAGCAGGAACTTGAACCTCTGTCTCCAAAACCAGGAGCTACTCTCCTAATGAAGAACCAACTTCTGTTAATTCTCTCTTACACAGAGCACTGAGGAGCATCTGAATAGGGAGGGAACAGTACTTCTGTCTCAGTAGTGGGGAAGGTAAGAAGACCTAGAAATCAATTTAAAGCATATTTTTCTTCAATCCATGATGGTCCAAGTAGGCTTGGTCTTAATTTCATTTAGGGTTGGGAAGGGAGTTCAGGAAAACAAATGGGTCTCTCCAGATTAAACATGGGTGGAAGTCTGTGTAATGAATTGAATTGGCCTGAGGATCATTTTGCTCATCCTTACTTTTGTGAAAATATTTGCAATGTGACTTTTGGGCCAACTGAGAACTGCCTCTGTTTGTTAAGGACCGCAAAGAATGTTTAGAGTAGAATTTTGGAAAATGTCTTTGAATAATGTGGATTAGTGGCTGCCTGTGTAATTTAAACTTTGCCATAATTAAATACCAACAGTAATTAGTAAATAACATCCAAAAGCTGAACTTATATAAAAAATATCTTTAGAGAATGACCAACACAAGGACTTATAATATTGGGAAAGCTGCAAATGATCCTGAGGGTTGTCATCTCCTCTTCCCCTCTACCTCCAGAGTACTGGAAAGCTCTATAGGCTCCCTGGAGGGGAAGGATCTTGGATTTCTCCTGCAGCAGCCTGCAGTGGAAAATGGGACTGATCGGTTCTAACCTTCTGCCTGACCAACCTGATTCATCTACTCGGGTGCTCAGGAAGCTCAAAGACTATTTGCTAAATACTTTGTGACCGTTCTCACTAAGAGGATCCCTGGAGCACCTGCTGCCCGAGGAAGTGGGATGCTAAGGGTTTTTTTTCCACCTGTGTGGGATTGGCACCCAGGAGCAATACAGAGAGCACTGAAGGTTTTATTGTTGTGGCTGGGGAATGCTATTTTCTGCTGCAGTCTGCATAAAGCCAGGCTGTATTTCTGTGAGCAACAACTGTTTCTTTGAGAACACATACAGAGACACACGGACACGGGAAATAAAACGAGAGAAAAGTTTAGGAAGGTGGAATGGAAAAGAAAAGAATAATAGGAATCCGTGATTTACGAAACAGCAGAATGAATGACAGAAATAAAGGAGCCTGGAGTTTTCTAAGATTATCTGAATTCATTTGAGAAGCAATACAAGAAGTGAAGCTTTGTACCTCTAGAGACAATATTCCCTCAACTTTTTATGTCTATTCAAATGCCCAGTGTGTGGATTTGTCAAGCTTAAAAGACTAGCAGACTTGGCAATCTAATTCTTTTATCTGCAAGCCAGGTAGGGCACAGGCAACTACCCAAATTTCCCGTATTTTCCTGCCAACATTTTCACTTTACACTTGAAGGGACTTGGTGCAGAGGGTACGTCGAGATGCAGTCTTTGTGTTTGTTCTGCTCTGTAGCAGAGTCATACAAAGATGCCAATGATGTGTGAGGATTACTGGAAAGTCTGACCCTTTGTTTACTTCAAAATGGGCTGAGAAGATCCAAGAAACAGCATTAAGCAGCACAAGCTGAACCTGGCCTGGGAAACAAGAGTCAAGGGAATAACTGGTAACTGGTTTGGGCAGAGCGGGTGCAGAGGGGCCGTATGCTGACTCCTCACCCAAGACAGCCATCCGGGACATAAACATATCTGAAACTAAAAATAGAATGCGTCCCTGGCCTCATTACGAGGAYGCCTGAGCAACCCTCCATCTTCCATGCTGTCTTCACAGCTGGTTGGCCAGCCACCCTCCAAAGAGACACTCACCCAGCCTTTACATCAGGAGGATGTAAGGATGTAAGGAGGATCCTTCTGCTGAGGCGTATCTCTCTCTCCAGAGGAGAGACGTGACTAGTGCAGAGACAATATTCTGCTTTTAGCTGGCTAACGTCAGGGAAGACAAATTCTGCCTCTAGTGAGCATAGTATGTCCATGTTAAGGGTACAGACAAGCAGGATCTAGTTTTGTGCGTGTTCCCAGTCAAGTGGATGAAAGGCAGCTCTAGGTCAGAAGCTGTGTAACAGTGCTAGTATAATGCTGTGCCTGAACTATTAATCCCAACACTGTGGGTGATAAAGACATATCCCAGCATGCCTGTGATGGAGTAAGGAGTTGAAACTGCTTTTCTTTTCTTTTAGGCGAGCATTCCAAGTTATCTAATTCCCATTCGGACTTAAATATGCATTCTTGTTGTCTGCAAGCTAAAATTCAATATCTGAAGATATTTTGTACTACAACTATTGAAACCTAAAACTGTTTTTTTTCCTATTAGTTTCTGATGAGACTGATTAAGATGTAGTGAAGTCAGATCTGGGATGCAGGGTAACACATTCCAGCCCTGCTCACAATAAGAGTCTCAGATTTACTCCTGGATCCCAAGTGTTCCCCTCTGATACAGGATACTGCATTCCCACAGAGTTCTTAAATCCCCGCTATGCAGCAGAAGTGTGTGGTCAAGAGTATTTTGCATTGTTGGATAACAGATTTCAGTAATGTTTCTCACATCTTCAATGCAGCAGAGGCTCCAGTTTTTGAGAGGAGCCACAGTCTCATTCTTTTCTGGGAAATAGCAAAAATCAGACATCAATCAAAGCCACAAAGTCTCCATCTAAAATCTACCTTACCCTCCACTTTCAATGTGTTGCTACTTGCAGATGGACACTAGATCCAGATAAAAGGACTGATCTTCTCCAAGAAAAAGGAATGCCTTCAAACATGAAATATTCACTTCATTTATGGCCTGCAAGATTTCTGGAACTCCATGCTGTGCCACAAACCTTTGGCTGCAGCCCTTTCCATCAGCCCATCCAATTCGCCCCTCGCTTCGGGACATGCTGACTCCATAGCAAAAGCTCATGCAATTCATTTTAATACCTGTCCGATCATCTCATTTTCATGGACCACCCAGACCTCACTGAGCTAAAAGCACTCTGGAAGCTAAAAGATAGCCATATTTCCACATTATTTGTTTTTGGTTTTGTGTTTTTTTCCATACAAATAAACTGTGACAGGCTCACATTGGAAGTGATTGAATCAAATTAAACCTGTTTTCCTATTACAGTATAATCTGGATGGACTTGTTTACACTAATTGGAAAGAAATTATGTGCCTCTGCTAAACTGGTAGGTTTTGATTGTGGGAGGTTCAGGGACTAAAGCACTTCATGCTTTTCACTTCGGGAGTGTGTTAAAGCTATTTTATATAGAAGGCATGTGAAATGAAATGGCCAGAAGAGTGAACTGATAAAATCTCGATGAGCTCAAACCTTGCAGATGGTGAAAACCAACGTAGCTTCATTCAAGTCACCATGAAGAGGAACTGGTCCACTGCGTCCTTGCTCGAAGGAGTTTCTAAGATCGTTTTGAGCATAACACAATGAGAAAGATAACAAACCAGCAGGGAGAGCTGGGGAAGGACAGGGACACCACGACTAATACCTTGTTACTGCTGAGCAGAGACATGGTGTGCTGCGCTGTGGGACAGCAGCAGGGAGGTTTATTATTAAACTTGTAGAAATCATTAATAGGAGACTTGTGCTCTCTTTTGGTTTATTACCATGTTGGGTCCTCTACAAATAAAAAGATAGAGAGAAACATGTGTAAAGAGCTTTGCATGACAGAGGATCACACAGTCACTGGGGTCCAGCTGCTCTACAGCCCAACCAGATTTTCTGCCTGAATTTTTCTTATGCTGTTGCCAAATCAGCAACACTAGAGCTCTTGGGACACATGCARAAATCAAGCAGTTACCCGAGAGCTGCTTAGACGCAAGTCACTAGAGGGATGGGAAATATCTTTGAGGAGTCATTGAGACGAACATACCTGGGACGCTATCTGGAAAAGCAGACTCCTGTGGCCTCAGGCACCAGAATAAGCATTAGCCTCATGGCCTAAATTCTACCTGCAGCAGTTTTATATCAGTGTAATTCCCATGTGTTTAACCAAATGACAATAAGAGCAGTTAATGTTCAATCGATTCAAAAAGCTGAGATGCTATGGCTTTAAAATCTGGAGTTCTTGATTCTTCAGACCTTGCTGCCATATAGCCCCTGAAACTAGGTTTTAGGTCTGTAATTTTAAAGGGGTGGGGGAATTAAATACACCTAGGATTTTTAGATCCAGAAATGCCTATGTGTCTCACAGGGACGTAAGTTTCTACATATCTTAGGACTTAAGATGTTATAAGGTACAAGGTGGCTTTCACTTCAGGTGCAAAAAATTCTGGTTTTATGCTTTTGCAACCGACTGAGAATATAGCAACACTGTAGTGAATGAAAACCAGTTTATGAAAACTGGCTGAGCCAGTTCTAGGCTACCTGTTTAGGTGTTGCTAACACTTTTTCCTGTCCCATGGATATACATGAAGCTGAGACTCTTCCCAGGACAGGACTTGTGTTCATCTCAGAATTAGTGCCCACCGCTTCGGGCGTCAGACTTGCAGGAGCAGCTTGAAGTCACTTATGAAAAATTAGGGCCTTTTTAATAATTGGCAGGTTTACCACCAGGCAAACTGTGCTTTCATCTTAATTGGGGGGGGGGTTGGGTAGAATGGATAAGAAAGGAAGAAAAAAAAAGAAGAAAAAAAGAACTGGAAGGGGGGGAAGAACAAGGAAAAGAAAGCAATGAATCTTGCGTATCATATATAAGCTCCAGGGGCACTGACATTCTGTGCCAGTGTCTTATTTGCATGGCTGTTTCAAAAGAAAAAATAAACAGGCAACTCCACAGCTGCCGATTAGTATTCTGCGGCTGTCCGAGATCTGGCATCGCCCTCGGCACAGCCGACACCGGGAGCTGCAGAGGCCACTGATGGCTAACAGCTGAATCCTCCAGCAGTCGGGCTGCGGAGTTTATGAAGCTGAGGTGTCATTTATTTTAAACTCATTTGGTCTCATGCAATACGGGTTGATTGCTGAGAATGAGGAGATCTGAATATTTTGTTTTCTCATGAAAGTGGCTAATAAAGTGTCTTAGAGCAACCGGGATGCTCAGCTCCAAACACACAGTGCTTTCTTAGCACAGTACAGTTCGGCAATGTGGGCTCCACTTTTTCCAGGGTTTCTATAACATTATGTCAGAACATGATTTAAACGTAATAACAATTGTTTGGCTTGCAGTCCGGGAGGAACATGTGGTACCTTTTTACTGTTTTACTATTTTTATAAGTTAAGCTACATAATTTTTTGTTAACTTAGAGTATCTGCGGTTCCTAGGGAGAACTTGCATTCCAGATTTCAATTTTTTATTCTGTTTCTATGTTTGAAATAGATTTTTATTTTCCTTTTCCAATTGCTTTTAAAAAAGGTTTGTCTTTTAGTGTAAATCCAGATAAAACCATGCTGGTCTTGTCACCAGCACCCTATTGTAACTAGAAGTGGATATTAAATTACCTTGTCCAACTGGCTGATTGCCATTAACTCCGAAATATCTGACTTATCCATGAATTCACTGTATCCGAGACAAGAAGTGTCCATATAATTTTGCTGCTTTTCAAGTGCAAAAGACTGCTTCTCTAATAGAAATTTCACAGTAACCTCTCTTTTCATGTAGTACCATTCACACACCCATTAACCTACGATGACACAAATGTTTGTGGAAGTGAATTTGAAGGTCGCATGCACATGTGTTTGTGGAAACCAAATGCTCTGTTTGAACGTGCAGTTATTCATGCCAAAGAGCATGGGCATTCAGCCAGGGAAGGAAAAGAAACAATACAGCGAGACCCGTCTGGCCAAACAGGGCTAGCAAACCCCTCTTGACTGTTTAATATTGAAACCCCACACTTGTCTRATGTAGTTTTCAGAGTAGCACATGTTATCAGTACCCATACCTTATATATGAGCTGGGAATTGTGCATGGAGGAGCAAGCTGATGTGTACTTACATGATGATAGATGCTCATGTAACCAGCTAACCCCGCCGACAAGCTGCTCGTGGATGCGAATATTTTGTCACACCCACTTGGTTGGCTTTATTTACAGGTGGACTAAAAATGGAACCTGAAAATCAAATTCCACCAGATCTCAGGATGAGAGTCGAGCTCATATCCCAGCAGCCTGTTCCTGCTTACCTTGTGATAGCAGCCACGAGGTTAATCCCTTCCAACAGCTACCCGCTCTCTCGCTTACTTTGGACCAAAAGCTGAAAATGCCTTTTATAATCTCAATATTATATACTACCATCGAGTCTGAACCATAAACCTGACTTAAACCTGTCCCCAAACCATAGCTAAAACTCATCATTTTGATTTATCCCCATTTCAAAAGGARGAGAGCCAAGAGTAGCTAGTTCCTTTTTAAAGGGAAATATTCAGCTCACAAAGCACTCAGAAATAGTTGACAAAATTAATTTAGGATGATCAGTAACTTGCAAGACTTCCAGTAGTTCAGTTAAAACAATTCACCAGGATATCTCGGTGTCTTCAGCTTCTCCACCTGCAATTAATTTCTGGAACGGAAGGTGCAGTTCTTAAAAAATAAAATGCCCTCAGCAGTGCCAGAGCATGAGAAGGGATCTGTGCTGGTTGTGTGTGGCCTCGGTATCAGCTGGGAGAAGTCAAACGATTTTCATTTACCAAGCCGCATGTTCCTGAAGCGTGTGCATGGCTTTGCTGAGTGTGTGCATCAGAATTCCTTTGCACCGTGTGGTATGTTTTTGGGTATGCACTTAAGATTTGAGTACATGGGGCAGGTTACCAGTGAAATCATAGCAGTGTAATTATAATGTTATTATTAGGCACACTTATTCCAGAATAGAAACTACAGAGAAAGCTACACCACTATAACGATGGCAATATAATTAGGCAGTAGACAGACTACTTAGTCATGCTAAATTTTCTAATATGGGTCTGATGCAAAGCCGACAGAATACCCAGGAAAAACAAGATGACTGTGCAGATTTCTGGAGAGGAGCCTGTGCTCAGGCTGTAGGATCAGCTGCAGAGCTGCACGTAATAAACACTGAGTATCCTTAGAAATCTGCAGTAAGAGATATCCCATGCTGATCGAAGATACAGACTTTGCCTTTAATATTGGACTCGAGTCAGTGGCCTGCAATCTGAAAACAATTCTCAGACTACAACAGAGCATTTCATATCTTTATTTCTTGGAGAATTTGACCTCTCTCCTACGAAGCACTGAAATCCAAAATTTAATCTGCAGTTTCTCTCGTAAGCTATGTATCAGGCTGGGAATCTCATCAGAACAGGATTTCTTGTGAGATTTCCAATTCCTGATGTCAGAAAATACCACAAGAAAAGACTTGCTTTATTCTAGCCAAACCCAGAAATTTCAGAGACACGCAAAACTAAACAAGTGAAACACCCCAAGTGTTTTGAGACGCACAGAAGCTTTTTAGGATCCACGTTAATGTGACCAGATCTCTTTGCAGTCCCTCTCTGTTTCAGCCACGACAACCTGACTGATAAATTGCCATTTCTCAGCAGTTCGGGCAGATTTCTTATTTGAAGGAATGAGATTTCTTTGTGCTGAACGTATTCTGTCTTGCTGAAATTGGTGCTATGGGAGGGCTCCACACAGCTAACCATTTCTTAGAAATGGAAGAAAGAAACCCCAAATCAAAACAGAAATTAGCTCAACCTGTTATTAGTGGTTAAAAGGGGAGAAGCTGTAATATTTGAGTCTGATGTGGTCCCACTTGCTCCTAAAGAGGGTTAATTTTTTTTTTAATAGTGAAGTGTAAAAAGCAACTTGCAGCTTTCGCTTCTTTCCGAGAACTCATAAAGATCTTTAGTGCCCTCTACAGCCACACTGAATTCGTTCATACCCAGAACACTCAGCTCACTTTTTGTATTCTTGTTCTTCTTTCTGTTTCTCAAGTGAGCTGCAATGTACAGTCCTTTAAACGAGCTTTCAGCACTGCATTAATCACATGCCTTAATGGGCAAATTCAGCTTTTTTCTTGCTAATATATTTGCATGCTCTTTACGTAACAGAATGCTAAAAAGTACAGTCTGTGCAGCTGGAGAACTACAAGCTTATTTCATTTCCAACCCAGCTATGCAGCATGTGGTTTATATACCGAAAAGAGAAACAGAAGGAACAATTTTCCTCCCTGTGCACCGACACTTCATCTCTTCTGCTTGTAGCCAACTGCCTCTGATTGTGGATAACTCACGGAAAAGTCCTGAAAACCCCAAATTACTTTGCAGCCTCGTACATTTACTGTGAGTGATTTACACAAAGTGTAATGGACCTGTGTGTTGTTTTCGAAAATAAAAATGAAGGCATCTTGACTAAGCTTACCTAGCAGTTTCCGTGGCCAAAGATCTGAAAGCCCTTTGCAGAGTGCGAGACTGATAAAGCTCTCGGTTCAGTGAAAATCAGGATATAACCACGTTGTGAGTTGCGATTACGCACTGAGCCTGGCCATAGCTATAACATCACTTCACCCAGCGTTTCATCCACATTCTTCTGTAGCAAACACGACATCTCTTCTTAGGTGGCTTGCCTTTAACCGCAAACCCAGGTTTTGTGTATTTAGCTTTGCCCTATGGACAGCTGCGTAGTTTCCCACCCAGGAGCAGCTTCCACATGTGTCCTGTAAATACAGCCCACATCTGCTGACCTTCCACCGAGGGTTTTCATGATGGGGCCGTGAACTGTCATAGCCTTTTAAATGTTGCTGCTCTGTCGTTCAGGGTATCTCAGCGCCGCAACCTGGAGGCGTGAGCCCGAGGTTTCAGCTAGCAAAGCAGCCACGAATAGCAGCTTGTACTTGAAGATGGACTTCAGCCACCTTGTACTTGCCCAAATGGGTTAGTGCCGGTCGTGCTCCAGCTTGACCCAAGTCGCTTTAAAATTAGCTCAGGTGCACACATTTATACAAGCTGCAGATGTGTTTCTGGATCACGGTGTAGACAAAAATCACAGGAACAAGGACAGCATCTCTTGAAGGCTTCGCTGTAAGCAGAAGTGCTCGGTAGGGCGCTCAATGGTGCTCTGTTGCCACTGACCACATCGGTTTACACAGCCCATAGGGAAACTGGCAGCCACCCGATCCCGATGAACGTTTGGTAGTGAGAGGGGGTTTTCCAATTACATGCACCATTTGTTAATGGTGGAAACATTGTCCTTTTATTGCTCTGTTACTGTAACCAATGTCTCCAACATATCCTATGTAGGAAAAGTTAACTGATACGAGCTGAGCTATTACTTCATCAGAAACTCCATGACCTGGGGAACTGTTAAAAACCTAAATAATAACAAACCTTTTATTTACAACTAGTAAATTATGCCCATATGTTTCTGAGCAGATCCTTTCTTAGCAGATGAATTAACATGCCAGAAATAATCCATGTTAATACACGTATTTTTTCAGCAAACCCTGATGCTTAATATGGCTAACAACCCTTTTGTTTCATTATGTTTCACCCTCTGTTCTTAGTTTTAGAGTTTCCTGGAAAACCAAATTATTTATTTACTGGGAGAAGGAAGCRGGGGCGGGGGGCAAAAATAAAAATTTTCAATTGAAAATATCATTCTCCCTGTGGTGGTTTCATTTCAAAATACATTTCAATTTTGTGTGTGTGTGGATATGAAATAATACCTCGAAATGAAAACCTGTGTTTCATTTTGAAATGTCAGGCTGAAAAACATTTTCAGCTTAAGATGTCACTTTATTCCTCTGTTTAAAAATATAAAAATAAGAGTCCATGCTTCATTTTAAGCACTTTGATTTTTTATCACATAACATCATTCCCTCATTGCTGACTCTTCCCTCCTCCTTCCCCCTCTACCCATTCTTTTCTATCCTGGAAGAAGGCAGAAAAGGCACAAAACTTGCAAAAATATGGTAGAAATGTTTTTCACCCCTTTTTTATTTTTTCCCAGATAGCATAATGTTGAATAATTTTTTCAGTTTATAACAAAGTGACAAGTGGAAAAAAAWTTTTTTTTTCATGTTTTCTCACTTTTTCACTTTCTGTTGTCTTAAGAACTTTGTATTGAAAAAATATAAGGGGCAAGGGAGGCATTCCTAAAATCAAAAATCAAGAAGCAGAAAAATGAATAACCCCATCCTTTTTCAGAAGCACAGCCTGATCCAAACTCAAGATGAAATAAAAAATCCAAATAAAAAAATGGAAGGAAACCACGTGTTTTATCTGGACATGTTATTTAAAAACATTACATTTTCATTTTAAACCTTCCAGGTTGATTTAAAAATAAATTAAATCAGCAGAAAACTTTTGAAATCAGCAGAAAAAAAACCAAACCAAACCAAAACCCCAAACAATTCAGTAAAAGCTTTTTGTCTTTCCAGATGGAGAGTCAGGCTCCACTGGGGTCGAACAGAATAAATACAGAGATGCTCCTTCCTGAGGCTAAAGGTGTGCAAGGTTTTTCTGTGCAAGGGGAAGGAAGGGTTGAGCATCCAGCAACAGCAAATGCTATGCTGCTCCCTCGCAACATTCACATCCACCCTTAACCCAGGGTGCAAGAAACCTGAACTCAAAATGAGAAGGAACCTCAAGAAATGGTTGCTGGGAGGCACCACGTGCTGCCGCGGCTCCCCGCGAGTCCGAGCAAGTCCTCCAGGACCTCACGTTCGCAGGGAGTTAGTGCAGCTGTGAGGTCCGAGGAGCGAGAGAGATGCTGGTGGGCACTCAATTTGCCAATAAAGTAAACCACTAACACCTTCAACCGTCCTTGCTTGGATAACAGCACTGTTTGTCTAAGGTTGGGCAAACTCCTGGAAAAAAAAAAATTCACCCCGTTAAATGCTGCGGGCTCAGAGTATCGGCCACAGGAAAGCACTAACGTTCAGGATATTTCCAGTTGCGAGCTGGCTCAGCGTGTGCTTTTGTGTGTTGTGAAGGAACATAATCTGTTACCATTTACAGGTTTATGCCACACACGCACATACACAGACAAATTATGACAGAGGATACAAGTGTAGAGTAGCTGATGACAATAAAATAGGATTAGACTGGAGCCTTGTCTTCACTTACTGATAGAAAAGGAAAATCTCACAGAAGACAAGTTTAATCCAGCTGTGAAACGTTTCAGGGGGTCTTAGACACATATCATATACCAAGTAAAGAATAATAGAAACAATAAACCTATGATAGACACATCTGAGTGTTTTGAGCGGAGGTATAATCACTTTATCATTTTTTAAATGATATGCAGAGTTTATATTTCTGCAGTTTCACATGCACCATGAAAGCAAACAGTGAATCCGGAGTGATCTGGGAAGAGAGATCACTGGGAGGGAAGAAATGTTAGACTTCAGATTGGTTTTCTACCCCATAAATTCAGCATTTCCATGCTTCTGTTCTTTGTTCAGTTCCACACACCCACCCTGCTTAAATACACTCTTACAGAAATAAAGAGGTGCATTGCTCTTGGTAGGGCTCCTTATTTTCCAGCCAGTTCCTAAAATATAAACATATTTTTTATTTTGCATAATTGATCTGCTGGGTAAGAAGCTGTTTTTGTACTGCGAGAGCAGCTGGCTCCCAGTTAACCTTGCCGTTTGATGCATGAATTGAACGCAGCTACAAGCAGACAGCTACATGCTGCAAAATTACAGACAAATTTAGGATGGAAAATGCTGATGGTAAAGATTAAGGACTATTTTTAGCAATTAGCGTTGTCTGGAAGCTTAACTCATGCTCAGGTTGTTCTTTTCAGCTTCTCGTTTGGAATGGATAATGATGGATGGATCATTACTCTTATCTCCTCCAGCTCTTACTACGCTACTACAGAAACCCTATAGAAACTGCAAGTCACACGTATGGGGAAACTGGGAGGAGAGATTGCAATTGCACAAGACCGTAGTTCATGATCAGAGTTTATCCAGTTTTTTAGCTTTGTGAGCACAGTAAAAAGCTCATTTACAGCCCCTCCTATCTCTAGCTAGATTACTGCTTCTAGGAGGCAATGTACATAAAAGCCATTGAAGCTATCCTGCTGTGCTGAGGAGAGCGAACAAGTTTCCAAATCTCAGCAAAACATTTGCAGTGCAGATGAGAAGTGGGGAGTTACAGGACAGACCCAAGGACATCATTTTCTGTGAAAAAGGAGGCAGGGGAAAGAAAATGAAAGGAGAAACTCAGAGCTCTAAACTGAGACTGGATGAATCGGGGAGTATTTCTGTTTTAATAATCATTAGTCTATCGTTTTGCAGATAGTGAAATGACTCCATGACTCATTTATTTTGTGCTGTTTGCACCAGCCCAGGTTCCTGTCTGTGCTTCTGGCTATTGCTTTTTGTTGCTGCTGACTCGGTTTAACCAACCTTGACACTTAAAGGCCAAAATTAATCTTCCAAGTAAAAGATGGCCAAGATTACTAAATTATGTGCCTCTTCGTTATCTTTAGGTACCTTCTTAGGACAGATGAATTGCCTCAAAGTCAGGGAAGAAAATCCTACAGGGAGAAAGCAAAGAATAATGTGCAAATACTGAATGAAAAAATGAATCTGCACCAAAGGAAAAAGCGAAAAACACACATGCCATTTTTTTCCCCCACTCATTCTGTTTCCTTTATGTTCACTGGTTCAGGGCCGCTGGTAGAAGATGGAGACATATATTAATTCTCCATGCAGAAAAGTAAATAGTGATCTCCGTCCTCTGGGATTCAGACGTCTGGTCTCAGCTGTCCCTGAGGAATCTTCCTCCATTGCCTAATGGTCTCTGACCATAGCAGATCCATTTAAGGGATACCATATCATTTTCTAAAGCCTCATTTAGACTCATACACAAAAAAAACATCACCCTGTCACACTGAAGCGATTTCAACCCCGTAAACCTCCTTTTTCTTTATTTCTCATAACTAATTTAAAATGCAGGGATGGATTTAAGAAAGAAAAAGAGAGGTAAAGGAAGGAAGGAAAGGAAATAGCACAGGAGCTAACTTTCCAGAGTTGCATTAAATGATGGATTTTAAAAGTCCATTTTAAAGAAAGTTGTGTAACTTTTTTAGAACAAGTGCCTGCCATAAAAGAGAGAGAAGGGAAAAAGACATTATCTGGTCTACTAGTTTTCAGGAAGTTGTGGTCCCAATTCCCTAAAAATAAAATTTCTTTATGATCATCATTTTGCTTATTACTTCTGTTATAGTAGCACCCTGAAAACCTCAGCAGAACTTGGGATCCTATTGTAAAAACAGATTACTGGTGACCAGATATAGTCTTCGAATAAATCTAAAACAGGGCATTGGTGTAAATACAGAAATTCTCTCCAGAGGAGGCTCAGGAGCTCAGAACTTGTTTTTAATCTTGAGTTCAGATGAAAAATGCAGATATCATCATTATTTGTGAACTCAAGTATTTAAGAAATATTTATTTTGACTTTATGGAAATGTTTGACTGTGACAAGAACAAAATGTTTATTTTAACAATGTTTAGCCTCTATCATTTCAAGCTACACATTAAAATAGAAATGATAGCAATAAAAAGATTTGCCATGAATGATTTGACAGAACCAATAAGTGCCTGTGAACCATTCTGGTTAACGTGAGAGGGCATTTCCTAGTGGGAAACTTCTCTGGATGAAACTTTTCAACCAAATCAAGCCAGATTGCAAACCGCCACAGGACGGACGAGGCTGTAATGGAAGCTCATAAAATAGGAAGAGACTTGCTRAAGGGCATCTCGACAGCAGGGCCAGGAGCAGAATGAAATCTCCTGCCTCCTTATTCAYGGTGTAGTTTAGTCTTTAACTGTACATGAATTTATTCCCATGCAACAGTCCTGCTGCGCTCCCTGTCCAGCACACCTCACAACTGCCAGCCTGGGGAGAAAAATCAGCCCATCTTTCTAGTAAAYGACTGATTTCATGGGCCACTCTGGTAATGCTATTAAAGACGATATTTTTGAACAATAAGTAATCTGTTCTCTGGGATATTTGTACAGTGGAATTCCTTTTCCCTGCCCTGATTTTTTTTTAAGAAATAAAACTAAATTGCTATAGGTAATCTAAAGCTGACCTGAATAATTTATGGTAGAAAATATGGTTGGTGTGGAGCCCATCTCAGAGAGTTTTAACTTTTCTGGGTCAGAACTTTAACTGGTAAAATTTAGTACAGCTCTGAAATCAGCAGAGCAAAGATCTGGCCTTATAGATTTAAGGACAATAAAATATTCTGTAATATTTCAAACCTTTTTGAAGCCTCCAACTGAAATGAATGGAGTTGATTTTGGGGCCTCTCTGAAATGACAGTTTATCAGATGCTACCAACTCTGGGCTTGTTACACATCAGTATCAGCAACTATTTCCTTAACCAGAGGATCTTCATGCTGTAGGGTCTGCCTGGGATGAGATATGGGGGGTCCTGCTTGGCCCCACTATGCCCAGATCAGGACCAAGTGACCTGGGATGAACTGACCCAACTCCTCTCTCCCAGCCCCAAAACCAGGGTGAGCAGGATAGCGTGTTAATGCAGTGCCCTCTGCCGGGAAAATTACAACTTTTATCCAAATTTCAGGAGCCCTTTGGTCACACCAACTAGGAATTTCCCAGAGGAGGAATCTGCATTTCGCCTCTCTTGTTGCTATAACCTTGGGGAGTCGATTCTGGAGCCTTGCGGACTTGGGCGGCAGTTGTTGTGTTTCATTGCCATGTATGAATTTGCTATTCATTTCCAAAGTTTCCTATAAAAAGCTTTAAACCATTTCTTCAGATTGTAGTCGGAGCTCCCTGCTGGAGATAGAGCATTTCAGAGTCTTTTCAAAGGACATATAATAAATAAACAACCCTGTAGCTTGGAAGAAACGCTGTGGAAAAAAACCCAGCTACATCATGTGCGTGCATCTATAGTGTAGCTGTGTGTTTCCAATTTGTTCCTTTTCCATCGCTTTTGAAGCCAGACACCCATAACAGCCAACTCAATCTGCCATGAACTTTGGTGATACATTGGACTGTGATCATCTGTCATTTAAATGTCTCCACCCAGATCTGCATTAAATAGTGCACGACAGGAAAGCAGGCCTCAGGAAGCAACAGCCTTTGCCTGAGAGCAGAATTATGAGTTGCCAGAGGGTTTTTAATTTTTTTTTACCTAAAAAGAATAAAACATATAAGTAACCACATTTTCTTAATGCTCTTCCTGTTTCTGTTTATTAGAAAATAAACAAACAAAACAACTTGGAGAAAAAGGTTTCTTGTGGTACCATCTTCCTGCATGATCTAGAAGTGCAGGATACCTGAAATGAAGAGCAAGCCCTCCCTTAGAGTATCTTTACCTACTTCAGATTTGGAGCAGAAAGGGCATACTGGGAAATGTTTCCAACTACCTGCAGAAGAGGTCCCTGATCAGCTACATTATCCTATGGATAATGCTGAAAGTTTTGTCCTGCATTCCTGGCACAGAGCTGATCCCTGGCTTCAGCACTTTCTGCAATGTGTTGGGCATCCACCCATCCAAGTGGGTGTTGTCCTTTCAGAAGGAGACATTCAACCGCTGGCAGTAAAAGGATCAATCTGTCAAACCTCAGGGGATGAGGCAGTTTGGGGCACAAGGCTTTTGGGTGCTCAGCCAAAACCAAAACGGCGCTTTCAAACTTTTCAAGCTTTACTTGTTCCTGTGTCAACATGTTTGCTTGCTGGGACATGACTCGCACAGGATTTGGTCTCATTTTAACTAAGATGCACGAGGTAATTTATAGAGGAAATAAACCTCTTGTGGTAGAATACTCTTAGTAAAACAGGTATGTGCAGTGCACATCCTTTGATGTTATTTAAAATGTATATTATGACTCTAGGTTTTATTTCTGGATTTGGTTTAGTGCAGTTGATACTCTTGCATTTATTCAGACCTTTGCAGGCAAAGGGGTCTCAGTGAACCAGATGCTGGATCTGTGTGAAATGCCCCGATCCATATTTCCTTCTTCTTGACTCTGAAATCAGCCCTACATATTGTGTCTTTAGCAAAACAAAACAAGCAAAAAACCATCTTCAAGCTATGATTTCCACCCAGATAGCCATTAGATGTGACCTCATACATACTGGGTCTAAACCTTCAAATGAGAATAGCACTGATATGCAGAACCCCTTTAGACTTGTGGCCCGTTATCACCACAGTCTCTTTATGGAGAACCCAAACTTACAGGCAACTACATCTACCTATCTGAATATAATTTAGCTGAGACTCAAAATCCAAATAGCTATTAATTTCAGAAAATTCAAACTTAGCAGAAGGAATAGTTTCCTCTTGGATGGCCTGTGTTTATTTTAACCGTACTTTGGTCCGTATGATTAGTGCTGCTTTCTTGCTCAGGATATGGGGAATTGCAAATGTTAATTTTTCTGACACACTATAATTACTGCAGACATCAACTGTTTTTATGCACCTCTCCAAAAATATGGTCAATAGTGTTTGTACAGGAAATTCTGGCTTGCAGGGAACGCCCTGGATTTCATCCGTTCCTGCTTGTAACTCAATCTCTTTGAAAAATCAGAAAATACCTGGTTTTACTCATCTAATTTGTAAGTTGCATGAAACATTGGGTTTTGGTCTAGACATCGCTCCTATATCCATGCTGGCTATATAAGTTTTCCAGGAATACCTTCTTTATGTCTTTCAAAATGTTCCTAGCATTCTTCTCAAAGTAAGAATATATTTGCAGTCATTTCTGCTGCCTTTTTCATTATGAATAGAGAATCAGCAGAAAGTCACAGTCTAGTATGGTGGAGAGGGAGAATCAGGACACTTGGACTCCAAGTCCTCTTGCAATTATTTTCCATCACCGTACCATCATGTCTGTAATTAGTGATGCATTTGATGGCAGTAGGGGCTACTCATGGATCACAGTTTTATGCAGCACTACTGAACGTTTTGCAACCCACATTTCAGCACTGATCACCGGGCAGAGGCCACTTGTCCACCACTTTTCTTAGTGCAGTACGTCTGGCAAGGCAAAAAGCAGGACAGAGCAGGCATACATTGTGCCCGCTGTCAGTTTGTGCTCTACAGCTATTATGTGCTCATCCTGCCCTACTGTAACCGTACAGGCAGTGCAGGATTTGGTCAAGCTGAGCAATGAAGTATCTTCAGTCTAGGTATCCAACCCCAAGAATCTAAAGAAGAAAGGGGAAAGAAAAGAAAAAAATAAAACTAGCAGCAGTCACATCCGATGAGTTACCATTACTTTGCAGCGAATATATCCCACCTCACCACATCCTTCTGTCATGGTGTCTTTCCCTTTTGCAGAAGACAGGCAGCTTTCATGACGGCTACGCGTGTCTTCTCTTTTTGCCTCATCCAATAAAAGGTGCTTTAGCCAGGACTGCATACACCCAAACCCGTAGCCTGTGCATTCATGTCATTGTTGGACACAAGCCCAAATCTTGTTATTTAAGACCAGAGGCATCACTGCTACCAGCTGAGCATTTATGTCTGTAGAGTAATAAGAATTGAAGTCAAGATAAAAATGAAAACAGCCCSTTTTCTGAGGCGAGCTTTACCTAAATATCAAATACTGCGTACCAGGAGCAGTTCCAAAACATTATTTGTGATCCTGATCTGGCCTGGGGACAAGAATATTACTTACACAGACTCTAGCAGCACTGCACATAACTTTTATGAGAAGCTATCCTGCCAATTACTGCAACTGGAAACATACGTTTGCACGCTGAATATGTGGATTATGGAGAGATTTTTGTTTGTTTGTTTTGGGGTTTTTTAGTGTGTGGAATGTTGGAGACTTGGTTTCCATTTGCATGTGTGTGTCTATAGGATACACTCCTAATGGAGCTCTTTGAATTGCTTTGAGTGGCTAGACCAAGTGTGGATTATATTCGTCTGGAAAATAACACTTATGTATCTAGTGCACTTCAAATAAAAAAAAAAAGAAATGGTCTAATGGTTCTATCATCTACCTTAAGCACTTCTGTAGCTCTCAGGCTAATATCTGGTTACCTCGCAAATGGGAATTCTTCAACACACCATACTTTCATTAAAAAGAAAGATGACTTGTTGAAGCCACACATTCTTGTGGAAACAGATCAACTCTGACAAAACCTTTTTTGGAACTTTTTTTTGTGCATAGCTAACAAGAGATTGCCAGAGTAGCCTGGGTAGCTAATGATCTCTTGCAATGTATGGGACTATCGACCTCAAGTTCCTATCAGAAAGATGTAACTTCAGAAGATGTGGGTGTGATGGAACGATGGCTGTGTCGAACACAATGCCCTATGTCATATAGGAGAGATCCTTAAAATTCAGCCTTAAATCCTCAAGATTATATATTGGACAAAATCTAAAGCTAAAGGAGTTTCAATCTGGCTGTTCTTATGACAAAATGGACCAGGTCTTCCTGATTCAAATCAGCATTTGGGCAGTAAGCAAAGGTAAAAATGAGCTGAATAAGTTCTGTCAATGTCAGAAGGTATACGGTGTACACCTTTGAGAAAAGAACGCTGCATGATAAATAGTTCCTGAGAATAAAAAAAAAAAAAAAAAAAAGGTGTTTAACGCAATCTAATTTTGTGTAAAAGCAACAGTTGATGACAGCCAGCCAGTCAGGGCACATTGCAGATGGTGTTTTTCATGGCTGTAATCTAATGTCATAGCTTTTGCAGAAGTGGAATTAAAAATCTTCAATTCTTTGTGGTGAAGACAGACAGATGCTTTCCTGCTTTAATTCCTGAGTGGCCATAACATGTTCGTTGACATTTCAACTTGATGTTTTAATTGGCTTATTTGAATAAAACTCAGACAGGTTATGTTGCTCAGTTTTATTTTGTGTCTCCCAGCCCAGCAGCCAACAAAAAGAAGACAGCAGGACAAGGAGGGGCAGTGACTTTTCACCTCTCTGATTCTCTCCGTGTTTTGTTTAGCTCTTAATATATTTAAATTCATGCCTTGTTAAATTAGAACTGTGTCCTGGAGGGACTGAAGTCAGCCACTGCAGTCCAAAAAGAGGGTGCCCAGCATTCCTTCCAATTGTCCAGGAAAACTTTTTTTTTAAAGATTTTTTTTTTTTTTAATTCATTCATTTCTTTCTCCTTTGCAGCTCTAAAAATGTACACGTAATGTACCTCACAGTCCATCTCAGCGGTATGCTGCAACCCTGGAACCAGAGAAGGTGGTTCCTTAATTTTTCCAAACTGTGGAGGCCACTTGCTGGGGTGGACCACACCTCCCTGTTCCCACCGTCCCAAGGAGAAGGGCAAAAGCTTGTCTAGACACCATGCACACTTCTGTGTCTGCAGCAGTGGCACTTTCTAAAGGCTCACGGACTGTTCGAATATCACTTGAACCCATCAGGGAAGTGGAACTCTCAAGTGAAGAGCGCTGTGACCTTGCTAACCTGGATGTCTGTGGAAATCAGTCCAGCTTTGGGCGATTATCATTCCTTGCCAGAAGGATGAAGGGTCAAGAGGGCTGGATGGAGTGAGAGGGGAAGAGGAAGACAAGGAAAGCAGATGGTTAGCACATAGGCTGATCTAGCTGCTGTTTCTCATCTAAGACTTGTTTAGGACCTGCCTACAAACTGCTATTCTCCTCTGAATACTAAAAAAGTTAGAGATGCCAAAAGCCACTCACTCGTTAGTCTGGTGAATACCTTATGACACAACTGCAGCAGCATCAGTATCAGTTCTTCCCCCCCCCCTTATTTTTTTCTTAAGTAAAGATATATGTCTTTACTAACTTGGTTTGCGTTTTTCTCTCTCTGTACATAAATGTAGCCCATAAAAGGATATACAGTTTTTCTCTTTGCTCATTTAGGTGAGCAGATAAAGCTGAAGATCAGTATCTGCAAAACCATTGCGACTTCCAGATATCCTTGATGGTTATAACTGTGTATGTGTGCATGTGCACACCTGCATGCGTTACGGCTCAGTGATATCTAGTCTTTGAGAGAATGACAGGGAGAACATGAGGTGTGCTCGGTGTATTAAGCAGCAGGTATCTCAGGTACCACGGATGAAGCGCATTCTGAGTGGGAAGTGAGTTTGCTCGTCCCAGGTTAGTGCTTGAGGTGCAAACCCGCAGCACAAAGCTGCCACAGACCATTAGCAGAGCTGGGCATCCATCTCTGTCAAGGGGAAGGTCAGGGCTCAGTTAGCATGGAATCTGAATTACCTTCACTCTGGAGAAACAGGCACTCTCGGGTGGGATGGAGGTCACTGCCAGGGCAGCATCAGAGAAGCCCCAGCATAGACTGCTGCCTTCGAAAAAGAGATTTCAGCTTCACCTTCAACACTGTCTTTGCAACTATAGAAACCCCATGATTTTGTTCCTTTCCTGTAAGCTCTCAGAGTAGAGCTGTTCTGTTGCCCCTCTCCTGTTCATGTTCCTCTCGTCCATTTGCACCCACATAGCTGTTTAGTCCACCTGAAAATCCACATCAGATTCCAGAAATAATCCAGTAATAATAAGTTGGTGCCTCGTCTCACTGCAGTAAGGAATGCCTTCACTATGGTGAATATAATTTTTCTGATACATAGGTAGCTTTGCTGAAAAAAATGAATCAAAGTAAAACTGGCAAACCTTGAGGAGAATCAAAATCTGTGGAGCAAATCCTGAGCAGCTGTCATTTGTCATATTTCCATCAGAACTAGTTCTTTGATGATCAGTCAACCTAAACTCAGGAACTGGGCTGTAACGGTGCGAGCATGAGAAAAATCAATGTGATCCTGAGATGTTTCCTATGGAATAGAGGCAAGTCCATATGAAATGAGTCCGTCCTTCCCATCAATCAACTGTCAAACTAAATTATTTCAGAGTTCTAGTACTGAACCTCTGGAATACTGTAAGAAACATCTTTTTTAAATTCTAAACTAAGCAGCAGCAGACAGCTGAAATAAAAGCATCTCCTTCCAAAGCAGCAGTCAGGATAAACTACGCGCGAGCAAATTTGTCAGTCCTGTACATTACTTCATGTTTTCACCTGGGAGTTTTCAAAAGCAAACTGCATCTTGGGCTGCCAACAGTGTTTGAGCCAAAGTCACTGCCCGAGGTTGCCGCTGACTGTCCCGGCCAGCGTGAGACCAGCCTTTGCACGAGCGGTGTTGCAATGCAGCGAGTTGCTTCTCTCCAGGCTGCTGTTGGGAGGAGTCCGACCTCGGTCCAAGACATCAGCTCTCAGAAAAAAAGTTGGTCCTTCGAGCTATCTGCTAAACCAAGTCCTTTCAGCTTGAAGGAGGCTCTTCCCATGATACATCCCTGGGTGAGGAAAGACTGGTGGTCCCTGGCCCTTGCTGGGAAGCGTTGGTGTTTGGAGGGATGAGCCAGTTCTCGCTGCTGTCTGCTGGCGCTTACACCAGGCTGGGCTCTTGTCCAGTCAAATCTCCACCTGCTTTTATTAAGAACTGCCCAAAGCCCAACTAAAATAACATTTTTCATTTTATCTTTGGTTAACATGATGCTAAGAAAGCAAGGAACATGAAGAAAAGCAGTGAAATTAAAAGGCTCCACTTGCTAAACTTCTTGATAAATTTTATTTTTGGATGAATCTTATTTAGAAAGCCCTCCTCCACTTGCATTCAATTCAAAATTCACCCAGACACATATAAATCCCCACACGACACATGTGTGCTGATGGACAGAATTTGAGCATGTGTGCCGATACTTAGCAAGAAAGAGACACGCATTTTGTTCACGTAGCAGAAAGGAAATTGTGCTTTACTGTATTGTTTACTCTTCCCAGTACTTTAATTTTCCCTTTGTTTAATATTTCAGCAGAAGCCATTTATCTTCCCTGATGATCAAATAAACTGGGTGGTAAAATAACGGATATGCAATTCATTGGGAGAGGGAAAATGGTATTATAAGGTAGACCAAAGGGATATAATTTGGAAATCCAGTAATGTGTGATTTGCTAACTCACGCTTGCCTCAGTGCCCGAGGGAAAATATTGTTTTTTCATACCAAGCGAAGATACGGGTTATCCTTTGACAGCACCGCAGCACAGGGGATTGCAGCTCTGAAAGCCGATACTTGACTGCTTAAAATATCCAATTCAAAGCAAGATCTTTCTCGTCAGTGAAGATAACAGGTAATGAAGGTAGCAACCGGGATTTGGTTTTCCTGAAGCAGAAGTAGCTAATTAGGTAAGACAGGGTGAGGCTGAAATGGTGGGAGACTCGAGCGTCAAGAACAAAGTGATGCTGCCTGAAAACCAGAGATTTTTCCTTGGTCCTCCATGGCCTTGATCCAAGGCCAGCGAAGTCTTTCCATGGGCTTCAGGGGGACTTTCAATGCAGCAGACCAGAATGAACTGGACTCCCAACGTGGCCCTATAACTAACGGACTTCGCTGCCAGTTCAACCGAGTGAGTAGGTATAACACATCTTGAGGAACTGCTACCAGAAGATGGGAAATTTTAGACTATTGTTCCCCTTGAGTCTTTTTTTTGCAGGCAGAAGGCCAGGATTCACTTCACTTATCTTTCCATCAATAGTTTGTGGGGTGCAAATACTTATCAGCCTTTTTGTGCTGTAACAGTCACTTAAATAAAAGGTCTTAATGTTCCCTATGAACTTAGAGCATGGGTTTGCATCAATTCACTTCCTTTCATCATTTATTCCTAGGTTTACAGAGGAAAAATGGGAATCTAATACCCATGTAAGCAGCACCTATTTGATTACAAACATACAGGAAAAATATCACTTGTTCTTTTTAATCTGTTTCTTGTTCAAATTTTTTGAGAGTCCTGTGGCTGGCAGACATGCAGACTTTATATAACACAATCAACAAGAAAACAGATAAATTGTATAGATCAGAGTTGTTATTTCATACCTATTTTTTGCAGCAAATTGCTAAATTAAAATTAATTAAGAAACCTTCTGTGAGTATCAAAGCTCTTTTAAAAGTACCTTCTTTTTTCCTCTGATCTGAATTTTTTAGTTTGAAGATGGATTAACCAAATTAAGAACAGGAAAGTGTAACAACATGACATGCCTTTGAGGACCAGCCTTAATTTTTCCAGCATATCTCATCTAACCACATGAATATTTTTTCCTGTGAAGTAGTATTTAAATATTTATTTTAAAATGGTGAAGTGCCTTCATATAAAGACACAAATAATTGTTTTAGTTGGCAGGTGAAAGATCAAATAAAATACCTAAATGTGGTTCAGATATTGACATTTATTATTTTTTATGAGAAAAAATGTACCCTAAAAGAAGACCTCAAAATACTTGATTATTTTTGGGAGCAGACTGTGGGTAAAAAAAACACCATTGCTATCTCGAATTTTTGAGAATGAAAGATAAAGTAGATTATTATTCATAGGCATATGCTTGTTTATGTGCTGGATAGTTCTTTTTATTTTTAAAATTTTTGTAGACTCAAAGACTGGTGATGTTTCTTATGGGTAGGGGAGCATGACGTTCTGCTTGTATCAGTGTTACAATTACAATGACTGAAGCTTCAGTTTGTCATTAAATCACTATTATACTTTCAATTTAGAAAATCTGTTTTTCTGTATGGAGTCTCTGGAACCTAATAGTGAGATTGAGCTCCCATTGTCATCTTGGCTTTAGTGGTGCCACACATTTGGGCATCTCTGCTATTTGTTCATTTTCACAAAACTTTAGCAGCATAATATCTCTGAGACTTCTACACCTAGACAAAAACATACAGAAAGTTTAAAAAAATAATGTGGGTAAATGGATTCACCTGCATGCAGACACATGCACACTCAGAGTATGATCATTTCCTAAGTAAACTGGGCTTAAAAAATGACGAGAAGAATCAAAGACAAAAATAACATCTTTGATTCCTACAGAAGGGATCTGGCCAGGTTGTATCCTCAATGCAAACCTTCAAGTTCCTTTCCAGGAACTGAAATGTGACTTTTTTTCCTAGCATTTATAAAAAAACAGACTTTTTTTCATCCCTCTTTATTTGTTTCTTTGTAGAAGAAAAGGTAAAATTTCTGTTGTAATATCAAGACTTTCTGTTTGCTTAGATTTTTTTTTAATTCTTGCTGCTTCTTTTTTTTTTTTTTTAATTATTATTATTTAAAGGATCCAAAATATTTTTTGAGAAAAGCTGTGGAGTAAATCAAAAGTCAGCTGCACCGGACTTCACAAACGTTATCAAGGCATTGGATGGATATTTATAGTTAGGAAAAGACTTTGGTTTCTTAATTTCACATCTTGAGTTTAATAGACATGACAAACTCGGGCTCTGCTACAAATGTTTTCTCTAAGTCTAATTGCCAAGCTCAGCTAGAAATAGGGTATAATTGTTGCCCCCATCTCTGCTAAGTCTGTCTCAGATTTTCATGGCACAAGATCAGCTGGGCAAGATGTGTTTTCCTCAGTGTTTCCCTTCATAAAAACACAAAAGCCTGCTTCCAACACTAAATTTAGTGCTTGATGTTATGATGGAAACTTTTTATCGTTTCCTATCCTATATAAAGTCCCTAGGAGAAACCTGCTGCTTAGAGACGAACAAAGAAGGGATGCAGAGCGTATGGATGAGAGGAGGTGATGAGGTGACATGGAGGTGCTTTGCTACAAAGAGCCCAGGGGTAGCGGAGCACTTTTTCAGCAGTGAAGCTGAAGCTTTCCCACCTGGGGTCACCTTGACTGCAATATAAAAAGCATCCTACACAGGAGTGCTGGAGGAGACACAATTTTAGTTCCTGGCCTTTCACAAGTGCTGTAGGAAGTCAGGGAAATAGCATGTCCAAGTAGCATGGATGACCCTTCCACTTAGCGTGGATCAGTACTCATTGACTCAAGAAGTTGCACGTTTCTGAAACGGTAGTATGAAGAAACCTTCCAGCACCACCATTACTCTGCCTTGCCGAGAACGGTGAAGATCTAAAGAATCACATTTCAAAGTCTGAGCTGTATTTCCACTACTTCTTCTGCACGTGGTTAAATCCTACCGTTGACTTTGAGGTGGGCTGATTTCCAATAACATGGCAGCAAACACTGCATAAAGGCAGTGTCCACGCCGAGACATAAATTAGATTGCATGGGATGGAGCTGGTAGATATGCCAGAAGAAGATGGCAGTCAAGCTGAACTAAACACTGTAGCTTCGTTAATAGCCAAGAAGCCTAACCGAGCTGTCTCTGCATGCTAAAACATTCTGCATTTCAGAAGGCAGGAAGGAAAGCAATTTATAATGTTAATCCCACAGAACTAGAGCTATTCCTAACGATGCCAGCCTGCCCAGGCACGTTACAGAGAAATGTTTTCTGTCAGTACTGCCAGATTTATTGTCTATTCATCTCTCTTCTGAAGTAGAAGAGGGAGCACTCAGTGACAACTTGTTTTTCTGATGGACTGTAAATTTTATCACAGAGAAACTCTTTACGTCATTTAGAAACATGTCTTTTTTATAATCAAAGATGTCATTGTGATGAAATCAGTTGCGTAGGTGACACTGTCACTTAGGAGTATTCATTCGTACTCAAAAATACAAGCACATAAAAGAGGATGGAGATAGTATTGATGCAGGCTCAAAAGGCAGTGTGGATAAATTGTATGAGGCCCCAGGTGTTTATTAATACACATTGCAAAGATGATGCGGGTTATATGGTCAAGACCTGCTCTGAAATAAGTCATGTCTCCCTGGTAGCATACATTATGCCATGATCCTTTACTAAGACTTTTCATTTAATGATAAAGGTCCATTCTGGGAAAAAATAAAAACAAAAAACAAAAAACAAAAACACACACACACACAAAAAAAAAACCAAAACCCAAACACCAAAAAAAACAAAATAGCAAAAACCCAAGTTACATGCACATTACAGGCCACCATTTGGTAATGCTAACCATGTCTGACATGGAAAGCAAACATGGTCTCCGGAGCGTTTGTTGCAATGAGTGGAGCAGCAAGAAGAGAACGGGGGTCCAGGCACTGGAAACAACATATCGTGGCTAAGATTGATGGAGAAGTTGTTGACTTGGACTGATTCTGCTCAGAGGGAGGTGGCAAATTGAGGAATTTATCATAAAAAGCTGTAAAGCAGGACATTAAAACAGACATTGGGTTAAAATATACAACAACAAAAAAAGAGAGGTTAATTTGTTTTCATCTGCTGGTTACATTCCAAAAGGTGAAGTTTGTTTTTTCCTCTTGAACTAGCTTTAGAGAGGAGATACGCACCATATGCCACCAGTTGCTCTTGCATACAGAGCTGTAGCAAGATGTTTGCCAGAGGTTTGAACTCCGATGAGCTTGGCCTTTCCCTCCCAACTTTCATTTCCAGCTGTTTATTTGAATGTGACTTTCAGGCTGGTGAAAACATGCTGGATTAACAGGCCTTAAAAATTAAAGACTATTGATCGAGGCAGCAGGTAAAGCAGAGGCAGCTGTCTCTCTGGCATCCTAAGATGGTAAATATTTGGAGGCCAGTGGGTGACTGTGGTTTCTAACACAGCTGAAGGTTTGCCTGGCTTTTGTTGTAGGAATTCGCACTCAACAGCATACATGCCCATATAAGACAGAAAAATATTTCCACATTCAGAGATTTGTGCATGTCAAGGCCAGAGGGAGCATGGTGTTAATGTAGCTGAGCCTGTGACACTTACACAGGCTGAATAATTTAACCCCTTGGCTTCTACAGTAAAGGTTTGTTCAGTCTCTGGCAGTAGGAGAACACTGAATCCACAAAATCACGCCTGAAAGAGACCGTGCACCCTGTAAAACCATGCATCGGTTTTAAACTCTCAGGATCTTCAATATCTTTACGAGTTCAGAAGCTCCAGGGATGTGGTTGCTCCGATGCTGGTGGGGATGTGGTCTAACTTGTCAAAGGCTGACTGCTCAAAAAGGGAGCCAAATCTAATCAGGACAATAATGCAAAGCATAGCACGGGCTTGTGCAGCAAGGCTGGGTCTGTCACTCTCTATTAGTTGATACGTACGATTGCTTAACTGCCCCTTTACTGTTTTGTGTTTTCTAGTATGTCCCAGTCTTAATTCCACCAATAGACATAAAACTTCCTATCATGCCAGTCACAGAGACAATTATATAAGAAACTTTTTTTTTTGTTGTTCTCCCTCTCTCTTTATTTCAGTTTAGAGAAACAAAGAGGTCCATTCATTCAATTTGCAGCTGAGTCTCTCAGGTTATGTAAATTGTTAAATCATCCATGCTCTTTCTTTTTAGCCATATTGCAAGCAGTGAATTTCCATACCCAGTTTAAACTTCACAATTGATCTATGCCGACAAGCACGGAGAGCAAGAGAGATCAAGAGTTTCATCTTCTTTGGTTCCTTTCTCCTGGTTAACCAGTATGTTATACTTCCATGGAGAATAATAAAAAGAAATCAGAAGTCTTTCATGAAAAACTAAGTGGAAGAAAACCTTGTGATATAATTAGAAGATGCCTGCGGACTTCATTTGAGCTTTATTCATTTCCATCAAGGCATACTTTAGTGCAGAAGCACAGCCAAGCTTCCATTTTTACTCTCTTGAATTAAAAAAAAAAAAAAATTATTACTATTTTTACCTTACAGTTTAAATTAAGTAGAAGTTCCTTGGGAAAGCTGCTTCTGCTCAATTATTGATGCCTAGTGATTTGTTAAGATTATTGTAGGATTTCTCTGGAGCAGGAAATGATAGCAATATTAGAGTTAGTCTTGGTCAATTAATGTTGCATGTTAATAGGAGTATTTTGTTTTACTTCATGCACATCTCAGTTTCCCTGCACCTTTCTGTGGTTCAGTTTCAAAAAGGAAAAGAACGTTATAAAATCTGTCCAGGGCTTGGCCTCCTGGGGACACTTACACTTTGCTTTTGGCCAGCAAGTGTAACTGTTTGCAAAGAATCGGCAAGCTCTCCTGTCCTTGCAGCAAATCAAAGCCATGGTCCTCTGCATGGCTGTCCCTCCTGGAGACCCTACCCCTTGCTTTCCAAAGGCCTGGCCAAGGGGCTCTGCTCTGAGACCCCTCTTCAGGAGACCGTGTGCCTGGACTCAATGATCCTTACGGCTCTTTTCCAACTCAAGGTATTCTATGATTCTGTGAACTAGCTTGGTTAATAAAAGAACATTTCATATAGCGCAACACTTACACACATGCTTCACTTTTACTGGCTTTACATAGAGATTTCTTCTGGTTAAGAAAAAAGTGTCTACCTGCATACACCAATGAAAAAGGCAATAACTAAATAATAGGAAGCAAGATACAGAGCTGGGCAGAAACTGGTGGTAAGTTTATGAACACCTAGACTAAAAAGCAGAGTAGAAAAATTCCCATCAGTGTCTGTATGACTTTTACCTGTRGCAGGACAGGAGTATGAAGCCTGAACACGTTAAAACAAGGAGTCTGGCACTGCATACTCTGGGTGGGCTTGAAATGTCTGGTATCCATTAGAGCCCAACATTCTGCCGAACCAAGAAATTAATTCTCTTGCAGGAACCTGGGCAAACCAATAGCAGCAGAAAGTTAATCAAGCACTGATCCTCCCAATCCACTTAATCACAGCCAGCTGCTACTTAAAGCCTAAGAAGAGCAACATCCCCAGGGCAGCCCTTTTGGAGGAGGGGAGAAGCAATTCAGAGAGAGCACCCTGGATGGGAGAAGGGCATTAAAAAGTTAATAAAATAAAAGTTAATTCCCTCAATCAAGGAGGTAGAGAATAGTTCTGGGAAGTTCTAAAGCTTCCAATATTAATTTCTTCCCGCCTTCCCAGCTGCTTATCCCTGGAAGGCATTTGATTTGTACTAAAATATTTGCTCATAACCCAAGTTTCCTCCTGGAGTGTACACAGACTGTGCAATGCCTGAGACTTGGCTGTGTTTTTTTTCCCTCTTCCATTCCAAGTGTCTCTAAAATCTTAAAAACACTGACCACGCCAATTCAGTTTACATTGGCTGGATAATCTTGTCTTCATTTTCTTTTGAGGTATGTATGGTCTCTTGGCCATGTCATCCTCTTAATATAAAATTTTGCCTGTTTTAACAAATGTGTTATTCCCCATTTGAACTTTATTGGACTGGAACATTTTGAGGGGTTCTGACAGGTTTTTAGGTGTTTAAGCTTCCATATAGGAAATCCCTAAGTACATCATAGAGGCCTCTCTGCAAAACACTTGAACACTTCATGCGATGTAGGAAAATGCTTTTCTTCCTGAATTCTCATTGGGGAATCTGAGATACTGATGGATTAAATGACTTGATAAAATTATCTGGGGTGGCTGTGGCAGAGTTAAGATTTAAATCCAGCCTGTTATTATATTAACCAATTCACCATCTCTAAGTACTGGGTTGAAGCCAATGCAATGATGAGGCCCTATCTCCTAGTCAATGGTTGTCACATTTAGTTGTGGAGTTGAGAGAGGATTTTATGGTCTAAGCTTGTGGAAGGTCATTTAATTAACAAGAAAGCCGCATTAAGATTTCGGCTTGGTCGCACAGGAATTTAGGAAGCCAATGCTCTGAAACCAGTGTTTAGAAACAGTCTACCTGATTCTTAAGATCTGATCTTGAGTGATGTGACTGCAATAGAGTAAAATAGGTGAAGGATCTTGGCAGTTGTAAGGCTGGTTTGTCCAGAAGCTGACGCTTTACAGGACAAGCGCACAGTCCTGCATTAACACGAGCTCTTACACCAGAAACAGTTGATGTCCCTCTGTCCTGGAGGACACGTGTGGGCAGCTGACGGTGTCGGCAGGGACACCAAGACTGGCAGGGTCCCCAGTGGGAATGGTCACAGCAGGGCTGCGCTATCTTTGGGCTTTCCATGTGGATGGAAATCCTGGTTCAGCATGGCAAAACCTGGGGCAGATTTCCCATGTAGTTACAATATTACGAAACAAAACTCCACTTCATTCACCATTTTAATTTGAGTCTGCTATAAGCAAGTTGTTTTTTAAAGGAAAGTAATTTGTCATCAAAAGTAGCTCCATCTCGTTTCACTGCACTCCCTCTTTTTCATGAATCTGCACAACATTTTTAAAATGCACAGCATTGGTCAGCAGTTTCATATTGCTGGTTATTATCTTTGCCATGGCAAATGCATTCCATAATACTTTCCCTAATATTTAGTTTTATGAAAAGTTTTCCACCAAAGAAATATTCCTGCATATTAAAAAAGCAGCATATTGGACATACCACAGACTTTCGCTTTGTTCCTTAGAACAGGAAATGTCAAAATTTTAAACAAATATTTATGTTTATATACACACATACACACATGCACGCATATGCATTCTCAAGGTACCATGATAGGAAGAAACACCCTGGTGATCCCATCAGCATTCTGTTAAAAAGTCACGGTTCTTTTGAAAGGTAGATGGTTCACCTTATAAAAATCAGTTGGACTGTATTTTGTGTTCTATTTTAAAGATGTTTACATAATTTCAAAATTTTTTTAGTAAGCCATCAGCAAACATTCCCACTCTTCTGTTGGCAAAACACCTTAACTAGAACAGTCTTTGGGGGGTTTCCACTAATTTCTGCAATTTTCTATAATATAGCTTGACTGACCTTTTTAAACGAATGTGGATGGAATTTTCCATGTGGCTGAAAGAAAATCCATTTGAAGTGGGGACTTTCTATTTATTCCTTTGTGTTTACCAATTGCTGTCTAATAAGTACTTTCCAATTAATTAGTACGGTAGCCACTGGTTACATTCCTCCCTTCCCCAGCTGCGTGCACTGCAGTAGTTCTGCAGTACAGATGTGTTGTGCTGAACATCTCTTGCAAGCTCGCTCCCAGAGGTGCTCGTTTCCAGTGGCTAGACATCAGTGAGTGACAGCATGGTGAAAAGCCAGTCTGGATTTCTGGGGAGAAGTTCTGTCGTCAGTCACCAATCACCAGGATTCCCCCAGTCATTAAAAGCCAAATGGAAGAGAACGGTTTCAAGGAGCTGAATATATTTTTCATACATCATTAATGAGATGATTTAGGCTGAGGAACATTAAGGAGATAGAGTGATGCTCAGGAGAGACCTCGAACATTAATGGAGGCAGCTTAATTCAAAACTCCCTTTCTCAGGCCATTTAAAAAGTGATTTATTATCGTCACACACCTGAAAATGTCTGCAAGGCATTGCATTCCTGCAGCCAGATTCAGAAAAGCCATTAAGCACATGCTCAAATAAACTCATTAACCCAGCGCTGCCTAACTCTATGAGCGGGGGAATCATTAATGAATCACCCACCCTATTTTAAACCCGGTTGTATTTTCTATAGCAATACTCACTCCAGCCCTCCTGTTATCCATCCCCACCCTCCATCTTCTGCAATTAGTAAACAACTCCAACCCAAAGTGATCGTTGTTAGATCAAGAAGGTTTGCAGACCACTTTAAAAATAATCTTTGCTAGTATTACTAAAATCAATAGTGATCGTTAGACTGAGGTTATCACAGAGCACAAACGTGTTGGAGAATTTAGGGGGCCAGAGCCCGTTGTACGTGGTGTACAACCTGGTGTAGATGGGATCTGGTGCGAAATCACAGTCAGAGAACTTTTCTTACAGAGGGGAAAGCTCCTGGTAATAGGTTTTCACTCCACCTGGGCATGGGGGAGAAGTAGCAGAAGAAACCTGCGCTTCACATAGTCGACACAAGCTCTGCCAGGCTCCTGCTCCCGTGCGTGTCTGGTGCTCAGTGGCAGAGGAGTGAGCACTGACTCGGGCCCCTGGCAATCCCACCATGCGGCCCTGAGCGCTCGGCCGGGGAGGAGAGAGGGCAACCCCGTCCCTCGTGGGGATGACATAGCTCTGCAGTGCGAAAGCTCCATGAGATCAGATGGAAAAGTTTAACACCACCCCTGCAAGGTTTTGGTGCATGAAGGACGGAAAAAAACTGAAGAACATCCTTAAAATGTAAAACATCTTGGTCTTTTAATAATCCCATGCGGTATGTTTTCACTTTAGCAATAATTGTATTTTCTTTTTGCGTATTTTATTTAACAACATTTCAGGGCCCAGCTAATCTGTTCCATCTGTTGAGGGAGCGAACAATGTGCTGAGCACAGAAACAACTGCCTTTATCAGGCTGTGGCAGTTTGCAGAAGCAATCTAACACCCTGAATAATTCCCTGGGAGAAACTGCAGTCTCACCTACTGTGGACACTGCCGTCTCCGCTGCTATCAGTAACCACACTGCAATTGCAGGTGTTACGAAGGTTCAGAAGAAACTTATTGTTGAAATATATCAGTGTAACAGTAATTGCAGGGAGATAGATGAAAGTCCTACAAGAAAAAACAAAATGCAGCTTTTCTAAATCTGATGTGAAGGCTTGTGGTGACACGTTTATATTTTATATTACAATTTTCAAATCAAACAAAGCATCGTAACTAGATTAGGAGGTGTGACAGTTAACATTTAACAGTTACGCTGTAGCATCTTCATCAACGCATGCAGGGTGTGATACTAAACAGGGAAGGAAATACAGCGGCAGAAAAAATCCTCTGCACCATTACACTTTGTGACTCATCTCAAAGTAAAACTCTCTGGCAAGATCCCTCTTGGCCGTGTAAAAAGAAAGGTGCCCAAGTGTTCAGTGCCCATAGGAAGAGACAGGCAGGTGTAGCACAGGTTGGATGCATGTTTGGACGGGCTGGATGCTCCCAGRCAGATGTTTCTTGCAGGCAGAGGGGCCGCGGTGCCCAGCTGAGCCCACCCGGCCGGCCGCCCTGCCCTCTGCAAACCCGAGGGTGCTCTGGCTGTTTTGCAGTGTCAGTGATACAGAGCAGCTGTCAAACAACCCATTCAATTAGCTTAAAAGCTGCTTTCTATTTCCTGAGTGGTACAAACCAGTCCAGGTGTAGTGGTGTGAATCTGGCTGTAATAAGCATGCCTCCAAATTTCCCTCAATAGAAAAGGCAAAAGTCACTGGTGGACTTTCTGGAAAGGATCATCCCTTGCTGTTTACTGTGCAGTGACACACAGGCTTAGCACAAATATGTGGAGATAAAATCTGGGAGGGTGAGAGCCAGACAAACAGGAAAGATGTAGTTGCCCCAGCCGAGGTTTGGTCCAGCCGCTGGCTGGATGGGGTGGTGGTTGTGGGAAGGCTCAGGCTGACAATGATGCAAAACTGAACCTGGGCTATTGCATACCTTAGGAGAATCTGGGGATGGAAAAAGAGCAGAAAATTCAAATATTTACAGGACAAAAGAGGAGACTCTTATAATAGCAACTTGATTTTAAGACATCCAACTTTTTGAATACATGTGGCAGACAGGATTATTGCAGCAAATCCAGGAGGGGTGTGTGTGTGTGTATTGTGGGAGATGCTAGTGAGGCAGTCATGTTTTGTATTATTTAATTTATGATATTGTTTGGCAGTTTATTCCTGGAGTATCTCATCTACATACACAGTATATAAACGTTGCTCCTCTTCTTCCCTAGCGTGTCCAAAGTATTGTGTTTGATTTCCTGTTCTTTATCATTTTTGCACAACTGCAGAAATCCCACACTTCACATCAGAAGCAGCGTGAATAAAAAAATCCACAGAACGAAAAGAAAACAACCACGCTTGGAGGTCACATCTTCAGACATGGGCAAGTTCCTGCTCTCTGCTGACACCCATGGTGCTGTGCGCATTTATTTGAAGTGAGGACACGCTACATGGGGTGTAGTGTTTGTTTCTCCACCAAAATCCTTTTGGATCTTCCAGGGTGGAACATTTTGAGGGTGACAGAGTAGTGAGGTGGTGATATGGCCAATGCCAAGGGCAGAAGGATGTGCAAGAAACTCTGATAGACTGCAGCATAGGAAAGAGGAGGCCACCCCTTACCCCCAGATACACGTATCTGGTTTGGGGAACTGTGCTTCTATAGAAGAACAGCTGTTGTTATCTCGTATACACTGAGGAAGACCAAGAGGGATGCCAATTCCTCATGCTTACAGCTATCTTTAATACAAAGGAAAAAAGTGGGAACTTGGGCAAGTGCAGGAGAGAAGTGTGGTTTTCTTTAATCAGCTCAACAAACTGATGAAAAATGTATTGCTGGGTATCCCTGAGACCATGACAAAGTCCACCTACTCCCTCCCTACCCGGCCCCCCGAGAGAAGAAATTGATTTCATATCACATTTCACACTTCATTTATTCTGCCTCCCCCAGAGAAAGGCCCCCACACAATGACACAAAAGACATCAGTTTTATTTACTGCCCATCTACTTGTGTCTTTGTGTCCTGTTGAGTTGCAGGAAAGCAAACCAGTGTGGGAACCCGGAGGATTGAGATTGTTCAATGAAGCTTGCCCAGTGGATGCAGGCACAGTAAATCATGCCTGACAGACTATTGTTGTAAGGGGGGCTTTTGTTTTGTTTTGTTTTTCTGGAGTGGTGTTGGTTTTTCCCTGGGATGGCTTTGTAGTCCTGAAGCAAGGGTGGGTGTTGGGGGGCTGGGAGAGGGGCACGGGAGGCATGTGCGCTGCAGCGTGGGGGGGAAACGTTGGCACTGGGCCCGCCGCATGACAAAGTGCTTTGAATGTTCACATTCCCTTTTTTGTTTTCTTTTCTGATTATCCTCTGGCTCTAAATATGCTAATGAGTTTGGCATCTCCTTCAGCGTAACRCAGCAGGGCAAGAGCTGAGATAGCTCATGGGCTTCCAGCTCACCTAGAAACCTTCTCACTGGAGGATCTCAAAGCTCCTCCATCCCTGTTCCTCCCCAGGAGCCCCTGTGCTGGGCTCCCTCACCCGTCGTGCACACATCATTTATGGCTAAATTTGGACCTCATACTTTAACCTTTGGAAGATCTGGGCTTGGTTTTCACTGCTGACTGATATATCATCTCAGGAAGGAAAAGAGTTACCCTAGAGAGTAATGCTCTAAGAAACCATTTGGTATCTACGAAGAGACAGAGTGTAACTATGTTTGTTGCATGCCAGGTCTTCCTGAAATTATACACTGACAAGAGAGAATAATCAGCCTTCCCAAAGTAAATACACTTCTGCCATTAGGGCAGAAAGAGCATCTTGTAATATCACAAGAGAGCTGGTACACATTTGTACCCTGCAGATCTCATTCAGCTTTGAGAATTGGTTCACATATACATTATCCCATTCACTGTCACATGGAATTTCAAATATCAGACAATTTTTAAAAAGCAAAACCATCAGTTACATATGCTCATAATAAAATCATAATACTTTAAAGAAAAAAAAAATTCAGGAAAAACAAATATTATGAGGTCTTGTGTAGCAAAGTTCCAGGGGAGGATTCATCTTTAGAGGCTTAAAATGGCTGTTTAGCAGTGTAAAAAAACAGATTATGGAATGGCCAACAACTATTCAAAGCACAGAATGAGCACCATTAACTGGCTGAATAGAAGAAGCTAAATAAATGTTCCCTGCCTTTGTGGGATCATCATCTGTGACCATAAGTGTTACACTAATTGTGCTGGTGCTGAAGTAAAGGAATTTAGTACTGCCTCCCATGGGAGATGGGGTCCCAGAAAATGACTGTGTGTAACAGTGGAAGAAGATGAAGGAAGGGTTAATTCGATACTAGAAGAAGGTGGTCAGACACTAAAAAACGTTGTCAAGAGAAGCTGTGGGATCTCCATCCTTGGAGATACTAAAAAATCATCTGGATATAGAATCATAGAATCATAGAGTAGTTTGGGTTGGAAGGGACCTTTAAAGGTCATCTAGTCCAACCCCCCTGCCATGGGCAGGGACATCTTCAACCAGATCAGGTTGCTCAGAGCCTCGTCCAACCTGACTTTGAATGTTTCCAGGGATGGGGCATCTACCACTTCTTTGGGCAACCTGTTCCAGTGTTTCACCACCCTCAATATGACCCTGAGCCACCTGATTTAGTTTTGAAGTTGCATCTGACTTTGACGATGGCTGTGCCTGAAGGAGTAGGTAGGTCAGATGGACTCCAGAGGTCCCTCCCAACCCAGACTGTCCAACAGCTCTCTGGTATCTCCATGTCTGACTGATGAGGTTTTGTATGTGGGCACCAGGCTGTCTTTCTCTCACTTGTATATCACCATTTGAGCATTAAAGTGAGGTTTACAAAATGGTTTTGCCAGGTCTTAATACCTTCCATGTATTCAATGACTGAATCATCTTCCTGCAGATAATTTAAAAATCTTTGCTGAGTGTGACACATGAATGACTGGCTCTGGGCAGGAAAGTTTAATGTATATGTTCAGAATTAGTCTGCTTCCCAGCCTGTGAACTCAGATCCATAAGATATAGCTGAATTCAAACCAAAATCCCAGACGAAAATTCCCCTGTGTTTTTTTCCTAAACACTCAACTCAGGTTCTGCAGTTGCAAACAGCACTGTCCTTTATAAAGGAACAGACCACAACCCTACTTCCAGTCCACCTAGGCTGGCCTAGACAGGTTAGTCCTTGGCTTCCCATGTCCACTGAGTCTTCTCAATTCCCGATCTCCATCTAGATTAACCACACGTATTTTCACCCCGCAGTGAAAGCTTTTCTTTTTCACTTGCCAGACTCATGAAACCAACCTGTTTCTATGAATGGGTTCTGTTTTGATGAATCAGCATTTCCCATCAGTAAGCTTTGCATCTGAAATTCCCTGGCCATCCTGAACCAGACGTCTGATGGCAATATTTTGAGCAGTCTTTTGGAGCCCAGGGGGAGGGACGCCTGCCTGAGTCAGCAGCTTGCCTATTTTCCCCCCAGCCAGAACAATTCGGCAGCGACACTGAACAAAGAGTGCCCAGCCAACACAGCCCATTGCAGCTGTCATCTACTGTCACTTCTTTTTATTCTCTCAAATAAAGGCAAACCCTTTTGAGCAGTGAAAACACTGGAGATTTAGAAACAATTGTTATGAGGTAATGCCTGGAAACACACTTACAGGGCAGGATTCCTCCTTGAAGTATTTGTTCAAGTGAAAAAGCCTAGCTGACAATACCATGCTTAGCTGTTGGGCCAAGACACATGGAAAGCCGGTGATCCTATAAAACTGCAAGGTGCCAAACATACCACTTAGGAACCCCGTTGTCTTTTTGGCCTGAAAGGAAAGGGGCTGTCACTTGAAGCGTGGGCAGAAGCAATGCACCACCGGTCAGTTGAGCACGCCTTTTGCAATGCCTTCTTGAGTTTGAAGAGTTCCAGGTCTTGGCTTTCTTTTTCTCTGCACAGTCTTTGTCTGTATCCCATCTGATAGGAATTTTTCTTGCCTGCCTCCTTGGCTTGGATCTCTTTGTTTCAGCTGTGTGTCCTTCCTCTAGGCCTGATGCCAAAGTCACAGATGTGCAAGATGGGAGAGGAAGACCAGGACATGGAGAAGCTTGTGCTTGAATTTATCAACAAGCACTTGACATCCCTGTGGTGCTGTTTATTTCACTAAAATCCCACCTGTGCACTGGAGATTTTTCAGCCAAGACCAGCTGGGAGTAAGGCCAAAGGTGGAGTAGAGCTGTGTAGGCTTTTACACCTTTCAAGAGCTCCCCTGTAATTGCAGCTTGAGATAAACCAATGCATTTGTTTCCTTTTCTTATTTTTTTTCTGATCTTCTACACAAGACAGTCACAAGATACTTGAAGTTGATGGGTAGTAGAAGGGGTATGTGTCTGTTCAATAAACTGAGGAAGCTAAAGAGAGACTAGGAGATGAATATCCTTACAAGGAAGACCAAAATGGTAAAGCTTTGATAGCACGGATGTGCTTTTTCACATGGCATTTTGCATCCTCTCGGGGCTTGTATCGTGGCCCTTTTCCAATGTCAAATCACCCCTGAGCATGCAGATCTTATCTCTCGGGGTGAAACTGAGCAAATATTTAGATACATGAAATGCRCATGAAGAGCTGAATAAACTGCTGATTTTCAGCTGTTGATAGCTGGAGTTTCTGCAGATGTCAAAACAATCCACCTGTGTCCTTTCCAAAGTAGGTCATTTTCAGGCTTTTCCATTTTCAGGATGGGAAGGAAAGCAACAGACTGCATAGCAAGTTGGTATCCACAAAAAGAAACCTAAATTTTCCTTCTGTCTTCAACAGCAAGAATTCTCCTTCTGGACAACCTCTGGTACACTCTGCCTCATGCAGTCTTTTTGGTAAAGCATCACCAAGCCCAAGGAGATACCCAAGAATTTTGCTTTCTCAAGAAAATATTTGTTAGCTGCAAAAGACCAGGCCTTAATGAATAGCACCTAAGCTCTAACAGCCATTAACAGCCATGTTGTACTAATAGTTATGGTAGTAGAAATGCAAAATAATTTCATTAAATAGGTTTACATTATCTTTTTTTTTCTCTTAAATTTTTTGTTTGTTCCTAGTAGTGTGACAAACACATAATGGGTATTCCAATATAAATTAGACACTACCCATATACCTAATACTCCCTTAAGACCTGCTCTGTGTATTATAACAGTTTCCAGAAAAGCCATCAGCTCTAGGTATGTCCTTTTACAGTTATTGATGGTAGGACATTGTCTTTAAGAAGTAGCATAAGGGAAAATTTCTGGAGTAATATCAGTGAGGAACAGAGAAAAGTAATGTGTTAAAATAAATTAAAGACAAAAAGAGAGGAGGACACAAAGTGAAATGTCTCACTGCCTGTGCCATTGACATGGGCTGTCCAAAGTATTTCTAACCTTCTCCTTTCTTGCAAAAAATTGGGTTTCAATCAGCTGAAACTGTTTATGGATATCTGTGGACAATATTTGCTTTGCTTCCTACTGTTTTTCCTACTTTTCATTTACAAAACTAAAAAATAACAAGTTATTCACAATGTGCATATTACTTCCATTTTCAGCAGCAACAAGAATTATAGCTCTGTGACAACGTATCAATAATTTCTTAGGGAAAAAATAAAAAGGAAAGGCAAAACATTCTGACCATCTTTGGCATGAGCTAGTACATAGACCACGCTGAAGATTCTTGCTGTGGGAACAACAGTCTTGGACAGCCATATCTGTCTGCAGCCATCAGTATCCTCCTTGTCAAAACAAATGTGTTTTATCTCTTTTGCAAATGCTTGGAAACATGCTGTAGAAGAAATGTTATATACAAGACTAAAACCCCACAAATCTAATCACTTACATTTTTACTGGAACAGAAAGACAGGAAAATATACATGAAAAAAACTTTTGTTGAGCTGGGCTTTTTGAGGGGGGGAAAAACAAAGCATTTGGTAGCAATTAATATGCCCCCTACATTTGCAGTTTTAATTCCTGTGCAGATGCGTAGTGTTGTTATTCTAATAACTTCCTGTGGTGCTCCCTTTTTCTGTAAACCTCAACGCCAATTAAAATGTGATCCATCACCAAATGCTTCCGAAACAAAAGGGAATGTCCAACTTTCTGATACAGCCATGAAAAATCCCAGTCAGTCAAAAGAAGACCCAGGAAAAAAAAAAAAAAGCATTCAAGTCTTCCCATTTCTGTAAGAAAGAGTAGAAGAAAATGTTCTTTTGTGTAAGTCTTGTAATAGAAACAGACTGAGGGATTTAGACTATATTAGGAGAGACCAGCCAGACTTCCACTCAGCAACAAGGTTGATTAATAAATGCATCGAGCTTCTTGTGCTGAAATGACAATGTCTGGATATTCACCCTCTGGGGGAAACGTCAGGGATTGGATGGTACAAGCAGATGTATCTATGGTTTCGCGAATAGCTGAAGCCAGCTTTCAGGCAGCAGCAAGTGAATGCCTTCCCTTCTTTGTCTGCGATGCGGAGAGGCAATGTTGTAATTGTGCAGAGATACACAATTGTGCCGCCAATAGAGACTCCAAGCCTTACAGTAAATAAAAGGTGGGCAGCTCGTTGGTGGTTCACCAGCTTATTAAAAAGGGCTGATTTGCTTTTTCTATCTATCCTGAATGATACAGCTTCCTCTGTAATGCAAATCAGCATCGAACAGAGGGCCTGAGCACTCCTGTTTGTATGCCGGACACGACTTTGCCACCGAGGATGGTTTTTTCATGGTTCACGTTTCCAGGCAGCATCCCAACATACCCTACAGTCAACATTAAGTAGGACTTACTCGATGGGCCTAACCCTCCTAGGGGAATGGCTTCTCCTGGGAAATGCTGAGACTTTTCTTGCCATCTCTGCTGCTCTAAGACCAATGAGTCACCACCTGGTGACAAATACTCAGTATCTTGAGAGACACTTGACGTCCTCCAGGTACTCGCTGGCTGCTGCATCAGTGCTGTGGCTGTATCGTATGGAGTTTCCTAAGGTTCAGCTTTAAGATATATCAGCTGTAAAAATATTTTTCTGATTTTCCAGGAGGATTCTCAGCAATTACGGAGATCACGGTAGAGAGAGCTCCTTCTAACACTGTAGTGAAGACAAGCTTGCAGAAGACTCTGTGTTCCCAACTGCCCATACTCCATCATATTTAGTTGCATGTATAGACAGTAGGGAGATGCAAGGGATACATTTGGGGTACGTGGTATTTCTGGACTACAAAATCAGCGCTTGTCTCTAAAATAAAATATAAACTGTTCAGTTCCAAAGGGACCACATTCTCATTCACACCCAAGCTTTGTAGCTTATTCCTGAGACTTTAAATCAGGTGTTATGATAGAATGAACATCTTCTCCCCTTTGTGTAGCTGCTGACTACATGCTCTGCCCCCCATTCAGAGACAAGACTGTAATGAAGAAATGCAAATGGTTTGCCGTTCTCAGCATCAAAATAAAAAGATGCCACAGCCAATTTGCAATGGACCAGACACATACGTCCTCCAGAGTGCGGTCAGGAGGGAAGAGGAGGGGCTGCAGGAGAAGGAAAGGAAGGTTGGTTGGTTATTTATTTATAACCTCTCCAAGCCTGTTTTCTCCAGGCAAGAATCCTTGCCAAGTCTATTTACAAAGTTCAGACTGGGGATCGTGAGAATTGCAGCTCGCACGCAGCTTGCGATCCAGTGCTCAGCGTTCGCTCTACCACAGATGTGTCCTTCTTCCTTCTGCTCTGCGCTGGACCTTTAGTGCTGTTTTGGGGGAGGAGAAGCGAAGTTGAGGAGGATACAGGAAAAATACATACTAGAGAAAATATGTGCTAGTAAAAGTATACTAAAAACTTCGTGTCTTTGTTGTTACCTGTCATTCAGACTCCATTATGATAATATATTTCTTATCCTTTAAGTACTTCTTCATGTGTGAACGTTCATATAATTTACAGATTTGAATAGTAAACTCTTTCTGAGGGCCATGAGCACGAATCTAGATTAACATCTTGCCTGAAAAGCACCAGTTTTCTGGCCAGGATACATGTTTCCATGTTTCACTGTCATCTTGCTGGTATCAAATTGTAGTTCATGAACCAGATCTGGAAGCAACATAAAATGATGCAGCTCTGAGGACCTCACAAGAAATACACCGCTTAATCCTATCTTTAAATCTGTCATATTCATGCTCATTAGCTGGTTAGCCAGGAGTGTAAGAAGCCTAACCTATCTTTCAGGAAAGCCTTTGAAATTAACGGCTTTATTTTAATGTAATCCAGGCATGAATTATTGGGAGACCAAGCTCATGATCTGTTTGCAGGAAAAACAGTGTCTTCTTTGGGATTTAAATGTACTTTTTATTGGGAAAGTTAATTTAGAAACAAGAATGGTATCACATAATCATCCCAATGTGTTTGGATATATGCTATTCTTTCAGACCTGAGGTAGGTTTTAACTTGAGCTGATTCATTGAGGTAGATCCTGGGCTGTTTATCAAGGCTACAGACTTTGAAATATCTGATGAGGGAAATCTTAAATGCATCAAGGCTCCTAAGCATTCTCAAGGATGACTTAAGTGCCTAAATATGCACATGACTAAGACGACAGTGATGAAAGCAGTATTTAATGTTAATGATGATGTTTATTTTCAATATTATACTATTATTGAAGAGTACAGTATGACCATTACTCATTTATACCACATTACGTCTCTGGAGACATTTAGACACAAGATTTCCTCTCGGCAGATTACAGTAGCGGAGCTGGGTCCCTTCCCAGCAGAAACCAACCCTGAAATGCTGCTGCTCCCAGCTACGGGGATGAGACCCACTTGGCAGCACCCCGGCATTTACGGCATGACTTCAGCAGAGGCATCAGCATATTGTGGAGGAGATGAGACAGGGGACAATTAGCACTGGTATAAAGACAGGATACTTAGTGATTTCCCATTGTTTTCCCTTCCTGGTCTCTTCTTCCTACTGAATGAAGCAGGTGCTTAGCTCCTACTTCCATCATTGACTTGGACAGAAGAACAAAATAAGGCAAAACCAGAAGCAGCAACTCCCCGATCTGATACACTCAGCAACAACTAGTGGAACAAACTTCAGGGAAAAATAAATTATTCCACTCTGTCTTGGCAGTAGCTTTTAGAAAAGATGTGTCTGACAACTCTTTCACTACCTGTATCACCCACAAGGGGTTAAATTAATCAAACTTCATCTATATGATCATAGAAATGGCATTGTAACAAAACAGTCATATAGAGAGAGCGCTCCTCTTTCAGCCTCACTTCAAACAACATCTATTCCTATAACACTATTTTTGAGCAATACTAGTGTAATTGTTCTCAAACAGATATGTCTTCCCCATTTTTCTATTTTTATGTTCTGGTTGTTATAGGTGAAAAATGATGGGTCTGGTCACCTTTAAGAGTTATGCAGCGTTTGTGTGTATAGACAGAAAAAGGAATTTAAATTCGTTTGTCCATCTGCAATATGTTCTTTACAGAAACATCATGTCAGATTCTCCCATGTCTGGGTTAGGAGATTTATTGTGCAATTACGAACCCTGAATGTATTGTGTGGCTGCATGACCTGGAAGCGTAATCAGCAGAAGATGAGAAAAATTCTGGCAGTTTGTGTAATATTTTTTCTCTTGCTATCCTTCAGCATCATACCTTTTATTCCTTTCTACAACTGCCTTCCTGGTTTCCTAAGGAAGTACTTTATTAAACCCTCTTTCTTAGAGGAAAATGGTGTGCTTGCCTCAGTTTGCGTAGTCTGTACAAGACCAGGCTGTAGTCACAAGAATTTATTTTTCCCCTTGCATAGGACAAGTTGAGAAAAGCAACTTCTTCCGTGCAGATATTAGGGCGACTTTTAAAACATGTTACTGGAGGAGTCACTCCAAATCCATCGCATGAGACTTGTAAATAGATTTGATTTCAGCAGCTGATCGTAAGTCACTCGGGAGGAGTCATTCTCAAGGACATTCATCAAAGATACACAAATACCCAAATGAAGGTAACACAAAATCTTGCCTCTTGTTTCACAGACAAGCAGAATTTCTTGCCCTAGACAAAGAGGAAAATGCTTCCTGCCTAAGAGATAAAGCAGAGCTTCAGGGATTTGCCAAAAGTCCCTTCTGAAATCCCCCCTCCCCAGTAAAAAGCAAAACCAAGGGGCTTCTGGGGAGCTGTTGAATTGGCTAATTTAGCCTGGTGTATACACCATGAAAATATAACTAACCCAGGAAAAGGCCTTTCACAGAATCCATTTACAGGCACAACGTGAGGTCAAGTTGTAAATTGTTCGACCGCGTTTGTTTAGCACAGCCTTGATGGATCGGGAATTGCTGACGTTTTCTGCGAGGTCCGTATTTGCTCAGATGGTTCTGGAAAGGTAAGCAGTGGTTTCCATTGCAAAGAGAAAGTTTTTAAAGGGTATGGCTGCTCGGGCTTATCTGTCCGAGCAGGGAGCATAGGCATGCGTGTGCTGCCTACCCCGGGAACGCTAAGTGAACCTGAAAGCCTCCCAACATCTGGCTGCAGCTTGCCTTTGTTTGCTTTAGGCTTTCCACACAGACGACCACCCTGGCTGAGAGAGCAGGGATGAACGGGGCGTCTTCACGCATGGCTGGCGAGATGTGTGGAGTTTGCGTACCAGCCACGTCTTTGGGGATGGGGAGAGAGGCTCGGGGTTCAGAACTTTGGCTCACATTGTCCTTCTGAAATGAGCTCCTGGCACAGTGGGGCTGTCGTTCTTACTGCATTTGATCTCACTAATGTTTCTGTAGAGGCTCATCTGCCCTGTCCCACCCAGGGGTGGGTTAAGGTTACTTAAAGACCCTTTCAGGTACCCCCTGATCTTCAGATATCAGGGTTTTCTTTGGACATTTGGTCTGGAAATAAACTCTCATTTTGCCAGAATTCGGAGGATGCTGTCAGGAAGGGAGTCTCCTTGCCTCATTTCAGGAATTCTGCTTCTAGTTTTCATTGAGAAGAAGGACAGGGAGAGCAAAGTGGAGAAAAGAAAAACCCAGATATGTCAAAATTAGACTACTAAATACCAAGCAGTTTCTGGAAAGTGGCTTCCATTCCTCTGAGATCTGATGCTGCTAGTTTCTCCCTTCTCTCAGGATTCAATACAAATATAAAATTCCATGGTTTGGTGCTTTTTTTTTATTGTTTGAGATAATGAAAGAGATGTTTGATGGTTTTTTTGGTAACTTACTGCTCTGAGTGAATAGATAACCCAAGAAGCCGCATAAATAATCTTGAAGAAGCAGTAGCAGCCTGACTTCTAGTAATAGCAACAAGGACCTGCAAGAGACCTCTGCAGCTTCTCTTTATGCCATTTGAGGCAATATTTGTGAGAACTATCATCTTTTATTGTACCCTTGATATAGGTGGAGGAAAAAAAAAAGCCTTTCACAGCCCACAGCCTAAGCCTTCTTCAGATATGAAAAAGAAGCAGCAACTTTAAAGATCTGTACAAGGCCTTATCTACCCCAAAAAGCTTCCCCCCCCCCTCTAAATCTGTATTATTTGGTGCTAAAAAACCCGTATCATCTGCTCCTGCAGACTTGGCTTAGTGTATCTCTTTAGATCATCGTAGCTGTAACCATGTCATAACTTGTCTTCCATAGACTAATTTCTTGATCACTTTGGCATCAAGGTTACCCAGTGAAGTGCTGGGAATTTAAGCACGCATGGTACTAAAATATGAGCTTATGTTGCATCCCATTGTGTTCTTCCCAATTCGTTTCAGACTGAGATGCAGTTTTCACGAGAAGAGTAACATTTTAACTTATTTCTATTAATGTTAATGGAGCTCCCTCTCGTGGGTGAAGCAACCCCCTTGCTGCACACTTCCAGCTCCCAGAGAGCTTTTGCAGTCCTTTAGTGGGCCCGTTCTTGCAAGTATTTTCCTCACATCCAACTCACTGATAAAAAAATTTATTATTTACCTACTGAGCACTTTTTCATAGTATATGACAGTATGCAGCTTTTATTCCAATATCTTTCAGATCACTTTTAGAACAAAAGTGTCAATATTGGGAATTCAGCTTATTCCTTTTGTATGGAAAAATCACATATTTATTGATGACAAAGGAAATATTCTTGTTTTAGATTACTTGCTCTACCATATATTCATTGACACAGCTGAGTCTCAAGCTGAGACACTTGACAGTCTGTCTGAATTAATATTGCATCATATTTAGTCAGCAACCTGTTTTGCTTATAGGTGGAGAACATAACCCATCCTCACATGTGACATTTCCCTGTGCTTGGGCCTCCTTCACCTGAAATGGCCTGTGCCAAATCCAACAAGTACTTTCAGTGAGRCTACATATTGTGCAGGGTGCACTAGAGATAAACAAAGTTCAGAGGACATTTTGGGATAGAATTTAACTTTCCATCACAAATTCTTTTTGTTTTAAAGCTGAAAAGRCACATAATATTGTAAATTAAAGATAAATGCAAGTCCATTGCTTTTTCAGTGTGGAAGACTCTGCAGTGCCCACAGCATGAATCCTATATATTCTACTGAAAGCAAGTTCAGTTCACAAGTTTGAGTAAAGTTCCCATTTGAGAGCTGGGTAGGAAGTTTTCATGGCAATATGATGACATTTTCTCAGCAAATATCAGGTTGCTTTAAAACAAGTAATATAGAAAGGCAGAAATCCTTGCTTCACTTTTTTATAGATTTAAAACCTATCCCTTGGGGGGCAGGGGAACCTGATTTAAAAAAAAAAAAAAAAAACAAAACCAAAAAAAAACCAAACAAAAAAAAAAGACAGCTTGAATCCAGGGTCAGAGAGGAAATCGAGCACTCTGAAGTCATTGCACCTATGCCTGCCTCTTCCAGCAGCTCCGAGGACAATAAGGTTTCCTGCAAACTCTGCTGGCAAAAGGCACTTGAGAGGAGAATCCAGGTATGCCAAGTCCTAGTTCAACACATGGTGGCAGCAAGGGACTGCCTCTGCAAGGGTTGGGAATGAGCACAGGCCAGCACTGTCCTCAGCACAAGGACATGTGTGCCTTCCTGAAGGAGAAAAAAAAAAGTTTTCCAACTCTTTACATAAGAGATCATGGAGCAAAGATGTTCTGTTCGGAGATGTGACTCTGAAGAATGGCATCCCAGCAATATCTCTTCTCTCGCATGCCCACAGCGCTGCAGAACCAGCTGCTTTCTTTCCTGTTTACAGTCTATCAGTCCTTGGGTGGGGTGGGTGCTAGTTTGCAGGTTGCGCTGTCTTCAAACTCACCTGAGTAGCCCCAGTGCTGTAAAATCAGCCCTTAGACACTCTTACACAGTCCCTCTGCTTTCTCTGTATTAAGGGTTTGAGCCATGAAAGGACAGAACTATTTAAGCCATGAAGGTTTAAGGTGTGTTCTTGGAAACCTTCCTCTCTTGCATGAGCATCCAAATCACAAGGCTGGATCACCAATTTGCACCTGCTCAGGCTCCCTAGCTCAAGGGCTGCTATATTATTCTTTCTTAAGCACAACAGCTTCATCAAGAAAACATAGCTCAGTGGTACGGTATTACCACCCATGATGCTGGTACAGGTGAATCGCTGCAAGGCAGGAGGAAGGATGTAGAAGTCAATGTGGCAACCATCAAACTGTTATACAGGGGCAGGGCATGGCCAACTGCTGTGTTTGAAAAGAACAAAGTTACCCCACTATTTTTTTTTTTTTTTTAAAGGAAAAAAGCAGCAGATGATACCAAGGGGAAGGATGTGCCACCTGCTCCGAGGCAGTTATTTAAATCCTCCAGGTATGGCCATCTCATCAGCATTTCTTCTTGGTTAGCCTAGATAACACTATGCAGTGGCTGTGGGATGTTCCCCTGAAGAACAGGGAGTCCGTGCCAGGAGGCAGCACCTCAAAATACAGTGTGGTGACAGTGAGATTCACTATACCCACCTCTCTGTGAGGTTCCAGCCAAAGGCTGTTTTCCTTTGATACTCAGGAGTGGTATTTATCCATAAATATTTAATTCCTTTAACCTATTATTGCAGAAGGGATCAGTGGAGTCAATCAGTTAAGTCAACCCCTCCATATCATGCTTTAAAACCTGTGCAGTAGGTTCACTTTACATTCCAATTTCAGCCTAAGCATATCAGCTTTAACCAGTATTTTTACATGAATAAGTGGCCTCCTTTTATAATTGCTAATTGACAATTAATGCAAAATACTTTCTGCAGCTTACCCTCCACTTATTTCCGCTTTAACCAGTCCTGCCTTACTTGTATCAACCACCACATGTCTGGTGGGAGGGGAAATACTCATTTTAATTAACACTGCTATATTTTTCTTGCCTGTTAATTTTTTACAGTCCAGCAGAATATGGACACATTTCTTTCCAAGATCACCAATTGCACTTTAGGGCCCTCCCAATAATTAACAGGTTATTCCAATTGGCTAAGAACAAATATTCTCATTCATAAAGCCAATGAGAGCGATGGCAGTACTGGAGGAGCCTGAAGGTGTCTGCTCTCAGGTATTGGGTGCCACTTCCCAGTATTTCTCTATTTGATTGCTCTGACCAGCGTGCATTTCAGATACATCCATGCCATCATGATCAGAAATCTGAGTTTTGGCCAAGATTTTGGGAGAAGCCAGGTAGAAAGGTGAAGGCAGTGTTCATACTAGCTACATACAGACCACACTCACTCACCCCACCAGCAGAAACTACCTTCAGCCAAAGCTCAGCCACATGCATAATGAATCCCCAATGCTTCCCAATTAAGTTGATAGCTCTTTATTAACCTGTGATTTAAATGGTTTAAGCTATCCCAGCTCATTTTGACTGACACAGGCCAGGGAGCACTTGCATGATTAGCCAGGGTGGATCAAAAGGAGAGGTAGCCTCTGAGGATGGAGGATCAAGGATGGGAGATGGGCCGGGGGGATGATATGACACGGGAGAGGACACGTGGCCATAGCAAACAGAGCAGACACCTTTGGCTTACTGTGGGATTGAGGGCTCCAAGTCCTCTTCCACACCCCCATCACCCAACAGCCCTTTCAGCCACCAAAAACCCAAGCCCATCTCCTGCCTGCCCTCCACGATGACACAACATCCTTAAGCCCAAGTGCTGTGCCCCTGTCAGCTGTCACATAAGACAGCTCGAGGCAGCCCTGGCAAAAGGTCACTTGATAAATATGTTTTTCTATACTGTTTCCAGGACACAGCCCAGGCACCTTTTGAAGTCACTGCTTTGGCATGTGCTCCACCAGTCCTTAAGGAGTTGGGTTACCTGAAACCTCGGTTGCTCCTCCGAGAGCATTGCCAGGCTGAAACGGAGCACCACGACCTCAGCTCCTCATGGTCCCGTGATGAGCAAGACAGGTGGTAGATGACAGGAGATACGAGTGCAAATCAGGCAGCCCAGAGCATGTCAAGCACATTTCACAACACCCTTGATTAAGGTTAATGAGTACCTGCCTGTTTCAGATCAGGAATCTGCAGCCACAAAAAATACCAAAGCCCTCCTTTTACTTTTCATAATAAGGGTTGGCCAGCTGCCATCCGAGGGAGACGGCAGTAGTCCAGTAAATGAGGAAGACAGATCTACGCACCACCCAGTTACCTAATGGAAACGAGCAAACAAGAAACTGATTTCTGATTAATGCACTCATTAGCTTGCAGAAAGGACAACCAAGAGCCAGACAGATTTAAATTTTGTCCGAACACCATCTGTGTCTTTGTCTGACTTCCTCCAATTCAGATAATCATTTGGGAGGTGCCAGCTAAACGTGAAGCATCTCACAGTGCAAGCAGCGATGGTTGGCTGTCTGGCCCCTGATATTACTGGGCACAAAATGGGATGGTCTTGGGTGAGATTTTATTTATTCTAATGAATAAAGGAAAACCAAGCTCATGTTAGCATCTGGTATAAATATTCATGGCACGAGCTTCTGTTCTACAATGGTTTCTAGCAAACTGAGAAGTCACGTGATTATTTCAGATTTATCACACTGCAAGACAAAAACAATTATCCCAATAATGACCTAACTGAACTGGTTTTGTTTTGGTTTTGTTTGGTGTTTTTTTTTTTTTTTTTTTTTTTTTTTTTTTTTTAAATATAGTATGAGCTTCAAAAACCTTGGATTTAAAGACCTTGTTTACAGGAGTATTTCAGGCACAACATCTGTTAGTCATGGGTAAGCATGTCCCTTTGCATGTATTACCATTTAGGGCAGTAGAAAGATCTATCTGAAATTAAAAAGCCAAATTTAGCTATAACTGAAAAAAAGAGCCAGCTAATATTTTGTGTATTTATGGAAGAAAATAGGGAAATTAGGGTAAAGATTACTTCAGATGAAAACAAACAAGAAAACAACAACAGTAAATCTGAACTAAATAATTTCTTTCCTACACTATCACATTATTTGTACGTCATTGTGGTTTAATGAGACCTATATCTTATTATATTACTTTAATGGCTGCTTTTTATGTTTTGTCTTGTATGAGGGCCTTTTCCCAAAGCCTCCCCCTGCACTGCAGCACACATACATGGTAAGAAGACTTGCTAAAGTCAGTGAGATTAGTCTCAGCACATGGCAGGATCTCATAAAACAGAGCAAGAAGGAATTTCAGAAGCTCATCCATGGGACYATTTTTCAATACCCAATGGCAGCTGCACACTTTTCCAGACCACCAATAAAACAAGTTTGTAAGAGATAAGCGGATACTGTATAGAGGCATATAATTTCCACAAGGTACGCATAGAACAACTCTCAGCGTGTTCTRTGCGTATGGCACTTATCCAAGGGACAGTCAGTCACAGAGCAACAACTTCCCAAACCCTCTAGATGGCTTTTCCATTGCCCAAAATCAACTAAACCAAGGCCTTTCCAAAGAGAGATGTGTTTACTTACAGCCTTGAAACAGTGGAATATGGCTCACATCTTTTGAGGGCACCAGCACAGTAGGTCTGCTCTCAGGGAGTGGAATAAATAGAAATTAACCTCATACAGGTGATAATTAATGAGATAATGAATGAGTTAGAGCTGCAGCAAATCAGGCAAAGAATGGATTCAGGTGTTGCAGGTGGTCCCAAACAAATACCTCCACCCCAAACAACTCATTATTCCTTTGAAGTTCAGGTGCAAGCCTTATTAGCTCTGGACTATGTCCAACACCCCTTGCAATTAGCTGAGCTGCAGACTATCTGGACTTTGCTTGGGGTTGGCTGGGAGATAAGAACTCTCGGTTCCTGCAGTTTTGCTTGGTTAAAAAAGAGCCAAGTGCTCTCAGGCTTTTGTGCAACTGGGTCCTCATGCTTTGGTCCCTAATAAAAGATGTTCTTTCTCTGCTTTGCAAACACTCTACTYTCAGCCTTTTATTGTTCTGCAGAAAGAGAAATGTGCCATAAAATGCGCGTAGGCAGGGTATCAATTTCCTTGTATTGATTTTTGAATAAAAGAATTGTTAATTTAATATTTTTGTTTGATTACTTTATTAGATGTATTGATTTGCAGTACAAGTTTACAGAAGAAATAGGATGCCCGTGACTCATACCTATTCTTCAGAAAGATCCCCGTTAGATAATACATTACGCTAAGAATTACAGCTGCTGAAGCTTAATTATGATTAATTTATTCCCTCCCTTAGAGTGGATTAAATTTAATATTTGCAAGTGTTGTAATCCTTTCTAGATAAAACAACTCTGAACTGTCTGGAGTATGGATATGTTATAAATTATGGTAGGAATAAGTCTGTTTTACTAAGGTTATGTTGTAAATGACAGGAAAAGATTACTGTCAAGTAATAGATTAACATTTCAGAACTGTATACGCTATGGTGGGATATGGAAATGAAAACATTCATGCAACCAAATCAACACAAGCACTTTTAAAAAGGAAAAGCAGTATCATTACATCTAGTCTGCAGGCAAAGAAACTTCGGTAGAGAAACGAACATCTTGGAGACTGTCAGTGCCAGAATTTGGACCCTCGATCAGTTTGCTCTCCCATTCTCTCCCCCTTATTGCACATACCCCGTGTAGGGGCACCGAGAGAAGCACCCAGATGTCCACGCAGAGATGGCCCCTCTACAAACAGGCACACGTACAAATAATCCCAGGTGGTACAATAATTTTCCTCATCCAAACCTACACATCAGAAAAATAAGTGGCCTTGGCAAGAKCAAGGTGTTGGTGGCCTTAATGTTTGTAGTGGTAAAGCTGACTTCACATGGGATAATRAAACACAGAAAAAATGTAACTTTTTCGAACAACTTGGTCAGTTTGCAGAGCAGAGTATAAACTGGTGTTGGAAATAGCAGGAAATTTGACTTAGATTGCTAAGGGAGCTCTTCCAGTCCTCTGTTCTTACACTCTTCATTAAAATACTGAACGTTTCTAGTATTCTTAATTAAAAACCCTAGGGGCAGGGGGAAGGATCACCTGAATCCCGGGTGTCTTAAATCCAGCTTTAGTTCTACATCTAAACTTTAGCCTTTATGCGTTTTGTGCAGAATTAGGTGCCAATAAATGGAGGAATTCACAGCTATTTCTGCAACGTGCAGAGGTGGGCAGAGAGTGGGTAGAGTTAAAAATTACAAGCAGAATTTGTACTTTTGAAAGCCACATTGTTTGCACATTTTCCAACCAAGTTGTATGCTAAAAACAGTTCTCTACATGAATATCTTAAAGCAGAAGAGTTTTTCCCCTTCTGCTTCTGCTATTTAAAATACGTTTAATTGCTAAAAATGGTTAGAATTTTGGATAAGAGAATACTGCTGGTATAAAAAGGTAATTCAAGCAGATGTTTCAAAAATCAGTACAGTATAAAAATACTGAAGATGGAGCCTGCATTTTGTCATGTTTATTGAAGAATGAGACATGCACAAACCACAGTACAGTATTCATTTACAATTCTATTAAGTTAATAAATCTAATAAATGGACTGAGGAGAAGCAAAGAAGGGAGCAATGGGGGGGGGTCAATAATAAAATCAAACACATCAGATGGGGAGTTTGTCAACGAGGCAAGACTATTTAGTGTCATTCACACAATTACGTACACTTCTAAGTGCCAGGGTACTCCAGCTCTGTTAGGAGACGCCAAGAGCCCCAGCAAAGATGCTGGCTGAGTGTCCATGGCTTTCACTGAAACAGGTTGCTCAGCTTTATTGGGATATTTGGCTGTTTGCAGAATTCTTTATGCAAAAAGAAATCAGGCAAAGGATGCTTAACTTGAATGTTGCATTTCCCACTCATCACCTGCACCGGGTACGTCTGCTCTGCAGCCAAAGCACYGCACTGCTGGTGGAGTCCCTTGCTTCTCTCCTGTGCTTGCAGAGTTCAGTTTAAAAATTATTTCTAAGAACACAAGAGCCATTTTTACAATCGCGGGTCACTCGGGGATATCTCAGTGCTTTCTGTGGCGTGTCCCAAACTCTTTTTCAAGATCAGGTTACGTACATGGGCACTGAACCAGCAAGCCTGGCTCTGGGAGGGGTGAGTATTACCCCGGAGCATGGGGGTCCCACGTACCCAAGGCAGATGAGCGCGGGGCCAGCCACAGCGGGACATGTCACGGCAGCTTCTGTCATCTGCTCTGGAAGCCACGAAGGGAGCAGAAGGTGGGAGGTTTGCAGGAGCCGCCTGCCAAAATCTCCGCAGAGATAACCAGTGCGGCTGTGTTCAAACACCTCCTTACACATTGTCCTTGTCCATGTGATATCTCTCAGTTGCCTTGCTATTTCTAAATCAATATATAGCTGTTGGTTAAAACATAATGAAAATTAGAGTTTTACAGTGGCTGATGTTATTCYGAGCCCGGTGAGCTGGTATCAGCTTGCAGAGAGCGACCAGCTGCTGTGGGCTGCAGGTGCCTGCTGAGGCTGGCGTCACTGGGAAGATGTCCCCTTTTCTCTTCCACAAAAATTTAGATTTCTAAGGAATGATCTGTTCACTTGCCTTTTATACAAATAGAGGACAATTTACTTTGTTTCCTAATTTTGCTCCATTTGTTTTSTCTCCATCTGTCCCTAAGTCAGGACCTGATCTAAAAATAGAAAAGGAGCTAGTGTCCCCTAAGAGGGGAGAGGGATCCTCACAAATGTTTCCATAGCTGTAGTAAACCAGTGTGCAACCATCAGCCATGTAGGTTATTCACAACAGACTGACTRATTTATTCTTTATTTGTCCTGAATAAATGCAGCGTATACATTGGCAAACATTTGTTTTAGAGCTACTGATTGCATCGCTAGGGATGGAAAGTTCTTGATGAAAAGGGCTTGTCCAGGGAGCGCTGCTGAGGTATCATTTTTCTGAAGGTTTCCATTTTCTGGGTGTTTTAAAGAGCTGCAACCGAAATAACTAATTTTACTTGCAATGAGGGTGATCCTCTGGTTTGAGAATATAGAGGATATAGCAATAGATGGACACTCACTGTATGTTTTGGTGAATCAGAGACTTTATCCATAATTATGAATTAAGTCTCGGGATGGACGTGACACCAGTCGAGAGGCGTGAACCCCCACAGCTCATCGGCAAGCACCCCAAACGCCCTTAGTTAGCGAGCCCAGCAGCAGAGTCTCCCCGCAGAGCACCGAGGCATGCCGGGGACGAGGTGGTGAAAAGCTGAACAGCTGTTGCCCATGTTCAGTCTATTCTGTGGATAAACAAAGATTTAATTTTGCAGTAATGTTTAAAGCAGCATCTTTAGAGTGAACATATGTTTATACTCATTATGCATATGTTTATTAGAGCTGGTCATAATGTTTTGACAGAAAAGTCCAATGAGAAAATGCAGTTTTGTCAAAACTGAAATGTTTTGCTGGATTGTTTCAATTTCTTCTTCTCGGTAATAGTAAAATATTTAACTTCAAGACAGTAAACATTTTGCTTTAATTTTCCTATCACAGTAGAATATTAATATTTAGCATAATGCTTCCTTATCATTGAAGCAAAACATTCCAGTGTTTCTGATTAAACATTTTGGGGAATCTTCCTTTCCAGAGGGTTGGGTTTTTTTAACGTCTTTTCTTCAGAATTTGAACTATTTCCAAAATTTAGTCCGCCCTCTCCTGCAGAGAGTAAAAGCAGTCCTGGGTGCCACCGTGGCACCTCTACCTGTTAGAGCACACGAGACAGAGGGGAACAGCCCACTCCGTGAGACAAAGCTTTCCTGAAGTTATTTTCCCTGCTTGAAATAGTTTTACCGGCTCTCATGATTTTATCAGAAGCCTCCCGCTCTGTGTTTTGTTTTTGAGACCAGCTCCCAGTATCTACTGATTTAAAGGAAAGTCAAAATGAAAAAGGAAACACAGCCATCAACAAGACACGTACGTTTCTGGCCATTGTGGTTTTTGAATGAAAATAATCAAAAATATGAACCAAGAGACTCAGAAACCAGAAGTCAAACAAAAAGAGCCCAAATGTATCACTTTTGAAAGCCTTATATTTTTTCTAAGTCAGTCTCATGATTTTTCTTGGCTCTGACAGAGTATTTCCAAGGATCAGAGGCTGACAGTATTATAATCTTCCTTCTGTTTCTCTCAATGCATGTTGCACTCAGGATTTTTCTTTATTTCTCTGTACATGCTCCATTTTCTGCTGTCTGAAGTAGAGCCCTGTGACAGCCAAATTCACCTCTTTGCTACTAGAAAAGCCCATTTTACAGAAAGCCAAGTGTTCACCATTTYCCCCATATCAAAGGAAATAAGAAAAAAAAAAAATCACTATTTTTGTGTACTAAGGTGTGTCACATCACTAAGACCTGACCCTAACAAAGGGTGAGAAAAGCAGCCTGGGCTGGACCCCAGGGAGCAAAGGACAGGCAGAATAAGGTGGTGGTAGCAGCACAAACAAAAGAGCTCTTGCAAAGAAAATGCAGCATGGTGTGAAGGTCTCGCAGCTGCCTAGCTTCAATTTTAGTAGCAATTATTACTACGGAGCACATAGTACTCATTTGGTTTTTGTCCGTGTACTAGAGAGAAGCCTTCAGCAAATATAAGATAGAGGCTTTTTGAAGCAAGAGCTGTCTTTGTCCTCTTTTTCATAGTACTTCACACTGTAGAGCAGAGCAAGCTACACAGTTTGCTGTGCTCCAAGGAGTAAGGAAAACAAAAATAAACAGTAAATCAAGGTACAAGCCCTAAAGGGTAATGCAGGCAGACAACACAGTACCTCTACCTGCCCCTTRGGATCCCCAGCACTGCAACCCCCATAGCAATTGCACACAGACAGCATAGCTCAACCAAATCACCATTTAGTTCACAAGAAGATAAAATCTATTTCCTGGAAGTCTACAATCTGAAGAAAACAACAGAGAGAAGAATAACATCAGAAGCTTAGTCACTACAACAACATTGCACCTGAGAGGTTCTATGAGCTGACCAGCACCACCAGAAGAAACAAACAGGAGACCCAATAAAGCTTTCTGATTATGCTTCCCTGTGCTTTCTATTGTCTATAACAGCCAAGAACCTACCCCTGAGACCACCAAAACGATAACCTAGCCTATTTTAGCCATGCTAGAGGAAGAAGAAAGCCTTAAATACCACTTCCCCACCCACACCCCCACACCTGATGGGACATTCACAGGTGCCTGCACTGACAATGCAGATGGCACCAGCTGGCATGGCTCTCCTGCAAGAGTACTAAAGCAGATGGGCCAGGCAACTGTTTGCTTTGTTTTCCAGAAAGGCTGTTGAGGAAGAAGAGGCCTAGAGGTGGTCTTTTTTTTTTTTTCAGCTAGATAAGGTACCTCCACTGAGTAAGTCCTTATAATTTTTATATTTTTTGTAAAATTTTCTAAGTTTTTTAAACCTAGTTTTTGAGAGTTCAGCTCAGTTGTCTTTATTTTGTGGGTCAACTTCTGTGCCTGGTGTTTTCTGTAGTATGTGAATGGAAAAAAAATAGCCTTTTTTCTTTTTTTTTTTTTGATTATTCTGTTTGTGATAGAGAGCATGTCTAAACTACAGAGAAAGTAATATTCTTGTTTTGTTTGTGGTGTTATTGTTTCTGTGTACTTTGTGCTTTTGTAGGGTCAAAGTCACAGACTGTAATGGCTTTAGCTACTAATGCTTATTGTGGGTTGGAGTGCATTTAGTAAAAAAAGAATCTAGCTTTGCAACTTACTTTTCTCTATTTTTTTAACTTTGTTCAAAATAAAATGGAGCATTTACTAAGTGTTTTAATTTATTGGCTGTCTTTACTACTTGTATTCAAGAAGGTTCTAGGGAAAGCCTCCCTAACTGCAGAGCATGTGGGGAAGTGAGTGCCTGAGCAGCAGCATAGGAAAGTCCAGCTTCTGCAGCCCCGTAGTGGGTCTTCTCACTTCACTTTTCCCACAAAAAGGGAGGTATAGTATATATAAAAGCAGTTGTTCCTATGAGAGTTAATGTTGATTTTATTTTAGAGGCTGTAAAGTCCTGAGAGTTAGCTGCCTTAACTGTAGATACTGGTGTGAGTCTGGTAGTGGTCTGAAGAGCTGCAGTATATCAAAGCTGGGATAGCAGCCTTTATAAGTGAAAAAAATGAGAAGTTTCCATATGTATGTCTGTGCTCTTGACATGACAGTAGTATTTTAGTTTTGAAGCTAGTTACCAGCTGTGCAATGGGGTTTGGATGAGAAGGTTTTTAGTAACCTGATAGTCTTGAACATAAAGTATTTTATTTTCCTTCCTTGAGGGTATATAAGTTGAAAGGTACCATATATAACCAAGCAGCTAGAGATAAATTTAGGGATGTATATATATATATGCACACTATTTTCAACACAGTGACTGTAATGATAGTAGAACATGTGGTCTTGTATCCGCTTAGGGCTTACTTCCAACTATCATACAAGTGTATTTTTTAACCTGACCTCTTTGTCTTTCTCCTCTTTCCCCCTTTGCCATATAAAACTTGGCTTGAAGAGCCAAGTAGATCTCAATGGGGTTATTTCTACTGCCTGCAGTGGGGTCTGGATCGGACCCAAGGGGAGGGTGAGCAGAATAGAATAGGTCCCCAGTGGGGAGGGTGTGAGTGACTTCCTTTCTTTCCTAGCAATCAACAAAGCACAGCCTCCTCACCTGTTTGTTTTTGCTCTTTCACTCCTGCAATTCAATAGCTATTGTCAAGCCATAAGCCAGAGGCACGCAAGCCATGTATGAAACTCTGCAGATGGGCAGAGCAGTTGATGTGTTCGCGTGGCAGCAGCTCTCCAGGTGGACCTTGGAGGCAGAACGAAACCCTGAGAAACAACTTCCCCAAGCTGCTGCACTGGTGTCCTAGCTTGAAAACTCAGCTTTCCTTCCCTGGGGCTCTGGCATCCTTTCTGGGCACAGGATCCCTGTGGGTTGCTTGGGCCATGCAGTGTTCTCCCTGCCCTGGGACTGCTCTGTTTCCAACCATTTGAACTATCTTTTTTGCTAGAGCTCAGTTCTGGATACAGCTCTGGGTTCCTACTTCTCCTTCTAGGCACATGAATAGTGCAATCGAGGTGCAAAAACTGTACAATAACTGGAAGGAATGTTAAATTCTCTAGATTTTTTTTCATGGCACTGGAATAAGGAAAAAAATTGCTGCAAATGAGCAAATTGGATAGGTTTTTTTGCAGACTTCRGCTAGCTTCTTGTTTAAGCTCTCTCTACTTAAAGACTCTGGTTTGGGAGAGAAATTGCACTGTCAGGAAGGTACATGGCTTACTGTAGCTAAGCCAACACATTGAATGACAGATCAATTTGATCAAGTTGACTTAATTGAAATTGTGCATTGATGGCATAGGGAATCTATCTCCAGTGCTGTACAGTTCAATTTGGAAATGATCCTGACAATCAGAATATGTTTGATATCCAGATTGAATGTTTGGTCAGGGTTCTGTTAGCCACCATAATAAATACTTAATAGGTACAGCTTGTTAAAAGTAAATACTGACGGAAGTTTGTTTGGAAAATGTTTCTCTTTGCATCCTGTGATCAGCCTGGTATTAAAACAGCTCTTCCTTTTATTTCATACTGGAGGATTATAGATGTTGCCTGAAAATGTGTTTCCTGCTATGGTGTTGCTGCTAACCTGGGGGGACACTAAAAAGATGCAGAAATGTGATCAGATGATCATGTCTGATTAAATCTGACTGCAATTTCTTCATCCAGTTACTCCCCATTTGGAAATGTCCTGATATACATTTGTCAGAGTATGCAGATCTCTGAAATTCTGTAACAGCTTTGGCAATTTGGCATTTCATCCGCTAGAAAACTAAGCGTGTAGTTACCAATTTGCATGTTCAAAATACTTCTAGTTACAGTTTAAATTACTCAAATTTCAGAAATTTTGTAGAATAGCTTTAACAGACTTTGAATTACAGTATTTAAGATCAGCTCTTTTGTAAACAAGCTTTGATTATCTTTTTAATTCATGTGAACATAATTTCAGCAGTCTCGATGCAGATCCTAGATGTCTCATTTTTTTCTAATAAGAAGACCTATACTTTTATGAAAATGCATATATGGGTTTGTATATACGTGTACATGACATCACAAAACATACCTTTCCTTGCTTTACCCTGCCAGGGACTCAAGTCCTCTTTGCCTGTTATTTGCAAGGTAGGAAGTCAACGAGTTGTTTGGTTTTTCACTTATAAACAGAACTGTATGAAGCAAAACAAATGACAGACAGCAGCTGAGGAATTTGAAGGTAGCCAACTGCTCACATTTCCTTTAAAGGTCAGGATCCAATTAGCTATGCTAATGTGTTAGCCAGCATTCCCCTCTGACGAGGCTGTGAGTTGTTCACATCATGTAATTCTTTACAGGGGCTGGGGCCTGGCTGAGGTTTCTTGTTATCATTGCAGAATGGTAAGAGATAAGACAAGGCACTTCAATGCTTCTTTTTCCTATCCATTCCTCCTCCTGCTGTTAATGTACGTCATACAGCGGGCAATTTCCCAGGGCCAGGTATGCCAGATGAATTGGAGATGTGAGTTTGAGAGCATACTTACTGAGCTTTTCCCACTCCAGCAACGAGCAGTCTTAACAAGACTTATCTGCAGATGCGAACAGATGCCAATGAGAAGTGCAGGAGAGCCTGAAGTGAGCTGACCTCCCTTTTGCCTCTTGATGAACTCCTTGGCTGTGCCCTTAAGGCTTCTTGCAGGCTCACCGCTATCCCTAGCTCCGAAGGCGGAAAGCTGCACTTCAAAGCAGCAGCTGAAGACTGTTGCATGGCATCCTGTGAGATGAGCTAGGACAAGYGGGACAACAGTATGTTTGCAGGGGCTCTGGCTTAGCCCGTTTGTAACAAAGCACTCATTTATTCCAGGCTTTTGAACTGCTTTGTAGTTGGCAAGAGCTGGGCACAGGGTGGATGACTAGCAAGAAYAGACTCGAGGGCCAGTGCGTTTGACTAGACCTGTAAGTGGGTTTTATAGCTGTCAGGTTTATACTACACACAGTTCACTAGAAAAGAGTATGTATTTAGTGGAGGCTAGAGATGCAGAGATGTTAATATAGACGGCATGTTCTTGGACAGAAATTAGTAGTGAGACTGGATCAAGAGGCCTCCTTCAGATAAAAAATAGTGTAGATAACTCATCTCCTTTATGCAGGAGGCTTCTAATTTCTGCACTAATTTAGTCCCTGTCAAAAATATCAAATCACAAAATAACACTGTGTAAAAGGTTATTACACTTTCTAATATTGACTCTGACTGCAGGTATGTGCAGCTGTCATGTTTGAAAGTAAATTGGAGGCCTCTAGAAAACAAAATCATTGTATACCAAGGTGCAGACTATCTTTATGGCATCAGCTGCAAAGGAACCAGGAGTTCTCTTCCACATTTCCCTATCTAGAGATTTGAGGCTCCTCTCTTATTAGAGGTGCTCTCTGCTGTTATTTCCAAAAACAATGAATCTGTCCAAATAACCTCACATTCACCCCACTTTTAACCACCTGCTTTAGAAAGTTTTGGCGTTTTATGAATTTATATAGACCATGCCAGGACAATAAGAACCTAATGTTCCTGGAACACTACTGGTTCTCACTGTGATTTTTCTGTCTTGGCCAGTTGTAAAAGAACTGGATACCTTTTGAAAAATGGTATAAAATAAAATTGCTGAGGAGCGAGTAACACTTCATATAATTTGCAGAAAGGCTGAATTAATGTGACTGACCATCAATTTGGCTTTCTCCCAGCTGCATAAAAATTACTGCAGTGATTTTCATTCTCTACCATGCGGAGACCTCRGCTCAGCAGCAACAAGATTCAAGAGCTGCTTCTCCAGCTCAGAGGTTTGCCCCTTTCTTCTGTTATGACACCTAAAGAATTAGCATATGCATGTGACCATCCAACACCTATGTCGGGTCCTCTAGTTTAGTGGTGGTGGAACTGTGACTGATTTCTATTTCAGAGCAAATTAATAAATGTAAATGTTGTTTTCAGAGTGGTTTGGGTGTGTAAGAACCTTTAAGAATCAAAAATCTGAGCCTACACCAGCTGCTAATATTTTCTTCAGTTACTTTCACAGTAGTGTGAAACTCATCACATCAATTTTACACACCTAAGTTTAAACCTCAGCATCTTTATTTAAAGACAGAAAATGTAATGCATTACTGTATGAATGTATTACAGATCAATGCGATAAGCAAATACATCTTTTTCCAAAAGAAATCTAAGACCTGCAGAGTGGTCTTAAAATGTTTATCATCTAAATGACAACTATGAAAAATGAATGGCTAYGTGAGGGGAAAATACATTTTGAAATAATTGTGCAGTAATGTTTCTGGCACTACTGGCACATGAGGTAGGAAATGAATAAGTGAATATAAGCTAATGATTTAGAACAGAGCAGTGCTCTGCTGTGGGTAACACAGGCTGGTAATCTTTTTCTGGTTAAACCTGCTTGTTAGAAACCAAATTTTGGAATTCCATTTTGTAGTGGAAACCCAGGTATATGTATAGTACTTGTGTTGATGAGTAGAGTCTATTCTTAGCTCATCAATGTGCCAGACTCCTGGGCTTTCATAGATGCMCAAGAAAGTAAAATACTGATGTAAAGAGAGATACTCTGTGGAACTTTGTCATCAGAAATTTGCAGTCTYTGTAAATTTTATGCGAATTGTGCAGCTGGCATGGTAGATGGTGAAAGGATTGTGTTAAAGGCTATTTTCACTGGATTTGGAATGGTCAGGTTTTGCTGATGGACAGATTGTCCCTTCAGGGATGGAATCTGGAGAATCATTACCTTGATAATCTGGAGAATGACCAGTGATGCACAAAACTCTTTGAAGGATCCTGTTAGCTTGTCTATAATAATGAAACTATTGATAATTATTGCAATGTCCTTTGGCCGTGATATTCCGTCCTGACCATAAGAGCATCTAATGAATAGTAGAATTAGAGCCTCAGCAAGCATAGRTGAAGGCTAGAGAACACTTAGTAAAACAAGAACATCTTTTCATTGAATTAAAAACAAGTATTCTCTAAAAATGATAGAATAAAGGATTTATAGAATGAAGGGTTTGTTTTGATTCCAGCTATTCTGTGGTCTTATTTTAGTCATTTGATGTAAAATAGATTCACTTTGAGTGTATGGGACTCATGGATGATTCATCTCAATTCCACTGAGAGCACAAAGAGCTTGATGTAATTGTGTGGAGAATCTGGATAAACCTCAGGTCTGGCTGAACCAGAGCAGTCAGTTTAGGTAAACATAACATAGCTACAAAAGATCTAAGCTTCACTTATGCATTCCCATTAATACTTGGAGTGGCATATTGGATTTCTGCTCTAGCTTTTATAAATCTGTGTTGGTCATGTGTGTGTATATATATGGTTTACTTTCAGATACCTGGATGACATAGACTAAATGTGCATGTTGACATGTGCACTGTGGTAACTCACTGCACAATAGTAAAGCAGAGGTATTGGTAACAAAAGCACAAATAGCCAAAAGTTGCATCAGCAAGCTAAATAAAAAGATATTAGCCTTAAAAATATAGGGCCTTCTGCTACTTATATGATTTTGATCCAATGAAGTTCAACCAGTTTTCAGCAGCAGTTTTGGAAAACTTCTCTTCCTTCCAGAAGCATAAAGATCTTCTTGGCCATGGCAGGTTCTCTCAGAACAAGAGCAAAGTGCTTCTGCTTTACAGTGGTAGTCCACATATCAAATTGAGAAGGAAAGTAGGAYGTGAGGAGTTGTAGATGGAAACATGAACGGCGACATAACAGAGACCTTGTGACCTGTGTTCTCTGCATATTTGTTTGGTTTACCTCAAATCATTATCTATATAGACTGCACTGTGTAGAGAAATAGATTCAAGGTTAAACTTCGATGGAGGTGACATCTATTTTTAAAYAGCACAGATGGCATGGGCCCCCTGTCTAGTCCTCTTCCCCCTGCATGTAAGTTCAGGACTCGTTTGGAGTACAGCCCTGGCAGCGCACGGACTAAGCTGGTCAGCACGCTGCACGTTCACACGAAGCTCTGCACGCACACAGGACAGTCGGTGACAGGTTGGGACGTGAGGGCTCTTGGGACTGGGGCGTTTGGTCACCTGCTGCTGGAGGCAAATGTTTGTATATGCTCTTTCAGAAATTAATGGAGCTGCATTGTTAAAAATGGTTAGTTTTCCTCCCTTTTTAGAGCATGTTGGTTGGTAGCTCTGGGACTTCATTTGTCTCTGGTCTGAAACCACTTTCTAGAATGCACCCTAAATATTTCGAAGTCCAATTAATATGTGCATCAGTTCTTGTGCCAGCGTTCTGCTGTTCTGTTCAATTCTGTCCATTTTCTTTGAGCTTTCTGGAAACAGTGAAAGGTTTTTAATTTGTTTCTTTTCCCTCTGTTTTTTCTTTTCCTCCCTTTCAGCTGCCATCAGTTCTACAGCATGTTTAGTTACAGCTGTCCCTCAAGGCTACTGTGCAAGATATTTTGCATATGGCACTATTGATTTTGCAGCATTGGCTATGACTGATGTTCAGATAATGTAATGCTACTGTTCAAAAGAGATGTTTGTTTTTGTTTAACCCTTTACAGACTCATTTTATGCCTGCTCAATAAAAGGTGTTAAATGTGAGATTTGCTTTCTGGGTCAGTGTAAGAGAACACCCTGTACAGCTTGCTGGTGTATTTAAAGAGCACTTCATGCTCTTTGGAGAGTACATGGTGCTCGTCGGTGATTAGCAGAGTATAGTGTTACGGGCGGGATTTCACTGAAGGAAATTCTACAGGAGGATAAAGGAAAGCTTTTATCCATTTAATGTGGGGAACACGGCTAGCTTTCATTAAAACATTTCTATTTTAAATGACAATATTTCATTCCCTACAATTATGTTATGGCTCTGTTCAAAGTGCATTAAGGTTGTAAAACATCTGAAGAGTATTTGAATATTTTTAAGGTCTTGTTCTGGCTTCTTCTGCAGTCAACTATTTCAATTCCCAGCACACTTATGGCCTCTTCAGAGGCTGATGAGAACTAGATGTCAGTCTAGGATCAATTTGCACTACTGGGAATTATTGTTGTAAGTGCAGCAAAGAGGTGCTGTGGAGAAAACTGGTTTAAGAAGGCAAAAGTGGAAATAATGTAGTGACAGGCAGCACAAAAGTAATTAGTAAAGGGTAGATGCATGGAACTAGCAAAGATTTTTTTTTAAGAAAACAGTTGGAAACTTGTAACCTCATTATCTGTTTAGATTAGYTGTGTAGGTGGCCTGTCCTGTTGCCTTCATGCTTGTCTCGGGACAACTGATCCTCCAGAAACTCTTCAACTGCTATCATGGTAGATGTGAAATGTTTTTGCTGGGTTGGTGTGGGTCTGGTATGGAAAGGTGCCTGAAAACTTGGGACTAGAACTAATCCTCACCTCTTTTGGTTTGTAACAACTGGGTCTGGCAATGTGAAATCAGCAGGATTTCTTCTCCTGGAAGGGAAAATGTGTTTGAGAAGTTTAGAAACAAACTGTTCAATTTAAGCTGTCCTTCCCTGTGCACCACTTACCCAGCTGGTCATTTGTCTTCATCTCAATATGAATGTTAATTTGTCATATGGAGGCCCAGTAAGAATTCTCTTTGGATGGGAAGGATGATGGGGAGGAATACAGAAAACTGAGCTGTTTGCTGTGGCASTGTGCTCTGTTAGCACTGGGAGCTGAAGAGGATGGCTGTTATCCTGGGAAAACTGTTCCAAAGATGGGGAATGGGAAAATTTAAACACATAATAAAACCTGTTGGTTTTTTTGATGTCTGCATTCTGTATCTATAAAAGGGATAGCTCAATTGACGAGTTCCTCAAATTTTACTGGTTTCAGTGCTGTTAAACTCTGCCAAAAAATACTGCATTGAGAATTCTTGTATTGAGCACAGCCAGCTTTTCAGAAAGCATTTTGTTCTCTGGTAAGACTAAAGCAGGGTTTTTAGCTTAACACTGGCATCTAATGTCTGCAAAGTTGCATTGAAAATGTCAACTTCAATTTCGAATTAAATAATGTTATAACATCAAATTTCTCTACCTGGTAAATAGACAATGCAAATAGGGTACCATTTAAAATGATTTTCTTCAGTAGGTCAGAAGAGGTCAGCCTGGGACTAAGGGAGCTTGCAGAGTTAGCCTTGGGCAAGTTGTCAGGCTGTATAGCTGGGACATGGCTATGACTAGAAAGGGAAATTAACTCCCACCATCAAGTACTCATTCCTGCCTTCAAGATATTCAAGATACTTAGCTTTAGAAACTGGTGATCGCATTGGTATTTATGAAATATAATTATAAAATATGAATATGTTTTGGAGACTCAGACCCTGAGTGTTTCTCTTCTAAACATGTTCTTGATGCTTTTGTTAATATGCCAGTGTGATGAATGGGATATCTGGTTTACAATTCACTTGAAACCATTAGTTTTCAGCTTGCCAATTCAGTTAGCCTAAAGTGCATTGGTTTCCATCAGGCTGGCTTTCCAACCAAAATGCCATTGGGTAACTTCTTTGTACACTAAAACTACAAGGAAAAGTACTGCAGGAGGACTGACATTTTGTATACGCTATCTTCCTTTTTCAATTTAGCCTGCTTTTTTTGCTACCATAAAAATCCTTGAAATGCATGGACACAGTGAGGATGGAGTCATTGGAATACCATGAGCCAAAGATGTTTTCAGTGAATGCAAAACATATGGGACTGTGCTTTAGCTGGTGCATGTAAGCAAGTGTGCCAATACTAGCAGATTCTAGAAATTTTCTTGCAGTTCCAGATTTTAGAAGTTCTTGGGCCTTTACCATATAAGTTGAAGGTCTAAAATTCAAGGAAAGAATGAACTTAGAGCGTTATAGCACAGGACTGATGTGGTTGTTACTTGAAAATTACTCAGATAGCACTGCAATAGGAATACAACTCGTGCTGTCTCATGCACAAGGCTCAAACAGAATTAACTTTGCCAAAGCTTAAAAGAAATCAAGTTAATGTGACGTTAATCAGGATTTCTGCTTTCAACATGTGTAAAGGACCATGTTGCTTAGCACTGGCTTATCTCAGTGAGGGAAATCTACTGAAATGTTTTTCTGTGTAGAGATGTTGCTGCCTATGTGAAGTGCTGGCAGGAGTTAAAGGTTGTTTTCCACCAAATTTAACTGTCCTCTAAGAACATGCTTAGAAAAGACAGTTCTCTGAAAATGTGACAGGCTTTGGTTTCCATTCCTGTGTAAAAGAGAGCTGTATAAGCAGCAGGAGCATTTGCCTTGGACGCTCAACTGTAAAGAGAATTTCTCAAAAAACTGTGGTTATGGGTATCTTCTAAAATATTTGCTTATGGTGCCACAACTAATTAGTTGCAGAATAAGTAGTGTGTTGACTCTTCCTCCAAATATCACTTCAATTGTGAAATATCTTTCTAGAAATTATGACAGAATTGACTTCTAAGAGTAATATCACTTCACCTATGTTGCGGACAAGCCCTTGAATATGTATGCGAGGAGAAATAATTGTCTTTTGTTTCATAATTAAAGGTCTAAGTTTTGTTAGACCAGAGAAACAAAGGAGTCTTCCACTGAGCCCTTTCCAGCATTAACAACACTGTAGAGCTGGTTACTTTCTTTAAACATCTGGATCTGAACTTAAGACCTCATTAGTAATAACTCTGTCTAAACTGCATTACAAGTTGTTCTGAGCAAGCAGGACTTATCTTGCTTTAATGCAACTAGAAGAATAGGCTATTGCTACTCAACAGTTAATGAACCAGCAAAACCTCTCAAAACCGATATATAACTGATCCCTCTCTGTAGTTAGCTTTGCCCAGAGTGATACTCTCCAGCTGTGGAGGCGGTTGAGCTATAGCCTCATCTGATTCTGCTCTTCCCACTCTATCTCAATGTGGAAGGCCAACAGGCAAGAATTTAAGGTCCATTACTTATGGTAAAATAGTAAGGCATGTTCAGCTGTTAATAGCCCACAGCACAGTAGCTCATGGAGGTACAAATGAGATAGGGGATTCTTGTGTCTGGCACTGGTGTGGATGAGATGCAGCCCTGTTCTGTGGTGTTTGAAAATGGAAGGGGTAAGGCTAGACTGGCTGGCAGAAAAGTTTTATGGGCAAATGGAGCTTGATCATGATTAAAGATGCCTTCCAACAACCTCTGGTGATTGCAGATTGGMCTGTTTCTCCCCAACCCCTCCACCTGTTTGTCTTGTGTTTCTGCTGGAAGCTACTACTGCTGGAGGAGGGTTAGTGGAAGTGTAAGTGGGTTGTTTCTCTGTGGCCATCAGGCCTGTTAGCTTAATCGAAAAGTGATTTCAGTTAGTATGCCAAGTACTCAGTTATTTTAAGGCCAATATTTACAAGAATGACCCTCCCAAGCCAAACTTATGTGAACTGAGCATGTGTCTTTCCATATGCTTTAGAGCAAAAAATTACAATGTAGCACTAATTATTCAGCCCTTCAATAATTATCAATGCACAGTACTGACAGTAATGTAAAAGAAACCCTGAATAAGGAATGGTGAGATCACAGCTCTCTTGGCTTGGTGTAGCCACCCTGCAGTGCTTAGGTTGCTTGTATGTAACTCGTATTTGCTGTGTATGTTTGTAATCAAGTTCAATCTGCATGTTAGGGCTGTCTGAGATTTAAGTCCCCTATGCTCCTGAACTTAACTAGGGGAAAAAAGGGCTAGCATAAATAATTTTAAAAGTTGCCAGTCTTCTCCAAGCCAAAACTTGCTAACCCTTTTAAAATACATTAGTTTCAGCAGACAGCTGAGCAGGTAAGAGTTGGCATTCCTTGATGAGTTAATTTCCTTTTAATGTATTTAAGTTATATTAATATAATAGCCTGCAGAGCTATTAACTGACCATTATAAAATGCTACAGCCATTAACTTACAATAGATCTCAACATATTGTGTTTGTTTATTCTGTCAGAGTTAGTCACGGACTAGTCTGGGTCCTCTCCCGTTGTACAGGTATGCAGATTTACTTCTTGCTCTTCCCCAAATGCAGTTGGGTCTTCTGAGGCATTCTCATGTCATGCTTTGCCACCAGTCTGGTGTCTGGCAGAAAGTGCTGGATGTGCCTTTCTGTCACTGCTTAAGGAGGCTTTGAGCTTTATAACATCTTTCATCTGAGCTCTCCAATCACATTGTGAAGATGACCTAAAGCCTCATGGCACCAGGCTGTGTTTTAGCACACAGCTGCTCCTTAAGGTCATGGAAATAAACTGGGTATTAGTTCCATGCTTGGTAGCTATAACCATCCTTAGTATGCAAAGGGATGTTACTGCACACTCATAAAAGTAGCATTGTTAAGATGAAGGCTTGACGACATCATTTTCTACTCTTCCTAATATTATAATCCCCTACTGGGAATATTTCCTTAAGACACGGGTGTATATAGTGAACTATGGAAAAGTCTTGGTTTCCATAGTCTGTTTTGTCCTTTGGTTCTGAATACTGTTGGATTGTCCTGTCCCTGCATTCAGGCCAGATCTTACTCTGGGAGAGAAGATCTGGAGGACACCTCCTTGGTGTGCAAAGAGCCTGAACACCAGGACTGGCCAATCTAAGGTGTGGTCTTGGACTGGACAGGTGCTATGTGAAGATGCATTTTTCAGAACTTCTGCTGGAGCTGCTATATAAATGGCAGAAGGTTGTAAAGGCACAGGCTCCGGACTGTACAACTTCACTTGAGGGTTAGGCTGGAATATGATGAGAACATTCCTGTCCAAGCAGAGATAGCTGTAATAATAACAAAGGCAGCAAAGGCTGAGTTTGGCAAACTGAGCGGGTGTATAACATAAATGTTCTTTTCTTTCAATAGCTGTGTGCCAAGGGACTGAACAAAGTGTTCATTAATTTAATATTTTTTGTATATATTTTTGCTTCAATTTCATTTTTCTTTCATATTTTGATAAAAGCCWGAGATTCCATGTTATATTATGAATATGGATTTGTAGCCAGCAGCTATGTGGAAAAATCAATACATTCCCAGTTTACTCCCAGGTGTTTCTGCTAACTGGGAGGGCAGAACATGTCTGCTGCCAGGAATGTATTCTAATGCCTGCTGATAAAAATGTATCAGGGCAAAATGGCTAAAAACTACTGCAAGTTGAAAGAAAAAATTGTGTAATATATTGTATGAATTAACCTTCAGTTAAATAAAGATGAACTCAAATGAGAAAATATCAGGAATGCAGGAGGAAATGACTCTTCAGAGTGAAAATTGCCAATTAAAATATACAGTCCTGCTAGACTTGTTACACACCTTTAACAAATCCATGTAAATAGTCAGACACTTTGTGACAGATCAGTGAAAAATAACCTACCCTGAAATGATACTCGGTGCTCAGCTACTTGTCTGCAACTGAGTCTTTGAATGGAAAAACATGTGAAAAGTGTTTACTGAAGGAGCCATGTAAAGTGATAACTAAAAGTGTGTAACAAAGCTGAGAAGAGCATAGAAATAACAATGAGGGAGTTTTTTGAAAGCTGCAAACTGAGGTCCTGATCAAAAAATCCCTGGCTATTGTGCAAAAATAAGTGATAATGCTTGTCTGCATTGCAATCACAGATTTCATTTTGGATGTGATGAGTTGGGATATTTCTCTCTAACTCTCTGAGCCAAAGCCTGCGCATAGTTGGATTTAAAATAGACACCACTCTGAAAGGGCCTAGAACTCTCCTTTGCACGCTGTCACATCTTGGAAAACATGCCAGTTAGTTAATTAGCAGATGACAAATTAAATATTTGCTAAGTGAAATGGAAGACAGTTGTATTAGCAAGCTGCCCAGAATTATATCATTATTTGAGATAATTTGGGTTATGATGCATCAGCAGGGCTAGGTATATAAAGCTCATGTTTCATAGGGGTGGAAAAAATATTAATCTTGCATTTTTCCTTCCCAAAGATTTCATCCAACTGCCAATGTCATCAATAGGATTCCATCAGCTCTGGGTATGATTACCAAAGCTCTGGCTGAAATCACTGGGAGGCTGAAGTTCAACTCTGTGCCCTTAGTGTCTTGTAATTGGAAACTCCCTACCTAAGACTCAGTAACACCTGGACCTGAGAACTTTTCAGAGCCTCCTAGAAAGAGTATTTTAAAACAAATTTATGCCAGTTATATAGCTGAATACCCACTCTCCTTCATGCATGGCAGAGCAGTAACATGGTCCTTGCTGAGCAAAGGTATTGCATGCATGCTGGACTTACTGCTCCTGTGCGATGCTGCTGGGTATAAATACCCTCAAGGAGTAAGTCAAGACCATAGTTTGTTAGCTACTGTTGGGCTTTAGATGAAGCTGAAAATCTGCTTGGGACTCGGCCCTTTCTGGCTGAGATCAGATTTTAAATAACTCCCTTCTAGTAGAAGAAATGTCCAGTGTTAATGTTGAAAACTGTACTTAATGTATGGACCAATTGATGYTATTTATTTTGCTCTCAGTAGCCTTGAGTGCAACAAAACAAGGCTGGATTTTTATAGTGTTCAGGGTGGGCAGATCTGTGCTGCACAAGGGCTATAAGCTTTGTTCTGTGCTGGGGGCAATATTACAAAGTTATTCATTTGCTATTGCAAAGTTATTCATTTATGCTGCAGCAAATGGGATCAGAACATAGCCCAGCTACTGCAATTGATAGAGCTGTGAAGATTTATGCTACCTGTCCCTTCATAGAGTTGAAGTCTGTCTTTTTATCACCATGGGTTGTACAGCATCTTTGCAAGTGAATGTAATTCACTGTGCACTCTGGATTTAAGATCTAAGCTAATGACTTGTTCTGACACTGCTGTCTCTTGCTAAGCTTAGCTTCGAATACCCTGATGTTTTTAATGTGGGTCTTGAATAAATCAAATGGTGTAGAGCAGAAATAGAAAAAAAGGTTGTGAGAGGGAGAACAAACTAAGAGAAATCTATCCTGTAGAACTTTACTGCTGTTGACAGTGCTTAAGGGCAGCTTTAGCAGTGTCTGATAGCTGCTCTGATTTATGGGGTGGGCAGCATCTTAAAAAGCTTGCTCCTTCATTTGACAACACTTGTTCAGAGAGTCTACTCAAATGAATAAAGAGGGTGAGATTTGGCCCAGGGTTTTGTCAGCCTTTATTGACTTAGAGCCTATAGTAATGCTGGAAGGCTACACTGGGAAGAGATGAAGTGAGTAAACAGATTTTCTACATGGATAACTGAAGGCATTTTTAAGAAGCCTTAAACTTTGGTCTCTTTTTCCTTTTTTTTTTTTTTTTTTGGAAGGAGCCTGCAAGCTCTAAAACACCAGAGAAATGTCTCTTACCGGAGGTCACTTTGCTGGCATCAGTGGTCATCTTCTCTTGTCAGATTTACTGCCACAAAATGGTTAGTCCAGAACCAAAATAACTGAATCTATGGGAAAATTTTAAAACAAGTACAATGTTCATGTAGCTGCTGCAGCATGCTTAGGAAAGAGCATCTGTTAGTGCTGAGTAGGGCTGAAGAGGGAGAGCAGTTTAGTTTCACTTTTCCTTTTTCTCTAGGAAGGGAAGAAAAAAAGCCTGCAGTTTTTTCAGTCTGTCAAAACAGCACTTGTGTGCTCACAGCAACTGAGAGAAAACGGAGTTGTGTGAATTTGTTACAGTAGGAAAAGGATTGATGCTGCCAAGCAGATGCCCAGGAGCTTTCCTCAACTGTGCCAGAAACTGGTGCCCAGCTGAGATCCCAGGGACCGGGGTCACCTGCAAAGGGTAAATTCCAGAGGTCATACCCCGAGTAACTTTCCAGGAGCTTGATGGGTAGAGTGTGATCCAAATTGGATTGGAGGGCTGCAGGGACTTTTAATACTCTGTCAATCAAGTTACCCTTTCATTTTATAATCCACAGAGGCTGTGAAAGATAATAAAAGAATAACGCAGGGAGAGGTTGACTAAGCAGAGRGCACTGGCCGGTGCCAATGTGTTCTCACTGCATACATGGCTACTTTAATTTATGCTCTTGTATGGTATATGCTATTTCCCCTTTAGAGAGCCACACGCTATCCCGTGCAATCCTCCTGCCCTTGTTCTGGTATTACTGTGTAAAACAAACCTGCTTATTTTACCACAACTATTGCAACTTTGCAAAGCGATGTTTAGAGGTAAAGCGGGATTGATCAGACAGCTTTTTATTGTTACTGTTTCAATTTTTATTACATTTGGAAAATGTGTTTAAAATGGAGAGTGTAAGACTATAGAAATCATCTGGAGATGGGGCAAAATGCTTTGACATTTTCTATTTAGCTTATAAAAAGGATTGAGTGGTGATTTAAATGTAGTCGCTTTCCCTTTCAGGCAATTTTGGTACTTAAAGGTCTTTTTAATCTGCCAGAGAATAGATAATATTTCATTGGAAGTTGAAGCTGTACAAATTGAAATTAGAGACTGGGCACATCTTTAATGTGACTTATTGATTATATTCTGGAACAAATTGCTAAGGGCAATGAAGATACTCAAAGGTTGAGAATCTATTACTCCACGAGTAGAATGTATGTTAGCTGAACACTAGCTTAGGCTTAGTTAAACCCAAGTATATTATTCAGTAGCATGGATGACTGATTGAAGTTCAGTCTTCTGGTACACAGAAGATCAAATTAAATATTCTAATATGCTTTTCTGAGTATAAATTCTATGGCTATTACCAAGCAAATACTACCTGAGCCAACCTTGGCAGACACACTTTGAAAAGCTCTTGTATTTCTCTTCCTGGTCCTGCTTCCTCTAAGTTATAGCTTTGTTTAATACAAATATTTGTACATATCTGCATGCATGAACATTACATAAAACAAGTGAAGGAGGCTTTTCTCAGTGTCTTTCACTGGCTGATGAAGAACATGACCATGTGAACTGGTTATGCAGAAGATGAAAGAAAGTTCTTGTAACATCAGGGTTTAGCTAGAGTAAGAAAATCTCTTTATGGAATTTCCATATTCTGCTTGGTACTTAAATGTAGGTGTGATGATGTGATAAGGCACAGTTTCTGTGGCTAAAGACTATTTAATTCTATCAGCTTTATCATATCCATTTATTGTGATGCTTTGGGAAAAGATTAGCACTTATTTTCTTGAGTAATGACTTCTTGAAATCCACTTAATTTCCGTCCTTCTTCCCCAAATCATTGAACACCAGTTATCATTAATTATTTTTAATAACTATTGTCCATGTGTCTGATTTTTCTAACAAATGTAACAGTTACAGAGCATTTATCAGGGACATCTGTAGATTCTCTTCCATAGTTAATATTGTGGGTCAAATTCCTTACTGTGTCTTTGGGTCAGTGCAATGCAATTTGAAATATTAAGTTGGATCTGAGATAGATAATTGCCTTGATGGCCCTTTTTTGCTGTGCTAAATTTTGTCATATTTCCTGGAAACATTTGATGTTAACTTATAACTCAAGATCTCGATACAGAAGCACTTTGGGGTGAGTTGAACTCTTTCTACTTTTTTCCCTGAAACATCAGAGTTCATAAGGTCATAAAATCCTTTTTCTCATCTTTGCTCTGGCATCAAAATGAAAAGCCCAATGAATTTTCTATTGAACTAGGAGCAAGTTTAATGTGCTCTGATGTCATATACTGAAAGTGCTCTGTTGTGGATGAGATCCCGTCTGCAAAATACTCTACATAAGGGGCAGTATTGTGTTTGCAACACAGGGCACAATACTTCACCCACAAAGGGAAAACGTCAGCCAAGCCTTGGCTTGAAATCAAGTTGCAAGCCAAGCAAGTCACCCCTCTCCCCTCCAGCACAGCACCCACTCATGCCTGACCAGTTGAATAGTGTTAATCTCATTAAATAAAACTTGTTCAGTACAGAAGGTGGGGAGGTTAGTGTTTTGTACAGCTGGTGATAGAGATGGTGAATAGCGTTGATTTGTCAGGGCTGTCATGGTTGAGCATCTGACTGTGATGCTCTGCAATGGAGGCACATAAAGCACTTCAGCACCAGAGTGGACACAGTCATGCTGGTGCAGCCGCTCCTGTCGGCTATTTCCATCATTGCTGCCTTCTTCCCAGGCATCTGAGGAAAATTTCTCATTTGGTGCCTAGGATGGGAAGGGCTCCTGTTGAATTTTCATCACCTCCCTGAGCTATGCATATTGCCTTAAAGTAATCCTGAAGCTTGGCATCAGAGTATTCTGTGCTTAACTTCTAGGAATTACCTGTGAAGCCAGGTTGCTCTCACTTTAAGGATAGGTTTTCCCTGTAGYAAATCAGAACAGAAAACTACTTCCCCATAGCTTTTTGTTTGTGTTTAAACAAATCAAATGGCAAAAATATTTGCTCTGTAGCATAGCAACAAATAAATGGGCTGTTTAGCAACATAACTGAAAGTGATCCTTAAAATAATATAGCTTTTCCCATGCAAAGAGATGATGTTGGAGGCACCTCACTAGGTAGGCTAATGATCCTGTGCTTAGGCATTGCATAATAAACCAAGAAATGCAGAGATGCATTTCTGCTCTGGCTTGTCTGCTGCTCTGGTCCACAGCTTCAGCTGTATTGCTGTTTCTCTGTGCCTGTGCTCATGTTTCACTCGGAGTCATTCAGACTTTTTTAAACTTCAGAGTGCCTCATGCATCTCTGCACTACAGTATGATGGTACCTGACCTTTGTAGGTTCTAGATATTGCTGGAGCAGATGCTGCTATAGATTATTGTGTTACTGTTATGATAAAAACTGGACAGAGCAGCTCAGTGACTGCTGCTTGCTATAACTTTCTCTTTTTTTAACTCCTGCTCTTGAGGATGTGAGTTAATCCTGGACTGGCAACTTTCTGGCTTGCCTTAGCCACTGTCAGTGTTTGGCCCTGTTCTGAGGGTGTTAATCAGATCTCATTATGCACAAGCAAGTCCAGGATCAGAACGCTATGCATGATTTAAGGGCAGTTTTCAAAAGCATTTGTCTGCTTCAAAAATCACAGAGCACCAACATATTTCTAATGCATATTGTCATTAAATAATAGCCTGTCAGAAGGCAAAGTCAGTAGAAAGGCCTTCCATAGTCACTGGTGCTTTGTGCTGTATTTTAAGAAGGAGGTGTAATCACAAAGCAGATCTTCATTTCCTGTTTATTGTTGTAAATCATTTTGGGTTGGTCTTCATCGGAAAAGCAGGGCTTATTAATGAACTGGAACATGTGAGGCTGGTGTAAGGGCTTTTATTTCTCAGAATTGTATAATGTGCAGGGAAATTCCTTTTTATGGCTAGGATTTTATAGAAAGGAAGATGGGAAGTTCCAGTGTATCAAAAAAGCTGGAAGTCCTGGATGTCAGTAAACAGATGTTCTGCATCAGTCAGCTACTGCCAGGCCAAGGACATCATCCTTCATCAGTGATTTAAATTTCCTATGGACTTCTAGCTTGCCATGAGTGTTAATTTAAAGGGCTTGTTTTCAGTGACACTTTTCACACTGTGTTTTCAGTTGGGGCTTGTGCTGCTTTTTAAAGCCGGCACAGGGTGCTGACTTTGAAGCCAGCTGCAGCTTTGCATCCTCAGCCAGCAGACATCATGTGCTGTTCCAGGTCGAGCTGTGTGTAAGCTGGGATTGCAGACACTGGTTCTCTAGGGAAAACACAACTTTCACTTCTCTTTTGGGAAAGAGAAGAAGCAGGACACTTCCATTTCTCTCTTCCACCTCTACTTCTGATGTCTTTTATATGCACAGACTTTTCTTCCTGCGTTTTGTCTTTTTTCTAGTTCTACCTGGAAGCTTATAGAAGTGAAATAGAAATGGGTTTCTTGCGTGTCTAGAGAAGTGAATTAAAATTCCAGGTAAAGCATCTTGTATAACCTAAGCCTGGGATTTTTTGTGCAGGCAGGTGTTTTCACTAGTTCCTTGGGGTCAGTATGACTTTGCCACTGATCCAGCTCACTTAGGTGCAGCAAGGTGTTAGTAAGGTCTTACAGAAGTAGGAACAGGTGAGCAAGTTGGGAGGGTAGGAAAAGCCTCTGTGCCTGACCTACATTTTCTGTCTGCCCATTTAGAGCCTGTACTCGGAACATGTGACGAGTGGAACATTTTGTAATGCAATTCAAAGCTTTCCTCCCTCATCAAACCTGATTACTGGGTGTGCACATCACGTCATACTCTCTTTAGTCTTTTATGAGAATTGGTACAGCAGAGGCTGTTCAGGACCACTTTTTTCTACAAAATATATAATGGAATCATTTTTTCTAACAAGTGAGAATCCCCATTTTATGGAAAAGGGCTTTGTATTTTTAAAAAGCCTATGTGGTCAGTTAACTGCATCAATTTAAGCAAGCTAACAAGCTTGTCATTCGGGGAGATTTTAGTTATTGATAATCACTGGCCACACTTGTTTCTTTCCATCATTCCAAAGACAGATTTTTTTTTTTTCCCCTCTTCCCCTTGGAAAAATACAGAAAGGGTGCTTGATAAAAACCAAAGCTATGCAATCAGATACGTGCGTGAGCAGAGCGGAAGCTTTCTAGGCAAAATCCCCTGTGAATCACATGAAGTGAATAATTGTCATCTAGGTATCTCTCTCCTGAAGTATATTTTCTGGAATAAAAATAGTATAGGGGCAGATAGAGTTCCCCTTCGGCAGGGGAAAGCAGGTACAAACTTTTTCCACCATCAGGTTTGAGTTTGGAGATGATGAGAGTAAAGTTATGCTCAGTTGCAGCTTATGCACAGACCTTTATCAAACACGCTGCTAACAGCCCAGCTCCAGGAGCACAGCATCAGGCATAGGCTTAATAACAGTTCCCAAATATGTTGCAAAAAACAGCAGGCTATTAAGCTAAGGTCCTTTATCTCAAAGGTATCTCCAGAGCCTGGCTAAGGGCTGGATGAACTGTTTGGATGACAACTTGCTTCAAACCTCTGATCCTGGTTGGGGATTTTTTTGTATTCCCCTTTGGTTTAGATATTTAATGGTTTTTACTGTCTTTTCACTTTTTTCCTGAATGAAAATCTGAAATGTTCTGTTCTAAAAATAGCTAAATAACAAGTTTTCTGAAAGCTTATTGCTTTTGTTCTTACTGGGCTCCCTTTCCCACAAAAGGTTGGACCAGATTATCTTTCGAGGTCCCTTTCAACCTGGGCTTTCCTATGATTCTATGATTTTGTTGGCCAAAATTCTTTGTCAGGTTTTACCTGAATGTGTTAATAGCTTTGATCAAGGCCAAATGTTTTTTCTTGTAACTTACCCAGTTCTAGGCTGAAATAATTAATTTGGAGAAAATGTGAATCGGTAGCACAGATGGCTTCCTAGTTCCTTTCCATTAGTGGGGTTATTTGCCTTTCCTGGGCAAGCTTCAGCAGGTCTGGCATTCATTTGTCATAAAGAGCAAATTTACTGCCTCTGTTTTGTGCTGGAAATCCGGTGAGGTGTTGATTTGTAATGACTGGGATTCCTGCATGTCCTGGGGTTGATTTGGCAGGAAACGCCATCATTTACTGCCATTTTGTTAGTCTGGCTTTCTATGTAAACCTGAATGAACTGGAGTGTGAAAGTGCAAGCTTTGACTTCAGGATTAATAAACCAACTTTATATTATTACTGTGTGCGGCATTCTCGCCCCCTGCGTTCACGTTCTTGGATTGCAAGGCAATTACTAATATGTGAGGCTTTTTAGTGCAATGCTGTTGTAGCTTTTCCTTTTAACTCTAACTATAAAGCAAGAAGCGGATGAAAGTCTTGGTCCCTCCAGCTGCTTGATTATCCTAAATAACTGTAATTTATAGAACCTCATTTGTCCTTTGTCCATTATCTTAATACTAGCTTAAAAGTAGTAGAAATCAAGAGGTAGACTTTGTGTTTTATGCTGAGGGAAGAGGAATCCATGCGTTTAAGCTTCCAGAGTGTTTTGTCTAAGCAAGAAAAGTGGTCCAGGGTACTGCCCTGTGAAATCCTGCCTGTTCCCATTCTGGCCTTGCCGTAGAAAATAGATTTGGAAATGATGGATGAGGATGGAAGGCTCTTTCCTACCTCTGTGTCCAGCTGTAAGAAGTAACCCTTGGTGCAGCTCTTTCTGCTGGGGCCACCTGTCAAGTCATTGGTCCTTAACAGGCAAAACAGTCTTGCTCCCAAACTTCTGTAAATGTTTTGGAAACTTTATTTGTAAACATTTAATCTTTTGACCTGGTTCTAAATGTGAAGGTGGAAGGACTGCTGCACCTGAGGCTGACATAGCAGGTGATAAGTTCACATTGCACTCCTTCCTGCTTCATCTTATAATCGTGTTTTACAGTTATCTGTCGCCATGGCAGTTACTGGAATGCTGTGTGGCAGGGAATGTCCCAAGGCTCTCCATAACTCTGTAGAGTTAAAGAGAATATAATAAATTGCATCTGAAAATGTCCACTTGGGGAATCATAATGATACTATGAATGTCAGTAGGAGGAAAAAAATCTGTGCTGTGATGTAAGAAGCAGTTGGCAGCAAAACCCTTCTGAGCAGGGGAAATCTAAATAGGAATATTAACCTTGTGCTGTTTTCTTGAGTGTTTCCCAGAACATCCCTTGGTGCCTCTGACTTTCTGCCAGGGCACCAGCTGCGTTCACTGTCCAGCCTTCTCTCACCCTGCGAAGCGTTACCATGATGCTACCAAAAACCTCCTGCTGCCTGTTTCCAGGGGCAGGGGCTGTCTGTGCAATGACAGCCTTAATTGAGGAGCATTTACTTGCAGTTAGGGGTAGTTTGTGTGACAATATATGCATATATGAAAGTAATTCCTCTTCCGCTGCACTTTATCTACCTGGAATATTTTTTATCTTTTGGTAATTTGAGAAATGTGTCACGTCAGCCTGCAGTAACAGGACTTGAAAGACACAGATTTTAAGCTGATGGGAGCTCTSTAACTTTATGGAAATCAGCAGGGTGAAAAAGGCTGATTCAAAATGTAACAAGCTGACCATAAATTTTAAAAGGATCTCTTCAAATAAAAACAATGAGAGCTTTTTTCTTTTCCCTATATGATGGAAATGGAAGCAACATTTTCTGAAGTTGTCATGGGAGCTTGAAAATCTGTGTGCCTTTGTAAAAGTCTGCTAGTAGCAGTATGGGGTATTTCTTCTGCTTTTTCTCTTTAATCAAATATAATACCTCTCTGGAGGCAATCTGCTGAGCAAGTGCTGTTACAAACTGTCCAGCACATGATGTTATACTTGCAGAGATGATTCCACAATAAATATAGCCCATAATTTCACCTTCATGTTTGAAAATAGGGCTGTTGAACTTCATGAGGGTGACACCTAGGATATGTTTGGGTCTTCAGTTCCAGGCTGAYGGTACACAATTATGGTTACTTAGAGGATTGAGTAACACCTTGTTTTAGCAACATTGATATTAACGCTAATTGCTCATTGAATTCCTATGGAAACTCTGAAGGCATCCATGTTCACCCTCTAGTGATTCATTATCTGTATAATACTGTTCCTGCAAACAATGCAATGGGGAAAGCTTTTGTGTTTTTCCTTTAATAGCGGCTTTTAATTTACTGGAAGGAGTTGTGATCGCAGTCAGACACCATGGGATATTCGCCATCCTCCCCATCAATGTTGGTAATGTTTCTCTTCATGCATTGATAGCTTAATCATCTCATGCTGTAAAGGATTAAATGCACCAGGAAATTCCGCACTAGTTTATTTTCTTAACCTTTTCCCATTGTAGACAAGAGTTTGATTAGAAATGCAGATTGCAAAACTGACGTGTGCTGTGAACACCAGCCCAGCCTCCCTGTAGCCTGCAGACGTGCCAGGTGTCCTCCTGCCCTCCCCAGGGCCGAGTGCCAGACCCCTGCGCCCCGCGCGTTTGGCCATGTCCCTTCGTTGCAGAGCTGATGTGTGACCGCTGGGGTGACCTGAATGGGGAAATGACAATACAATCCATTCAGGCTGGACAATTAATTTTTAGCTATCAAAAAGCTGTTTAACTTATGTAGGTCCTGGTGAGTCTAGAGAGGCACCTCCAGAGGACAAATCCTTCTATTTCAGATGGTTATAGATCCATAAGATAAGTTTTGATTGTAAGTATATCTTTAAATATTTACCTTTGATAAAGGGACCAGGAAGATAGACAAAGGCATTTGCTGGGGAACAGTGTGAGACTCGTTTTAGCCTGAAGATTATTTCTTCAACCTGTGCAATGAAAAATGATGGGTGCTGCATGCCAAGAAGCTCTCATCTCTTATTAGAGGATTTGCAAAGCTGGGAAGGTGTGGAATCAGTCACGAACTTTACTTGCAATGAGTAGCTCAGGTAGTGAGGACTATCACCCCCTTCGCTTTCTTAGAGCTGTGGCCAGGGCACAGGCACAGCCTGGAAAGTGCTGCTACTGTCCTAGGAACTTTTTTCAGCTAAAAATCCCCACTTACAAAATGCACATACTGAGAGTTCCTGAGGCGGTGAAATAAGAATAAACGTGGATGCTGAAGCGTGGATTATATATTGCAGCCTTTAAGTTTTTCTATAACAAATGCATTCTTCTGCTCTTGCATACTGTTGCAGGGAAGCAGTTTTGTGGTAACTGGCACACTGCAATTTTGCATCACTTCGCTTACTGCATACCAGCTGTTAGAGGAGCGCACACAGAAAATACCGCAGTTGCTATTATAACAAAAACAGCAAGAAAAAACCTTTCTAGAAGCAGAGGAMGCTTGCTTTTACCAAAGCCCTCGCAAAAGACTGAGGTTACTCGCAGGCAGTGACATGGCAAGAGCTAAAATTGAGAAAAATCTTTGATGCCAACTGATGTAAAGAAAATGGGCTGAGAAGCAGATGCATGAACAAGATGTCCAGAATGATTATATTGGAGATTAGTGATATAATGATTACTGACTTATCAGTGATATTGAGGTAAAAGCTGGAGAATGTTAAAACAAAGGAGCCAAAACTGACTCCTGCTGAAATTTGTAGAGGCTGTTTAAGTCCCCCAACCTGCTTTGACAACCCATACCCACCTAGCAGGCAATATTCTCTCACTGCAGTAGGTATGTTCACTYGTATCCCTCTTTAGTATTGAATTAGTAAATGTGCAAATAAAAATAGTAGTTTTTAAGGTTCTGTGCAGCAGCCACTGATCTAGATGAAGTCAACTGATTCTGACAATTAGAGTAATTATTTGGCTTGCCCAGTCCCTTCTCTACTTCCAACTCTTATTCAGCCCTTGATGGTATCAAATAATTTCCTGAATGAAACAGCAATTCTGCCTCAATAAAATATTTATGACTCTCCAGTGTTTCCTGATCTCTGCTTTGAACTTGCTTTTTCTTTATTTGTTTATTGGGATTCATGTTTCTCCATAGCTCTGGGATGGAGAAACCAAAACCCCACTTGTTATGTGAGTGGTATGAACTAGCTAATTTTGGATGTTTGAAATGGTCATTAATCATCTTCAGCTCTTCCCCCTGCCCCCCCGAGGCTAATACCTGTTTGAAGATGCTGATTCTCAATCTTTCATTTTCCTAGTGAATGAACCCATGGTTAAGAACTGACTTCCAAAAAGCAGATAACTTATACTGAGTTTAAAATTACAGCTGTGTTGGTCTTATTTTCTATTACCATCCTTGATTCCTATTATTGGGTTACAGGTGATCTCTCTTCTCTCCCTTCCTCAAGATGAAATTAAGTTGTAGCTGTGAATTTTATCTCTTATGATAACATTTTTCTTAATCAGCCAACCATAAGTCCAGTGTTGAACTGTAGTAACTCAGGATATAAATGTAAGCATGACATCTGAGACACTGCCAGAACTTTCTCCTGGGTTTTATTATTATTAATTTAGTAGCAGGCTTGTGGCCAGCTAACTGGCACTGATGATATTTGTTGTTGTTTATGAAGGTTAAAATGGCATTGACCCTCTGTAAATGTTTTCTTAATGCTTCTTTCATAACTGATGCCAGACAAGGTGACTAAATCTAATACACCATAAAAGTTAAAATGGAAAATAAGCATCTGCTGCCTTAGTTTGTTGACAAGTCAGAATGACTCCAAATAGGAAGTGGCTCATACTGCTCTGCTTGGAGAGGCTGTGTGTTCCTTTTCAAATGGTTTCTTAGTTGGTTTGAAATAGGTTTTGGTTTTTTTTTTTTCCTCTGTGACCCAATATGTGTATTGCAACTGTTGATATTACTGCTTTGGTAAAACAAGACATACTACCCCTCATCAAATGCTCACTGAGTAACTCCACAGATGGTAGTTTGTAAGATTTTGGAATAATGGAGGATTTGGAAAAGAAATTGGGCTCAGTAGCAGTAACATACCAGCCATCACTCACTCATTAAAAAGTGGGATAGGTTCTTTTATAGGGAAGTAAATATTCCACCTGTTAATTTGAAAGGCTTCAGAAATGGGTCTGGAATGAGTAACAAGCTTTGGGAATGTCATTATTTCCTTTTCAGAGCATCCTGCCTTGTACAGGAATAAGGAGTGAAAGCTGGAGCGAAATTTGGAGTCAAGGAAACCACCCGTTTTTGGAAATTCCACCTTGCTCCTTCATGAGATGAGGGGTGGGTGATACAGGATGCACTGTCAAATGTATTAGTGATGTTGTTTTACAGTAGTGCAACCCAGTGACTTGCTACTAAGCCTAAGCATCAAAAACTTGAAGGAAAGGGTGGGAAGTGCATTTGCTGCTCCAGTAAAAACCTGTTGCATTCCCTAAGAGTGGTGTGACTGACTTCAGTGACAATGTGAGAATCTCCAAGTTTTGTGTTTGATTTCCTGGATCTCCAGATTTCCTTTCCTTATCTGACATGAGCATTTCATTTTTTTTATATATATATATTCACCTGTAGGTTGCACCGACCTCYGAAAAGTGTTCAGAAACAGGCTGGGGCAGTGTTTTTTAACCTGAGGCTTCCTATATAATAGTTTATTGCAAGGGCTGACCCACTCTTTTAAAGGATTGAGATTTATGGCCAGAAATAACTGTTTTTATTATAAGGATATAGCTCGCAAGGGCCTTATATGGAAAAAGGTGGCATGTCTTCCCAGGTTCCTACACATTAATTCTGTGCTTATGAGTGGTTTTGCCAGCATGGTAGAGAGGCTTTAATGCTTACAATCAGGTGCGTGTCTGCCTTTCCTGAATTAAGCCGGTTGCTTACAAAGCCACGATTGCTGGTAGGGTCTGGCAGCAGTTTTGAATTCGAGTTGTTTCCCTTCTATTAGATGTGTAGAGTATGGTTTTTCTCCCTTTCACAGCTAATTCATATCACAGCCTCATTCCTGCCTTGAATTTGGGTGTGAAAAGGAGCATTTTGCACCTCTAGAGTTCGGATGCCGAGAGGCTAGCTTTCTTTTAAGCAGCACRCTCTGGCCACTTACCTCATCCAAAATGTATGAGCAGAGCTAAAAATAAAGGGCACAGAAGGCATGGARCTGTAAGGGGATTGCAACAGGGTCAGTTCGGCTACCTAGCTTTCATCTTTCCTAGAAATAAAAACAAAATAAAATACCTCTTTCTTCCCCCTGAATCTACAGGAGAAGCAAGGCAATTTGAAAAGTAATTTTTTGTGATTTACTCTTTATGTAACTTGGTTTAATGATGCTGATCGCCACCAGTCCTGCACTGGAGAGTTCCCAAGGATGGCTCCATAAGAGGAGGCTCRGCTGCTAAGCTGCCAGAGTGCAGGGGATGGCTCAAATAATTAAACTCACAAGCCTATAATGAGTTGCACTGTAATTTCACTTGGTTTTAGAGTTTAGACACAGCTAGGAAGGCTCAGAAAGTCAAATGGCACAGGATAAGGACAAACCCAGCCCCACAGTCACACTCACCGATTTTAGGCATGTGGTTCCCTGTCCTGTAATGTGTTGTAAACATCTGGGCTATTTACTAAGCTGGGATGAAATCAAGCAGGGGTGGCTGAGTGGGGTGATGTTGAGATGACAGCGTCTCACCCAGATGCCAAATGGTTAGATAACGGGTGACAGTATGAGGCTTTGCCTTATCGCAGGAGTGGCAGCTGGCAAGCAGGCTCTTGCCTGGCTCTTTCCGAGCCTGAACAGCAGGTCACAGCTGGAACTTGCTTGTTGAGCTCTCAAAGAAAAAAGGTATCCATGTGAACAATATACAGGGGAGAGAACGAAATGCAAAGCATTTATCAGAGTGTTCACTTTTTTCCTCATTCTTCCCTTCCCAAATTTTACTCTGACTCCACACACATGAAGCTTTATCACAGCCCATAACTTTTCCCTGGACTGTAATTCTTTCAGTTGCTTCTCTGTTGTCACCTTTTTCCTCCATCCTCTCAGTCTCGTTTTTGTCTCCTTTTTTGTTGCTTTTTCCTTCTCTTCTGAGCAATCTTACCATCCTTGGTTTGTTTTCATTGCAGCCTGCAAAAAATTGCTTTCTCACTTGTGCTTGGGCAAATTAGTTTTTGCTGACATATGTGATTCTCTTCCAAAGAGCTCATCGGTTTGGGCAAGAGTGCTTGCATTCAGCTTCCTCTACTGTGCTTGAAGTCTCTTATAGCTGCCTTTTATTTTATTAGTTGGATTTTTAATAAAAAAGAAAGATAAATAGGAATCTAGCCATGTATCTTCTAAAGCGATTTTCTTGCTGATATTTCAGTTAAGTACTGAACAGTATTCCAACTTTGGCATACTTTTCTATATTAATCTTTAAATGGCAAACAGTTCTGGCTCTGTACAGTATCTTAGCAGGCAGCTGGAGGCCAGCACAAGTATGCAGCGCCTGAGTCATGGTACCATACTTTGATAGGTGGGATTATAATTAATTTTATTAGGTGTGTGACTGGTTATTTACCTCCACTTTGGGATCCTAAATGCAGTGCGGCTGTCTTGTTCTTGCTGACCAAACAAAAAGGCAGTAACTGTCCCAAAGAGCTTAGGGGCTAAGAATAATGCCAAGGTGACAGATGGCTGAGGGGCAGATATGGGAGCACATGGACACAAGACGCAAGTTCTGTTGCTCTTCTTACAGTAATCCCCAACAATGCACATTTTCTCTCTAAGAGCAAAAGCCAAAATGTGTTACCAAGCCAGAAACTGCAGCAAATTCAGATGCATTTAGCATGAGGGATTTTTTTTGCTCTTTAATTATGGATTTCCTATAACAGGAGCCAAAACCAAAATACCTGCTGCAACCACCTGAATGTAATCTTGTGGCAAACAAAACTTGATGCACTGCTTGTTGAAATAGTCTATGAAAGCAAATATTATTATGAGCTAAGAAATGCAAGCTGGAACTTGAAGTCTAGATAGTGAAAAAGCCATGAAGCACCAGCTTGTGTGGGATATTGAAAACTTTGGGCCTGATGCTGTGAACCTGGCTCACCATGTAGATGCCCTTGAATTCAGTGGGATGGAGCAGGACCACATGTGAGCAAAGAGTTGTAGGACTATGACTCTGGCTTTAAATTTTGAAGAGGCCCAAGTGCTTCTGATGACGTGACCACTGTCAGCTCAAAGAGCAAATGCTGTTGGAGCTGCTCAGAGCTTTATCAGAGAAGGACATAAGTCTTTTGGTACCAGGGGGATCATAAATTAAGGGAGTGTTACAACAACAAAACACCTGTCAGTACAGGATATAATACAGATGTGAGGTAATTTTCCTACTTGCATGTTTCTCTGGGAGTTAACTCTTTCCTTTCTGCACAAGATTCCCCTGCCTAGTGACTGTGGAGAGTTACGCCTGTGTTACTCAATGGTTTAACTAGTCCCCATAGCAATGGGAAAACAAGCTCCCTGTTTACAGACGTTGTACTGCAGAGGTTCAAATGCAGCAAGAAGAGAAATCTGTCACTTCTGCCCACCAGCCTGTGCCACGAAAAAAGAGTTTGGACACTGAGATGATAAATATAAAAAATAATGTGACTTTTCATAGTTGCCATCTTCTACTGCCTATCTGCAGATAAAAGGTATTTATAAGGATTGTTCCTGTTCCAGGCTGAGGGTAATGCTTATTATCAAAATCCATAAGGGGGGTTTATTACTGATTTCAGTGAGCTGAGGGGCTGTCTTTTATAACAGCTGATGGCTGCTCTGCACMGTCAGTCACACCACGAGTTCTGACTAAACACAACTCTAGGTTACCCTAGGTCTGCAGTGATTTTTTTTCTCTTGACCACCACAGGGATGGCAGGGGCCACATGAAGCAGTGGCTGATTTTTGGTGTTAGGCAGGGATGGATGAGGGTGGAAAATGGTGAATTTTTGAGGCAATAATGGCTGTTCAGAATCTGAACAATGTTTTCTATTAAATGGTTCTTGTCTTTAAACTTTTAAAAGTTGTTGAATAATATAAGGTCAGATTCAGAGAATCTGAATCTTTCAGTTCTCAAAAAAAAAAATTGCAATACAATGTGTCTAGCCACGTTTCTAATAATGTTACTTTTGAACAATGTACGATGTGTTCTATTTGAAATACCTGGGAACATCAAATTGGGTCCTATGAGTCTCATAAAAATACAACTGATAAAGACAGTAATCCAAGAGAACACCATTAGTGAAAGGCATAGCTTAGATAAAGCAAAAGGGACATTTGGTTTTAATGGTAATTGCAAAAACAGTCTCCTATTAAAAACATCATTTCCAATTAAATCATCAGAATTTATTTTGTAGCATGCTGAATGAAGTTATTAGAAATGGCTCTGTAGTACTGGGTCTTTTTTGTTATGGGAAAGTATATTGATTTGGTGCCAGGCTCTGATTAACAGAAATAAGCAGCAAGCCATGGCACTATCATTGCATTAGGATTCTTGTACTAATAATTTTCTAATTAGAACCAATGAGAAATGGTGACATCATTACTCAAATAAACAACCCACTTGTTTAAGGACTGCAACTTCTGGACACTTGGGTAAAAATTCAAAGCTTAAACTTTAGTGAAACTCCCACTGATGACAGTGTTCATATGTTAAATGCATGAAGGCAGAATGTAGCCCTTCTGCTTTGAAACACTTGCTCTGTCTTGAACTTCATATTGACTATTTGTGCATCTAAGATTTGCTGTTTTATTAAAAAAAAAAAAAAACCAAACACAAATTGTAGGGAACAATGGGCACCCTGATGATTTCAGAGTACTTGGCTTGAATACCTTTAAGTGAGAAAACGCTGGGATAAAGTCTCTCTGGTGCTATATTTCTTTCTCCAGAATTTCTCCCTCCTTGTTGGTTTTAGAGCAGTGTGATGGGGAAGGCTTGTTTTGTGAAAGGCTTTGAAATAAATGCTAGGACTTAGCTTCAAAGAAAAACTGATGTAAAAGGCAATGACTTCACATCCAAGGAGTTCATACCACCTGCCTTGGCATGATATTTCTCCCCTAATAGTGTCATTTTTTGCCATTGTTATCGTTGCATTATGTTATGGATAGGTTAAAGCCTCTACCTTTGAATGGAGCCTTTTGTACTGAATGGTTTCATTGTGCAGCTGAGGCTGATCGCTGCATGCTTGCCCAGGCCAGACTTGTGTTTGCTTGGTGGTGAGGGGAGAAGAGATTCACTGCTGAGCTCCAGTCTCCTCTGGGATGCCTACAGCTAGCATGGGTGGGTTGAGGTTTCCAGCCCTATTTGACTTCCACAATGAGGGCTGCTGCTTACCCCTAGCAGAGGCTAAACCTGCCCTGGTGGTCTCTTAAGACATGGTCTCAAGGTTTTAAATAACTGATGGGATAAATGCAGCTGACCAGCCTGGGGTGATGCTTTCTGCTATCTTCCCCAAATCTGTGGCAGGTGCCTTTGTCCAGGTGGGTATGTTCCTCTGGAGATGAAAAGCTATGTTTCCAGCATCCCATTTCATTGCTGCTTTCAGAAGCCCCTCCAAAGATAAATTGAGCCAATGGGAAGGCTCCACTGCCTTTGGAGCAGACCTGTAGGGAGCAGCTAATGAGCTTTTATGGGAAATAAAAAACTTTTGCTGTTTCTTGGGTACCAAATCCCAGAGGTAGTTATGTGGTGTTCCTTGGATAGAGAGTGGCTTCAGCAAGCCTATGTTATATCAGAGGAATTACCCTCTTTTTACTTTGCCTTGTAAGTATTAATCCAACCTCTCAGCAAGACTCTGCTGTGGTTTTGACTACTCCACAGTAACTTCAGGAATAAAATAGTCTTTGGCACAAAAATTGCTTCTGCCAGCTCCTTTTGACAGATCACAATACAGCGAGTAAATTCCCCATGGTCAGTGATGCTGCCATCTGATCCATGTGTTTCCAGCAAGTTTTATCTTTGTCAAGTTTCTTGTAGAAATCAGACTTCATGGCCATGGAGCTGAAAAGAATTTCTCTTTAGTGCTTTTTTCACACCTGTTATGTTTGGGGACTTAGTTTTCAATTTTTATTTATTTTTTTTCTAATGGGAGGTGGGAGAGAGCAGAGGGGAGCAGGAAAATGAAGCCAATTTGGCGAGCTTAACTTGTCTTTCTATCCTGCAGCCAAAGCAGGAAGGAAATGTCTTGCAGTTGGCCGCTGTCCTTTCTGGACGTGTCTAACTTTAAAGTAAAATGGGATGACTCTGGCCACCCTGGGGTTCAATGCCAAATTTAAGCAGGTCTCACTGGGTGGCAAAAACAGAGGTGTGTGACGTGGGGGTATTTTGAAGCGGATGGAGGGACAAAAAGAAGCAGGGATGAATAAAACAAGAGTTTTCTCTGTTACGGAATATAATATTCTGAATGACACAGCAATGTCCAAAAACTGTGTATCATGTGGGGTGATTGAGGATTTAGTGAGATTACCCTTAATCTTCCTCAGTCAATAAAAAAGGAAACAAGAATAGATCCTTTCTTAGAAAGACAATGACATTTAGTATGTTTGCTAGAGTTGGAAAACTGGCACAGTGTTTTTCATGTCATAATAACATTTAAATCTTCATAAGTTCAGATGCTAAACTTTATCTGCTTTGCCCTAGCTAAATACATTTTTCTGTAAAGCTCTGAAACTCCTTATCTGACAGAGGCTTGTAAATTTGCCCAGTGATAAAATAAGCAACGTTAGTACAGATATGCTGCTAGGTTCTTCTAGTTGTCATTGGAAAAGACAACTTTAAACAGATACAGGCTTTATCTGTCTCAAATTGATGAGCTGCTGCCTCGTGCTTTTGGGTTGCCAAAACATTTTCTTGTTTTCTTACCTGTGCATTTTGAGTAGAAATGAAACTTGTTTGAAGCATGAGTATCAGGGGAGGTCCCACTCGCACCCCATTTTTAGAGCTAGAGCTGGAATACAGGTGGTCTAACACTGAGGATGCTAAACTGGGCTGGAAAGACCTAGATTAAGTTTCTTCCTCTGTCAGCATTTTGAGGTCTCCAGTAGAAAAATACTACGTTAGAGCTAGGCAGGAATAATAATCTGTCTCAGATTGCCACTTCAAAATTGGCTAAAATTACTTCCATATCTTACAACACTTCTTAATACACTAGAGGTTGGAAGATTATAAGAAACTTTGCTGCGGATGTATAGGATGTCTAGGATTAAACATTACTTCTGCAGTGATATTTCTAATTAGAAATTAGCAAAATCTTGGCTGGTTTTACAGTGAGACATAATCCAAAGAAAACCATATTCATGTGAATGTTGCTGAACACCCCTCACCTGCATGCCTGTGAAGATCGGTTCTGACGCTTACATTAATGCCTTAACATGCACATATCTAGAGCTTAGGGATATGCCACAAAAGAAAAGTTTTCTCTAATAGAGCAGATGAAGATGAGTTAGTTGTGCGCATGGATTTGGTGATTGGGCCTCAAAGAATGGGCAGAATTTGGTTTTTGTAGAAAATGAGCTGTGCCAAGCAAAGCTCAGGCTGACTCATGGAGGAGAACTGCCTCAGTTGTGCAGACTCTAAGCCTGTATGTCGCTTTGCTTGAGAAAAGCCCCATCCCAGTCATTGGCTGCCTTGAGACCAGAAGCGTGTTAAAGCCCTTTGCTCGATTGGGTTTTAGAATGAAATGCTATTCCTTTGAAATGAGTTGTATGTGCATGATCATGCTCTGATAATGTTGCCAGCTTTTGGGACAGTATCTTGGAGATTCAAGTCTGAATCTCAAATCTAATTTGTATGTAAGTTTATGTACGATCTTAAATTTTTGTAATCCTGTATCACCTAAGTAAACCTGTCATGGGTGAAGCCCCATTCCAGATGATGTATAAACAGCCCATCAAAATATTAGTCCCTGGCTTGATAAAGATGAGTCCTTGAAGAGTTTGCAATGTGTGACTATAAAACAACAGACAAGGGGGATAGCTGCATGTGCAGGAAAGGGAGCAAACAGGATTGTCAAAATGTGAAATTCAAACAGCAGGAGGTAACTACAGAGAATAAACAAGCTCTTTGATAATAGATTTTGAATGAATATTTAGTTAATTTGCTTTTTCAAGTTTGACTCGTGAATCCTGCATGCTTGGATTTAGCAACCTCCTGCTTAGGTGACCTGTTTTAGCTTGCACGTGTTAGACTAGATGCTCTGATGTCTCCTGCAGCTAGACTTCCCTATTTTTCTAGTACTTCAAGAATGACACTGCTCTGGAAAATGTCAAGTATTTTTCATAGTTATAAAAAAATTTTTAATGGATATTTCATAATAAATCTTTAAACAGCAAAATACCTACCCTGCATGGAGACTGGCTGTCACAAGCAGCTTGAGCAGCATTTGGCACCAGAGTTTTGTCAGTTTTCGCCTTTTTGAGTGTTCACAAAAGTTTGCAAAGTTGGAGGGTGGTATTTCTTGTTTTTCCACCAGCGAAGGAGTCTATTTGGTGGTGAAAAATACGTAAGTTTAGTTTGAGCCAGATCTTATGGTGTTAGTGATTTGCCACACGTGGAAATACATTATTTAAATGGCAACATTCTTATTTTCACCTTACTAGAAAATCTATCTGTCTCTAGTCCCATAAAAACATCCCAGATGAAACTGGAAAATGCTATAGATAGCAACAGTTCTTCCAGGAAAATGTCAGCAAATCCATTACCCTTCTTACCACTAATCATGTAAATACTAATCAATTTAGGATTCATATCATATATTAAAAGGAATATGGAAAGAAATGGGAGAGTAATTGCAACCATTCTCATGAATTTCCTATTTCGCTAAAACCTGATAAGCTTTAGTGATCCATGCTACTAGAAGGAAGAGCTTTTAAACTCTCTATCTGCAGTTCTGTGTGTAGAAATTTCCATGGCTCCGCTAACTTCTGTTGAAATATTTGAGCTTGCATCAGCTCAGGGTTTGGTGCTTGCTCTGTGCAAACATGTGTACGCTCACAATAACCTACTTGTATAAATGGCTGTGGAAAAACACCCAGTCATTGTTTGACCAGCTCCATTTTTTTATTGACTTGCCCGCACTGCCGCAAAATCCAAGAATGCGTATTGTGAGATTATTTTTGATCCTGAACTTATAAATGCAGTTAATGTCCCATATATTGGAAGAAATGCTAGAGAGGTACCTAAGGAAAGAGCTGTCTTCTGGTGGGTGTGTAAAGCTTGCCATCTGTCTGACCTGAGGTACAGTGCAGTGATGAAGTATAAAATATGCTGACTCCTCAGCTTCACAAATGATTTCTGATGTTGATGCTGGGTTTTTCTCCCTTGCAATCACAGCTGCATACCACTCTGTTGTCACAGATGCTTTTTGGCAATTAAACAAGCTGTTACTGCTCACAGCAAGTCCTGGCTCCCCAGTTTTATTTGGAACCCTTTACCTTACAAATGGTTAATTATTCAGCTTCTCTTGATCCCTATGAGCTGCTTTTTTCAAGTTTTCTAATTTACATTGCCATGACTGGGCAGCAGTAAATCAAAGCCCAGCTGCAGCTACTGATCTCTTATAACCCTTTTTTTCCTCTTAGTTGTAATTTCAACTATAAGCTCAACAATAAGCCCATCTCTTAATCTCAGCATGAACAAATGGAAAATGGTCAAATGACGCACAATTTTAAGCTTCTTGCTGTATAAATTAGACAGAGTGCGTCAGTTCACTGGAATACTCTGACCTTTTCTCCTTAAAAATACCGGGGGGGGGGGAAGGTCTGGGTTGAGCCCTAGGTTAAAAATCTTCTATACTTACAGTGCGCAACTGCCTAAGCATAAGGTACCAATATGTACAGAAGCCGGAGCTTAAAATATATGGGGAAATGGAAGCCAGGGCATATAGAGAAGAGTGCCAATAAAAGCCAGACTGTTACTAGCTTTCAGCAGCTAAATTTACTATAGTATTTGTATAGGATAGTATTTCCCATTCTTAAGTATAGGGAAGAGGGATATGCCAGCTACCTGAGGGATTTAAAACTGAATTACTAATCATTTTAATCAGTATTGTCCTTCTTTCTCAGCTGTAATGCAGTGAGCCAAATTTGGCCCCGCTTCCACCAGTGCGAGGCTATTAAAGTCAAGGGAAGGCAGAGCTTGGCTGGCTCTGTGCTGCGGGAAGGGGAGCCAGGAGCAGCGTAACGCTGACACGTGGTGATGGGAGCCTGTCAGCACTGCTGCTTGCTGCAATAAGCACTTGAGCAAGTCCACTGCAACATAGCAGGATAATTTGAATATTAATCTTGCTTAATGCAACCCGTGGCTGAGAGTGTTGAGCAAAGTGAGGTTATGAAGTGATCTTGCCGTTATAAAAAATCCCCTACTTCTGCCAGTGGTACGGGAATGGATTTCTTGCCCTCGGTGCTTGTGGTGGTGTTGCAGTTCTGATATATCACTTGGGTTTGGTTTCAAATTGCTGCTGTAATGGTGATCAAGCCACACAAAACAGCATGCTTTATAAACTCAGCAGGTGGGTAATGTTTTGTGTATGGGAACAGTTCTAGATACATAGACAACATTTAGAAGAAAAAAAAAAACCACTTTTGCTTGCATGTCACCTGATACTTAATTTAGAAGAATTACTGCTACAAAAGAGGCTTTTTCAGAGTTTCCAGACAAATATTCATGTTAGGTACTYATTTGCTTTAGAACCAAGTGCAAATGATGCTTATTAGGTGTGCCCTTCTCTGTGGCTTCTGTGCCAGCCCCTGCGTGGCTGGGCTCTGAGCTGGCCAGGACRTTGTTTCTCACTGTCCTTCACTTCAGCGCTGTTTATGTGAAATTAGTTGCTTCATTATCAGTATCTCCTTTTCTTGGACTAAAGGAAAATGATTCCTAAGTGTGGAGAGATAAATAAAAGGAAGGGGAGAAAACTTAACAGGATCTGATTTTGGAGGCAAGGCTGAATTTTAGTTTTATGGGCTACCGGTAACCTGAGGTTTTACCTGAGCTGAAATTGTTAAGAAATGCAATTTTTTTCAAAGCATTTTGTATCTCTTGTCAGTGTTTCTCTGAGGAAAGAAGGAATCACTTGGTATGTCTGAAATGAAACCACAAGTGATGGCTTTTACTCCTGACCCTGGCTGATCCACTGATGGTGGCTTGTGGTGTTAGCACCTCTCCCAGCAAGGTGGTTCCCCACGTCTTCCTTCTGCAGGACAGCGTCCCCCTGAAGTATCGGGGTGCCCATGCCGTAGCTGCTTGGGGGTAACAGTCTGACCAAGTGGTTACAGAGGCTGAGGGCAGGATGGGACAGATGGGAATGGCTCTGTTGCAGCCCCCAGTGCTCCTTATTTCAGTGAACCCCGGTGGGAGGTTTCCAAAAAGGCTGGTGCAGTGACCACTGGTCACCTTCTGCCCAGCACCGAGGATTTGCTGTGGAATGTACTAATGTAAACCCAGCCTAGTTTGACTGAAGACTTAAATTTAATTTTAAATAACGGAAGGCACAGGGCACAAATGTGCTGGAAAAATGTGCATTGGGAGAGGAAAAAAAAGATGGAAAATCTCTTAAAGTGAGACTCCAGATTCCTAAAGACATAGAGCTGGACTAGGGAGATCTTTCTCAAAGATCCAAACATAGTGGGAATTAAGCTCCAGGCCATGTTAAGACTCCCTGCCATTCCATAAATCTAACCGTACACATACAGTGTACCTGTATTTATCAACGTCTATACCTCAGTCTTCGTTTGTTCCTTACGTGCTGTTCTTAATTCACCTACTTGTGGTGTGGGTAGTAGAGCCACAGGACTTCACCTTTTTGATACACACAGGCTTATTTTAAGAAGGCTGAAACCTGCTGTTTAATGCATTATTGAAAGCTGTTCTTTATTTTTAAACTTTCCAGGAAGTTAAAAATAGACCTGATCCTTTTCATTCTCTTATAAATAAAGAGCAGATCAGAATTATGCATTGAACACTGTGTATAATCCATTGGTTGGGGATTACATCTGGTGAATGCATCAGTTAACTGAATCAAGTCTATTTATGTTTTCTTAAAAAAAAAAAAAAAAAATTCCAGCCTGATTCTTGGCCACTTCCTTGCTGTCAGGATTAAGAAGGCAGTCACGGTGCTCTTGCTCAGCTTAAGTGTACTTGACCATCACTGGATTTTGAGCTATGCATTCATCTAGTATCTGCAGATTGACCAGAAGTTTGAGCGGATGCTCAGCAGAAATGCTTTGATTTTGTATTAGTTGTGGGTCTCTTATTCTCTCAGAATACTCTGAGAGAGAAAGTAACATCACATAGAATGAACATACATTTTTTTTTAAAAGAAATTCTGTCCTCTTGTTGCTTTGAGCTGGATGTTGTACGGGAACGCAAACCCCTATCCCATCTGTATGCAGAGCAGCCTGCCTTAACTCCCTGCATTTCACCATAGAGAATATAACTAAGATGAGCGGGGCCAAAACAATCTCTGTAACCCTGAGCAACTTTGTTAGAGGTTCATGAGGGACCTGGCCCAGCGTGGAGGTGCCTGTGAGTGTACTGGATACCAAATTCATTTTTTCAATTTCTATGAAAATGTACTATGCTGCCAGGTATTCATGTCTTAAATAACATTAAGCTACATAAATGCAAGGAAAAAATCTAATCAGTGCCTAATTTATTACRATAGACTGTCAAAGAGCCATAGGGGTTTGTATGTAATGCTGTGAATAATTAATCATTACAGGTGGGATTTCCAAAAGTGCTTGGGGGCTAGCTCAGCCCCACTCATGCCAGGGAGATGGATGAATGCTCTAGAAAAATCTCATTGAAATACCAAAGATTAGAGCTAACCGAGGACAATTTTTCTATGTATGCCCTTGTCTGTGACCTCCTTTACTGGAATTTTGGGACCTGAAAAAATAAATATCTTGCAGAAAACTTTATTGGAAAGATAATTCTTCATATCTTGGTCTGAGTTTTAATTTTTTTTCTAAAGGAGTCTGCTAAGAAGTCAGAGTCAAAAAAAAGGAAAAAATCAACTAGTTTCACCAAAGCTGTCAGTAACTGATAATTTAGGATAAAATACTGTAACAATCATTCTTCCCTTGCTTACAAAAAATACCCCTTGTGTCCATAGCATTTTTCTATGCAATTATAATGTTTTTTTCTTGTGCCGTGAGTTTCAATGGGAGAATGAACTCTTAGCTCCCATCTGTTTTGAAAACCATCTCGTGTGCTCTTCTGCAGCTTTCTGCACCTTAAATATGCCCAACTCTCTTAAGAAAAACAATCTCTTCTTGAAAGGGGGCTTTTTGGGATRTAGACATGCAAATATGTTGTTCTAAGACAAGCTGCAGAGTGAATTTGTAATGCATCCTACTTCTCCAGAGAAACTATCCCTGTGTACATTTATTATTGAAAGTACAGGTTGAGCAAACTATCCACCAAGAGATTCATGTTGAACACAGCAGAGCGGAGAAACTCTTGCTTGTACTCATTGAATATCTCCTGCAGGACCATTGCTCACTAATTGGGAGAGCTGTCAGTGCTGGCTCTAGCGTGCACCTCTCAGATTCATATCCCGTAATTTGTAAAATGTAATCTCCGTATGTGGAGTATAAAATGTTTTGTGTGTGGTAAGAATTGGTCTCTGGGCTTCAGCTTTTTCCACCTATAAAAGAGAACACTTAGTAGAGAATGGAAAGGTTCAGAAAAAAGGGAGAACTTTTTTTTGTTGCTAGAATCTTTCCTGCAAGGTGTTCCATATCCTATTGCTTATGAACCCTCTGATCTATATTTACAAATGGCCTTAAAATGGCAGGTAAGCAAAAATAGGGTTGGATGAAAAGAATATTGCCAGCCACCTGGCTCACCAGCTTAGTATCACGTTCAAGTCTTTCGACCTTGCTAGAGCCTCCATGAGGGGTGTTACAGCTCAGGGGGATTAGAAGGAATGGAAAGCACTAATTCAGCTTTCCCCACAGAGAGTAGGTTACGTCCACTGTTGCTATCAGTTACAATATGATTTTCTGTTTTCTCATAGAGAAGAGTTGGCTGGGGAAGCGGACATGCTAGCTGCTCAAAGACAGTGGTGGCTGGCTACCCCTCAGAGCTCACTCTGTATTTTTGGAAATAAATTCTGGAACAGTTGATGGAAAATCAACAAGCTAAGAACAGTGGCCACCATTTAAAAGTCATCTGGAGATATGTTTGTCTCAAATCGCTTCTCCCAGCCTTGCAGATGGCGAAGTGCAAAAGAGGGGTTGTGAGCCTKAGATTTTGTTCATCATTTCAAGAACTGTGTGAAGACCATGTTGACAGGCAAGGCAGGCAGTTATTTAACGCAGCAAGCTCTTCACCAGTGCTTTGGAGATCCAAGGGGATGGTGAAGGGTCRGGGTTTCTGCTCCTGCTCAGCAGCAGTAACAGAAGACCAGATYTGGAGTCCATCCCAGTTCTCCACCCACCCCTCACCTCCCTCCAAGCAGCAGCAGCCCAGCAGTTGCCTCTTGTTCTTGGGGTGACAAAATTCAACCTTGCTGCTGTGTGGAAGCCTTGAGCCAGCCCTGCTGCAGCTCTGTTCTGCCTTTTCGGGAAAGGGCAAGGAGAAGCAAAAATGGATTTGTAAATAGGCTGGATTATTAGGGACTCCTATTGCAACATAAGAAAGACTTTGAGTGGAGGGTTAGTTTTGGGGCACGCTTCTGGTCAATGCTCTATTTATGCTAGGTGTTAAAATACTTCAGTCCTCACTGACATGAGCTCCTGCCCATGTGATTTCTGGTCTGTAGCATTTTTTCCAGTGCGTATGTAGCACAGCCGCTGGATGACACCACTCATTTCTGGAGATACCACCTAATGCAATGAGCCCCAGATTGTCACACTTCTAAATATTCGATTTTGATTGTTTAAGACTCATGTCTTGACCTATGTGAATTTTGCACTTTCAACCAGCTGATTAATGCTTGTGCTACAGCGGTTTTAAGTTCCTAGAAGCAGTATAACCTATCAGCCTCACATAAACCTAAGCAATCCCAGCTGGAGAAGCTTAGGAAGGGTCTATACCGAGATCTATGCAGGCTTTAACTGTTGTGCATTGCTCTGGTTTGCAGAGCAGAATTCAGCTATTCCGTGGGGGAAACGGAAAGTTCCACTGCAGGGCTCCATGCAGAGGCTGAAACACAACCAGGTTTGTTTAGATGTGAAAGGCTGACTTGTGTCCTGGACCCTGTGTGCTAAGTGAAGTGGCTGAAGAGATTGAGGACAGGCTAGAGCAAGGRCAACGAGCAGTGACAGTTGGAAAATGCATTTTCAGTAATATCCTTTCCTGATAAACTGCAAGTACCTATTTGCAGCAGCAGGTCTTCTCTGCTGATTGAAAAATTCCTGGGGAAGATCTCTTTACTTCTGAAGTTTCTCCTCTTACCTAACTGAGTGGAATAGGAAACTTYGAGAATCTCAGTTATGTCTGAATTAATAAAAATTGGAGCTGCTCCAAGTTTATAYGCAGGTATTTTATGATCTGTTTCAGGGCAACTATTAGATATATACATATGTTGTGTTGAAATTGATGTCTCTGACTCAGAACTGTGCTTTGGGAAGGTACCTCCAGCTGGAAAACAAATAGTCTTAAACATGATTTCCCCTATTGTAGCAAGGGCAAGCTGTGCTGGTTGCTTTTTTTAATATTTTTCTAAATGTGCATGCTGAGAAGCGGTGCAATGTGACAGCACTTACTGTCACAAAGCAAAGGCAGAGAAGCAAAGAAAAGTGCATTTGAGTGTACAGAGCTTTTGTTTGAGTGCACAAGTCAAGCAGTTGCTCGGTCAGAAAGATAATGCTCGCAAACAGGCTGTGTATGGAAATACGGGTGTGTACAAGTGGGCTTCAACCCTTTTAGTAAGCTGCAAGTGATTAGGCCTGTAATGTAAAGTGGAAACATATAACACATTAAAAATAACTGCTTAAAAATAAGCTTTCCAGTCTAGAGGTCCAGGATTTTATATTTACAGATTATTTTCATGCACGTCATTTTCTCTTTCCAGTATTGTCTCTGTCATTGGTAGGGGAATTATTCATCTACTCTACTCCTCAAAGATTTATTTGCTAATCTCCGCTAACAGGTGCTTTCCAGGCATATGTGTACCCATCCCTTTGTTAAGATGCTCTAGATCTGCTTTTGGGACTCTTCCCCATCTCTGTTCTTAAAAACCAAGGCCAAAAATTTCATATCTGTCTGCCTACTTATTAGGTACCTAAATCTGTTTCGCGTATCACGTGTAGAATAAGAACATGAAAGCGTGCTTGTAAAGGGTGGTTGTAAAATGAAGCTCGTGCTCTATCAAGAGAACTATTTACAGAATGCAGCAGCTCAAAGTCTGGCCAAATTTACAAGATGGGTTTGTGGATGCCACCTCCATACTCCTCCCTCTGACTTTTGTTTCTTTCTCCAAGCTCAGTAAAATGGTTAGTTTTCCCTTTAAGCCAAGTTTGCTGATTCAGGACTTCTTGGTTGAGTGGCCACCAGTTCCCTATGAGAGAGGTTGCTATTGTTGTGTGCATGACCAAGCAAGCCCCTTGGCTATAAGGTGTTGTGATCCATCTCTGCTCTTTGGCTCATGATTTCCTCTGCTGGTCCTCTTGGCTGCTCCAGAAGTTCACTCTTCAGCTGATCAGAAACATCTATGCTTGAGAAGTGATTTTTTTTTTTTTTTTTTACCAAGACTTTTCTTTCTTCAATTTTATCCTCCTACAGATCAAATATTCAACTCCATGCTATATGGGCTTCTTCTCTGAACACTTCTAATGTTCATTGTGTTTATCCGTTTAGTGCTGCAGCACAGGGAGATGTTGTCTTAGATTTACAAGTGGGAAGTTTAAGCAATGAAAACAAATGGTCAAGGTCATAAAGTCTGTTCTGTGGTAGAAAGGGGAGCCTGACTCTTTTGACTCCTTCAAAACATCTCTTAATTGGTTGAATAATAGTTTAGGAATTGTATCATTTGTGTGTGAATGAATTCAGATTAATGACCAGCAACAGGCTGAAAACAAAAGATTCTTTGCATAAAAACCAAGTAAAGCTGAGGTTTCTACCTATAACTGGGAAAGCATGGCATTTTCCAGATCACAGGGAAAAGAGGTAACATCACATGAAACAGTGATGTTCTGTGCACTGTATTACTTTGGTCTGGAAGGTCAATGACGAAGTCTCATGCCAGCAGAGATTGTGACGTGTTTTAGAGAGTAAGAAACCTGTTGAGAGAGGCTAAATGGATTGTCCAAAACCACAGATCAAACCGCAGAAGTCAGTRCATCCCTGATAAAGCTGCTGAAAGGACCAAGTTCAGAGGTGAAAAGAGGACCCTCTCTTCTTTGCAGGGGGTCAGGGTAAGGGAATTGGAAACTAAGCACCGATGGAAAAAAATAACTGCTAGGTTGGAGATAAGTGAATAAAAATACACTGCCAGCAAGCAAGGACAGCTGTGGTGCTACACCCAATGGCAACTGTGGAAAAACAAGGCTGTAAAATAAATATACACATGGGGAAAGGTTAGGCAGGTCTTACTTTCCACCCTACTGTTACTGTAACCCATATAACACAACACCTTGTTTTTGGTTGTGAGCACTTTGCTGTTAGCTAATGGAAAGGATGGGTGACAGTCTGGGTCATTCAGAATTCACTGCTTTAGTCCATTGGTCTCTCCAGTTTTTTGTGATTCTCAGCTGTAGGGACAGGGGAACTCTAACATCAGAGGAGGAACAGTGCTTATGGTACCTCAATATAACCATTGCCTTCATGTAGCTGCTGAAGCAAAAGTGTCCTGTCCTTCAGGGCAGATGTAGTTGCTCTGGCTCCAGATACTGGAGTAAGGTTAGGGAGAGGTCCCTGGCTAATTATCAAAAGTAAAAATAAAATAGGGACACATCTGTATTCATCACAGCATTTGAAATGGTAATAATTTCTGAGAAAACAGTAATTTCAACTGCTTGCTAAAATTTCACTGAAACTGTAAAATTCTGGCTAAAATAAAACATGACAATTGGAGTGGTTTGGGTTCTTAAAGGGCAGATTTTTTCAATCTGAATTTCAGTACCTTTTTGTGGTTGTGAATGTGATCTCATCTTAAGTTTATTCTGTTCTTAACTTGGATGTTATAACGTGTTTCAAAAAGTAAATGTAAAAATCATCAAAATTATTCCACCTTATTTCACACATGATTCTAACTCAAAATAATCCTTTGTGGAGTAATTTATAGCTTTGTCTTAATTGCATATGTTACTCTCCTATTGTCTGCAGACATTTCAGGATCTTCCAGAAGTTATCAGAATCTCGTCTGTTTCTCCATTATTATGCTTATGCTAAGTTTTAAACAATGTTAGATTTTTAATACCCATATCTATGAGTATGTTATATTTATGCTACTATGGTCATGCTGTTCTGTCAAAAAATATGTAAAAAGTTAATCAGTTTTGCCCAGAGCCTTAATTAATGTAAGGAACTCGATGTTCATTCTTTTCCTACTAGAAGTGTGTGGTATGAGACAAAGGTAACTTGTTCCTGGTATAAAAATAGGAAAACTGCATCATTTCACAATTAGATCCATCATGGAAAAAAATATTCAGGTTTTGTGCTGTTCTAAGTGGGAGCATCATGAGATGCTCTATAAATGGACACAGCATCCAAGTCAGGTTAGCCAGCCCCAGTTGCAGTCATTAGCAAGAGATAAAGGTAGCAGTAATAAAGTTGCTAGTTTGTGGAGTTATTTGAATGCTTTGGCTTTGTGTGATGGGGAAGTGTTTCTCCTTGCTATGCATAATCAAGAAAAAAAACCCATGCAACTGCAGAAGGCTTCCATCTCCACGAAGGACATACAAACTAGTTTTGGCCACGCTGTCTTGCCTTGCCTCTGGTGACAACTGATAAAGCATTTGGTTCTTCTCATATGAGGTTTGCGTGGTCTAAATATCTCTAAAATCAGTCCCAAATATTTGGGGAAGTAAAGAAATTACCAGAAATTATAAAGATGAGCAAGTAAATCTGAAAATCCCAACCAAGCAGCCAAACTCCTGTCCAATAGGATTCCTTCCCAGCAACAGGCTGGATGAGGGTCATTGCTCAAGTCTCCTGCAGTCACTCAGGTTATTATTAGTGCACTGTTGTTGGTGCTATTTAAGAATTTCCAGTATAGCAAATGGTAACTTTAGTCAGCATTGTCAGAAAAAAATACCACCTATAAACTATTTTAGACTTAAGCACATCAACAGTTACTAATACAGTGCTTTACAAGGCTCAGTGAGTTATGGAGCTAAGCTATCTGTTGGTAAAATAAAACCAAACACAATATTTAGCCTGCAACTGTGCGCTTACGGCATATAAAAAGTTGCTTAGTTTTCCATAGGGAGAGGGAGCTTTTTATGTTGTAATTATCAGGTGGCAGTTGTGCTTGCAGAAATGTGCTTGCCACTTTGACAAATGCATTTAGTGAGACTGAGTGTTTAACGTCTGACAAATGTTTGTCCTGTTATAATTTTGATTAGTTTCATGCATGCAAAAACAAGCATTATAGTCATGAAAAGTTGTGTAAGTAGGCTGTAACAAGTGATGTTTGTATTAAAAGTGTATAAAAATAAAACAAGTAAAAATTAATACCTACACTCATGAGAATCAAAGGCAAATGACTAAGCAAATAAATATGTTAACTGTCATAGTGTCAGAATAAAAAAGTCAAACATCAGAAAAATAAAAACTGATGTTTTTACAGATACAATAAAGAAAACTGTCAGTGTAGCTTGATTATTTAACTGCTCATGTTGTTGGGAAAAAAATGACAATTCCAATTAATTTCTACTAAAGTTTTTCAGATTTGCCTAATGACAGAGCTGTAACAAGTGTCTTTACCTAATAAGGCTGGTACACCATAATATGGCTTACTGCAAAGTTTGCAGATGTCACAGGCAAGACTTAATTAAGGGGTTGTAATCAAGCCGTATCTGAGCCCTGACCCAACATTCACTGAAGTCTATGATAATCCTTCCATCAACCTCAACTGGTGATCGCTCATCCTCTATAGAACTGCTACATACCATACACAAACCACTCCTTAACTGTGCTCCTGCAGGGAAGACCCAGTTCTGGTGGCTTTTTAGAATTTCCAATGTTAATGAAGAGCCATCAGATGGTTAGCTAAAAGTGTTTAGGATCACTCTGTACTGTACATGACCCATCTTGTAAGCGTAGAAACAAATTGTTGGCATTTCTCTTCCAGCAATCACTGGAGAGTGATTTGGACTAGGCTCTGTCCCTGCCAAATTCAAAGTTGTGGAGCCTTACTGTTTTGGCGAAGAGTACAAACAATTTCCATTGTGCAGCTCAAGCAAAAAATATATACGAAGCTGTTGAATCTTGCACTTTTATGTGTTTTCATTTGGCACAGGAAAATGTAATCATTAAACAAATCTGTTTATCTAACAGGTCAACTTTGATGTATCTTAGCAAGTAAAAGCCATCATTACTGCATGTCTATCTCTAGAGGAGTGTGAACTAGCTCTCTTAGAACAAAGAACAGAAAGCTGATGCTAGGCATGGAGGATGCCAATGAGGTATTTTATAGCCTTTCAGTGTCTTCCAATACCTTTGAAAGGAATTTTTATTCTTTATAATGTACCTCTTCCTAATTTACCTTTGGAATCACCCTCTGCTTTATTAAAGTAAAAGGCTTTTTCATTCCATTATGATTAGTCTTGGGGCAAGTCAACTGAAGGCAGATACAACYTCATCCTACTTCTTGCTTCAGCCAAAAGCCACGTAGGCCTATAGTCATCTGGGTCTGGGCTCGGCATCGTGCGCACAGCAGCCGCGTGCTGTAYGTTTTGAAGATCCCGCTGTCTTGAAAGACAAGGGGGCTTCTCACACCTTCAAAACCATAAAGCAAAGCCTATTACCTCAAGTATTCACAGTTAGTGTCTTCCAGGTTCAGTACTATCATCTGTCAGATTCTCTTATCTGCAAAATGTCTTGCCAGTTGTGAGGCTATTCTTGATGGGGCATAGGGAGTTAATGGTGTTATTTTTGTCTAGGCGTAAAGAACTTTGAGAAAGGGCATGAAAGAACCCMGTCCAAGGTGTTGTCAGTGCTGTGGGTGCAGATTTCCCACATCTTTCTTTTGCAGCTCTTCCCTTTTAATGAGTTACAAAACCAACTAATCCACTTTCTCTCATTTTATTACAAGCTGCAAGTGTCCAAATATTTCCCCATCTGAATTCTGACTGTACAATAAGTTGTCTTTCCAGTCCAGTAAAACTTAGCATTTATGACATTCCAAAAGCTGTTGCCCATTAGCAGTTTCTCAAGCTTCAGGGTGTTTTGCAACACAGCAGTCTGTCTAATGATTGAGGGGAAAACAACATAATCATGTGCTGACATTCCAAGTTATTTTATAAGCCACTTTTATCTTCGACACCCTTTTCCTCCCTGCCATGTTAGTCTAAATCTGCTCCATCCACTGCTGTTTCATTGAAACATTTCTGTGGTTGAGCCTAGAGGTCCTCCTTCAGCTGCTTTGGGAGGCAGTGGATCTTCCCTATTGTAGGGCATGTTCCCCTCGTACACCAAAGGTAAAAGGAATTCAGCTTATGGTAACTGTTTATTAGCTGTCCTGACTGCACTAGAATTATCCCCAGAGGCACCTTTACTGACAGGTTTAAGTTAATGTATGTTGAAGGAGTAAAAACTGTGGCTGGCTTTCTGGTGTGCAGAAGTGATGACATGGCTGGATAACTTATCTGCAGGGCTTAACTGGGCTTGGGATGTCTAGGTGTAAAAATCTGGTTGTTTCCTGCCTGTCCTGAATGGTTAGGGATGCCTATGCAATGACAGTTGCATATTCAGAGGTGTCCTAGCTCCCAGACTGATGTAAAAAGTTTTGCTGTGTTAGCATGTCTCGGGTGCTGCTTCTGAATGGGGATGCTTATTCACAGTAATTTAGTTTCCTTTGCATAAGTGTTCCAGAAAAGTAAGGTGTCTCATGGTCATGTAACTCACAGGTGATGAGCATGAAAACCTCTGGGGTCCTGTATGGAGCAGGAGAAGAGAGCCCACAAAACCATTTCCCTCTAATGAAGTGGGTTTGCAGAATGGGAAAACTGGGGGCCCAGTCCAAAGAACGTGGCAATGACRGTATCGCAGTCTGTGCGTTTAGAGGTTCTCCTGCTTCTTCTGGATACTGGAAAACAGTTTTGTTTTCACCCTGGGTGGGTGGAAGGTGTGCTACAAGTTCAATGTGTCTTTGCAGGGGTTTTGTTCAAGCTGGCTCCCTTGGAGCATGTGGCTGAGCTTCTCTTTGATTTCCAAGTTCTGGTGAGCTTACAAAAAAAAGTAAAACCTGATACCTCTCCACACCAAACTGTGAAACTGCAGGTACGCACCATTGCAATGCAAGGTTATAAACTGGCCCCAGTTCCTGTGATGTTTTCCAAGTAGCAGTTTGTCAGCTTGCAACAAAAGGCCAAACTAGCTAACATCATTCGGGACTAGTTTGTAGCAGAAACAGCCAAAATTACCTTTTGCTGAGCTGAGATTTACCTGTACCCTTACAAATAAAGCACAAATCTATTATTTAAATGAAATTAGGAGTGTTCCCATAATCCCTGGGGTGGGGGGGAAAGGTGTAAAAACCAAACTGAACTCTAGTAATGTGCCCCTGCTTGCACTATGCCAAATAAATACTGCAAAGTAATTTAGCAATGTTTTTATTCCTGGTTGATTTCTTTAATCCCTCCAAGAAAAGTTAGGGAATCAAAAGTGATACTCACTTTTGACAGTGTATTAATAGAAAGTTTGAGGCAGTGGAAAATAATTTCTTGGTTTTTTTAATGTCAGTGATATTTACAATTTGCCAATTCACTGACATTTTGGCAATTCCTATATATGCCAGTAAATACCAAACACCAAAACTTGGATGCAAAACAGGAGAATAGGATARTAAAATGATAGGGATTGTTTTATCTGTGAGCCAAGCCTGTTACCTTTAAACGAGATTGATCATTCTCGGGACAGATCAACTATTTCTGTGGGTAAAAGTTTTATAAAGACTATTGTCTTGTTAAACTATGGAAGAGCAGAACTTGAACTCTGTCTTAAAAGTATCTGTCCAAAGCTGTACAGTTCTGTTTATGGTTATACACATGAGGCCAAACCACTGTGACTTCAAAAAGAATTTTCAGAAGAAAATAGAACTCTCATTCATTCATTCCAGAAATTAAATTTAAAAATAATTAAGTAAATTGAAAAATAAGAAATTATTTCTGCATTGTTATATGTTCATAGTTTCCAGTGTTTAGATGTTAAAATTGTGGTCGTTTTTCTTGGTGGCTGACTAAAGAAAGAATAGAGAAGGAGAAAAAGGTCCAAAGGGGATTTAATTAAAGTATTAAAAGTTATGAGGGGCACAGCTGTCTGATCACTTCATTGCCCCTCGGGGAACAGTCAAAGGGTCAAGATTAATGACAAATACATTTAAAGCATGTSAAAGGAAAAATATCATACGTGTTTAAGCAGCCTTTGGAATTAACCGTTGCAGGAAGCCACATGAGTATATGGTATGGCTTGACTTTTTAAAGAGCTGGATGGCTTTATAAACAGTAATAGCTAGGAGGTAATATTTATATCTTGACACTTGACAGCTTTAAACTGAGTGATGGTGCTGGATTTTAATGGTGCTAAATTCTTACAAACTCTTCTTGGCACAAACAAAAGTGGGTATTGCTGTCTAAAACAGCAAAGCCCTACCCGCAGATAAGTCACAGAAATCTAAATGAAATATGAGCATATGTATAAATTAATTTAGAATTCAGGTAAGCAGATCATTCATCTTTTTAAAGAGTAACTGATGAGATATGAGTCTGTATCTCTTATATTCAGATTAAAACATGGGTGCTCTTCTGGGTCATCATGAATACTTTGTACCTAAATGTGCATGCTGTAGATCTTTTACAGGCTCTGCCTAATAGCCACAGCTATGTAAAGAGAAAGCAGAATTTGGGAGAAGGAGGGGGAAGAAAAAAAAACAAACAAACAAACAAAAAAAAACCACAACAAAAAACCCCACCCAAACCAAAAAAACAGCAAAAAAACCCCAGAGTAAAGCTCCGAAATATAGTCTGTATCTCTATAGTTCATTTCTGCAGCAGCTATATTGTATACCCTTCATAATAGACTTTGAACATATGGCATCTTTTTTGCCAGAAGTAATCCTTATTACTTCTGTATCAATGCTTAAATGTTTAGTAGCTAATGAAGATACAACCTCCCTGAGTGAAGATACTTGCAAGCAGTGAATAAAGTGTCACCTAGCGCAGCATATTGAGGCAAAATACAATGTGCTCCTAGGGCTTAATTCTGTAATCTTGTTTGGCTCCTAAAGAAAATCTGTCCATATCCTACCTATCCTTTACTATCCAGGGATTGTGAGTCAGTCCCAGGTTTGCAACTGATTAACTCATCTATCCTTAGAGTGTAAGACTTGCAAGTCAGAGCAAAAAATGACAAAATGCAGGAAAGCTTCCTTCTTCCTCTTCCAAGGGTTTATTCTTTGCTCAACCTTCTAGTCTCTCGTCTTCTTGGCATTAGCATCATTTTTGGAAATCATATCCCATGTTAGCCTTTGATATTTTTTTCTTTTCTCTCCTTACGTCTGGCTATTTCTGTGATCTAGCCGTTCAGCAGAACTATGGCCTCTGCTCTTCCAAGTGCCATTGCTATCATGGATCACTGATTTCTATTCTAGCAGTCCCCACTGTGCCATCCCCTTGCTGAGGACCAGAAGCAAAATGAGTGATTTAGCCTTTGCCCCCCAGATACCTCCAACTCCTGGATGCACCAAGGATGCATCTCTGTCTTTCCCCACCCTGCTAAGGCACACAGTGCACTGCTGTCCTTTTATTTAGGGTCTGGTACCCAAACACCAGTCCCTTCCACAAGGAACCTTAGCGGTCACGATACTACCTTCAGTCAAAGAACTGGAAAACTTGCATAACAAAAGCTCTTACCGCTTATAAATACTGAGCAACTGCCTACTCATCAGATCAGACCCATTTGTGTCTTCCTTGCTCTAAAGCTTCAATAAACTTGGAAGGCAAAGGAGTTATGCAAGTTCATATCAACTGAAGACCTGACTGCCTTTTATTAAAGTTGGGCTGGTTTGTTTTTCTTTTCTGTTTAAGATTAGGAACGGGCAAGAAAATTTAAACATTTAAATCAAGTATCCTTTCAAAATGCTAGCCAAACCTGCAGTGGGCTTGTTTCAAGTGTATTGATGGCTGCTTCTTGAAGTATCCTGGCAAACAACAGCTTCAAAATATTAGCAATTATATTTGAATCGGAGTTGGCTGAAAGTTTGTAAATGCGAGCAAAATCAGTGCAAGCCACTATTAGTGCGTATACTACTGCCAGGTTGGAATTAAAGCTTGCTGCCAGTGCATTTGAAGCTTACCTTAAATATTCCCAAAACTGCTGTCTGTGACCCTGGAAACTTGATACAAGTTAAAGGCTGAGATATACCATATACCTGACCTGTGCATTCACTCCCTGGATCCTCAGATAAATGAAGGGTGGACAGTAGGAGAGCGAATACAATTTTCTGTCTCTGTCAGACTGTATCCTTCAAGGGGAGGTACAGGAGGAGAAGCTGAATTAATTACAATATACCATGAACAATTCTGGAAGGTGTAGCAATGGAAAACAAAGGGCTAGTATGTCAGCTGCTGCAGATTAATAGGGATTCACTAAGCCAATAGAGTCATGCCATTTTAGCACCAGCTGGGGAAGGATCTGGCCCACTATCTTTCACTTACATGAGTTAAGAAACAGAGAGATTCAGTAACATGCCTCTCTGCTGAGTCAATAGAGTAAGAACCTTTCTTTCCATGTGCATTAGTTTTGCAGCTATGGCAACAGTGTATGCGTGAGGAAAGGGAGTGCTTAAAATAGGTTCCTGCTCCTAGTTGGAAAGAGCTGACAGCAAACACGTGTGGTCACCCGAGAACAGAGAGGGAGGCAGCGCGCTATTCTCAGCCTCCCTTTGGGTCATCTGCCCCTGGCCGGTGGAGGCTGTAACTGAGAAGGTGGATGCACCCGGTTGCAGCAGAAGCTTTGCTGTGCCTCAAACCTTCCTCCGATGCTCTGAGGTTTCCTCCTCTGTACCCCTTCCCACCATGCTGGCTCACCTGCGAGCAAGCTGGGATGTGCTCATCAATGAGGGACTTGAACGATGCTGGTCAGTTGGGGAAGAAACTGTTCGTGGCTGACAAGCGGGCTGGTCTCTTCCACCAGACTGTGATAAGTTCAAGATAAACCTCATTGCATGGTAACCCAAAGGCATAGCAAAAGGCCTCCAGTAATGGATAGATATTGTAGGGTGTCCTTCTTCCAACTCTAGCTCTACTACGCTGTTTCAGAGAGAGGGGGAAGGCTGTGGAAGTGGAAAATAGTAGCTTTGGCTCATAAGCTGTAACCTGTTTTGGTCTCCATTAATTAATTTGGCATTGGCTGTATTGTATGCTATTATTAGGTTCTCTATTCCCCTCTGCAACAAATTAGGGCTTTCACATCTGCCTAAAAATAAAACTTTCCTGTCTGCTGGCTAACAAGCAAAACCAGAATGCAGCATATGTGTAATAAAGATGCACAGCTGTTCTGTCTATGAACTCAGAAATGTGTAAGGGGTTTTTTGTTAAGGATACAGTAGGTACCCAACAGTGAGAAAAAGTATTTCCAAGAAACTGTCAGGCTTAAGGCGTTGTAGAGAGATGGTTACAAAAGGTGAAACCAGAGGGAAACATCTAGGTTACAAGAGCGTAAATAGGAAAATGTTGATTTGCTTCAGTTCTTTCTTTAAGCCAGTCCTGAAAGGTGACATTCTTGACTAAAAAGGAATAGTCACAAGGGAAAGCGTAATTCCCCTAGTATTCTATGTAACTCTCAGACCCCTAAGCTTCAGAGCATTTGCGACTCACTTTCTGCCTCTCTAGTCCAACAGCTTGTACTGTACTTCACACCAGAGCTGTGACTCTGCCCACCCTTTGTAGATGGTCCCCAGGTGTGGAGCAGTATCTGCTGCCACAGCCAAGAGAGGAGAGGGCTCCTGCAGGCATCCGTAGCTAGGGCTGCACCCCGACACCAGGCACAGCTCTCCTCTGTCCTAGCCTGTGAGCTGACGAAGACAAATGTGCATCGCTGGTGGCTTGCAATGAGAGCAGCAGTAAGGCCATAGCATATATATTTAATATTATAGTATTTCTTACTCTAAAGGGCCCCTATGTGAGATACTTTTCACCTAGATGAAAACATTGTGGAGCAAAAGGAGAACGATCTATACCACGTTTTRTTGTTTCAGCAACCATATGCTTGGTAAGACTTTTGTCATCTCCAAACTGTTGCTTCTGCTGTTTAACGTGCTCTGAGCAAGAACTGGGTGATGTGTAATACAGTATGTGCATTTTCATTCTTTCTGTGGCTCAAATAGGCAGGCATTTTCAAGAGAGCTGGTTTGAGCTGGTCTAGCTTTTTATCACCTGACATATTTAGATATGCTCTTTAGATAAGATTAGCTAATGAATTTCCTTTGACATTGGTATTTACTCTGTCTCTGCATTAGTTACGTTTCTGTGATGTGGGATCCTTGCTTTGCTCTTTTTCATTCTGGCTGTCTGCATGATGTATTAATATTGAAGTCTGTTATGTAGGCAGTAAGCATTTTTTTTTTTCCTTCAGAAATCAGTTAAATGGAAATGATCTGTTTTACATTTGCATTTGGCCCCAAAGTAACAGCATAGAATTGTTAACTAGCAAAACAATGGGTTGCAAGGCATTTTTTTTTTTTTGAGATAAAGAGGAAGAAATCTGTTAATCGGATTAGTATAAAATGTACTTACCATGTTCATTCAGATGTGTTAAGAAGAGGAAATATAGTAATTAGTACTTTTAATTCCTAATTTTACGTGCAGGAAATGGTAATCTCCGAAGCTAGGGAACTTGACTCCAAGGTCACGCAGGGTATCCTCTCAAAGCTCTTTCCCCATCAACAATGTTTTCCTGGTACCTGAAGGATTTTCCTGAAGAGGGGTCAGTGGAGTCCAGACTCCTGATTACAAGATACAAAGTCTAACTACCAGACTGTGCAAGAGAAAAACCAGAAATAATGCTCTCTTGTTTTTCTCCTTTTCTTCTGAATTACATGACATTTCACAGAAATGACTGCAAAACTTTTTCCATTCAGACTTTAGCACTGGTTTGGTGACAAACTTGGTAAGATTAGCAATTTTCCATGCGTTATAAATGAAAACTGTTTCTGAAGCTGACTAAACCTTTCCATTCAAAGACGCATTTTCAGGTTTTTTACAACTTTGCAAACCTTAAACCTTGGTTTAAGGATGACGTTTTTTAGGCCAAGAATCCTCGTTCCTATTAGACACAAATACGCACACTTTTGCATTAGCAGGGCCCTCATCCATGGCTGTTTCTGGCTGTTGTTGGCCCCATCACTTAATCATTTTCTATGCTCGTTTTCCTGGCTTTTATCTCACAGCACACTTCCATGCATTTTGAAAGTGCATGAACAAGATAGTGTTCATCAAAGAGGGAAAAATCCTGAATTTTTTAAAGTATTTGTTTTGCAAGTTGAAAACAAAACACTTTGAATAGTTCATGCTTCTAATCAAACATGTAAAGCTTGCAAGCAAGGGTACATTTGAAAAAGATGGCTTTCTTTTTAAAAACAGTCATTAAGTTCATTAAAATGTAATGTGCAAAACATGAAAAAGTTCCAGAAGTCTGTTTTCATGTGCTAAATTGTATTTGTAAAAGCAGACCATTTTTCAACTAAGAAAAACATTTTGTCTGAAAAATATTGATCTGTGGTAATACCATGCATTGCCAAATATGCCTTGTCTTATCTCTCCTGACTTCCCCACCTTTCTGATGATACAAAAAGCAACCGCTTTCCCTGTTCCTGATGAAGATCTAGTTTTCTGAGCCAATGTCAATAGTGCTGCTAACATGCTATTTCCCACAAAAAAAGAAGTTTCAGAACTTTATTTGATCTTAGTGAATGTACATAAGAACAAAAGTAAGATTTCACAGGCATAAAGTGGACAATAACTGATTTTCTGTTTTTAAACTTCCTACCCAATTATTATAGTAACTACTAAAGCTTAGCAATAGGGTAAAGAAATGATATCATGAAGTGAATTGGTATTTGTAATAGATTTTTGAAAAGCTATTAACATCTATTAATGCAGGGTATAAAAAAAATTACAACAGTGACTCATTCATGTTCCCTGAGTCCTGTGCATTCTGCGTAGGAACGTCCTGCCTTAGACACAGCTTCTGCTGAGAAAACGAGGAACAGGTTGTGACTCAGCACAGAGGAAGATCTGTACGACCTTCTCTGTGCTGAATCAGAGAACCTGATGAGAGGGAAAAACCTTGCATTGCAATGACCAACACTAGGGCTGGCAACCTGTGGGGATTGAACAGGAGTCCAGTTCTGTGCAGTGCTGAGCAGTACTGGTTGAAGATGATGGACTGAAACCTTGGGGTCCTTTATTCAGGCTGTCATCCCTCCGAGTGACGCAGCGATGGAGCTGGAAACCCTTCTTGGGGCTTGTGGACTGTAAATGAATGGGCTGTGAAACAAATCATGGATTGAGAAGGCAGTCTTGGACTGGTTACTGGCCGGAGCATGGACGCTGATGGTGCATGGCCATGTAGGAGCTCAGCACCACCTTGCAGAAGGACAGGAAAGTCACTGGCTGCTTTCACACTGAATCTGGGATCTCTAGCAAGGAGAAGCATTTGGGATGGAGGAGTGAGCAGTGCAGCAGAGAGGTGCAATGAGCTGAGAGTTTCTGTGGGTTTGATTCTTATTAGAATCTTCCCCATGCTGCAACAATTTCCCTTCTGGGCTGCYTCCTAATGTAGGTTTTCCTTGGCTTTCCAGCAGAAGACACACCGGCACACACTGAGTTCCTGTGGCTCTGGGAAATGTATGTGGAAAAGACCTAAATGGTTCGATAAAGATGGAAACTGAGAACTAAATCCAAACCCGCTGAAAAACTCCCTTTGTAATGCATGGTTGAGTCAAGCTCTTTGGCATGTTTGACAGCAAATGATAAAAAGGAACGTGAGGCAATATTTATCTCCATCAATAAAAAGTCTGTAGGGATCTATAGTAGAGATGTAAGTCTCTGAAATAATAGCATTCAAATAGCTTCAAAGCCAAAAAAAAGTTTAATAGAAAAATCAGTGTTTTTCATGCAAAAAAGAAAAATAGGTAAGAGGCCTGGATTTCAGAGGTTAGATCTGTCTTTGTCAGTTAAGCTGCTCTGCTCCCACAAAACAACGTAACTAGTGGGAAGAATTATATTGCCTATTTGCCCTTTCTGACAGTTTTCTTAGAGATGGATTGGCCTGAGAACGCAGTGGAGCACGCAGACCTTGCTCTGCTCTGTTTGATGCTCTTTCTATCAAAACAAACCTCTTGGTTCTCAAGCAAGACCACCTCACAYTGTCTCCATCATCACCTTACTGTTACTCAAATACTTGAGCTGATTTACGTTTTCAAGTGTCTTTAGATAGTTATTTCAGGCCGTGTTCCTAATTATTTTTTTTTAACGGCRGTATTATCATGCTATAGATGTATTTGTTTAAATCCTGGCTGACTTTACAGGAGCAGTTTTTTAAAGGAAGAAGAAAATGAAAATCACAATCAAAATATGTGCTAGCTTTTTTGGGATAGATGCCAATCCGGTGTTAGCTGGCACAAAAGTGAACAATAACTGTGGGACTACATGCTCCTTTTTTCTTCCAAATAATCATTGTTTTTTATCGTGTGATGTTTCACCTAGCTGCTCTTTAGTTCATAACCCTTCTCAGCCCAGCCGAAGAGAGCAGAACTTGTCTTTGTGYTAACACTCTGAATTCATCAGTTCTGGTCCTTAGTAGAGACAGAAGGAATTAAGGGGAAAAATTAAATCAAAACCTCTAGAAATTTTCACCYGTACTTTTACCCTGATGGAAAGCTGTCTCTCCATATTGTCATGTTTATATTTTACTCTCCTACTGTGGAATGAGGACTGGACTTAAGATGGCAAGTATTTTCCTGAATATTATGAATTTGAATTACTACCTGTTGGATTTTAGCACTTAAACTGGTATAACTAATGATGATGTGGATGGTATATCTCTAAGCTGGTTTCCCACACCTTTTTGTTATGGGGCATCCTGAGGCTTACTCTGAAGAACATTGAATTAGGCRTTTTCACAGGCAACAGACTGTGGATCCAATCCAAAATGGTGATTCCTAAAATTGGGGCTCAGGATTGTCACTGAGCATAAGAGAAGTTGGGTATGGAAGGTGATGAGTAGGGTAAGTCACGTATTCAAAGGGACAATTTGGGAAAACTCACATTTAAATAAGCAGTGAAGACTTTGGGTGTATCAACCAAATGCGGCTCATCAGCCTATCTTGCTCATGTCCCTCTAAACTTYTTAGTTTCAACAGTTTGAGCCTGAAGCAATCCCCATAAACTAGACATTGGAATYGAAACCAGCTCCAGCATCAGATTCTAGTGCTTGTCCTTCCTTTTGGTGGATTAAAAGTTTGGTCCAGGTAGCTCCTTTGATTAAATGAAAGCAGCTGAGGAAATTACCCATAGCTTAGCTCAAAGGCTGAGTGAGAAGTCAGGCTGAAGGGATGGACGGGTATGGCAGTGGTTAGCACATCCCAGCACCTGCCTTTTCACATCGACTTTGAAAGTACAACTGTGACCTCTAGCACAGCCAGAGAACATGAGCAAAAAAAGAAATCCTACTCTCAGACCTTGACCAAAATCATCCAAGTTCAAGTTTGCATTCTTTAACTTCTAATATTGGCACCGCTGCTAATGCTTTCACTCAGAGTGCTGCATGCACAACAAGAGAAAATAAAGAAAAAAATGACAGATGGAAACAGTGTGCTCTAGCCACAGCTGTTTCCTCCTTCCTTCAAAAAATGATTTAAGCACCTTATAACCTAAGGGAGAAAAAATGATGGTTTTCTAAGTGAAATATGTCCTGTTGAAAAATCTGTTATAAAATTGCTTATTATTCAGTAAGATAATCTCTCAGAATTATTGCTTAATGATTTAGGATTTGGGTTTTTCTTAACCAATCATTCCCAAAATTTCCATTACAGAGAGAGAAACTAACCATTGGTGACAGGCTTTATGAGAAAAATATGAACAGAGTAAGGAAAACGGGGAAAAAAATAAAGGTGTAAGGATTTTGTTTACATATGATGTTCTGTCTAGTGTAGGTGGGAAAAATAAAGTATAATCAACTGTTTTTGCTAACAACTGAAGAGTGGGAAGCTCCTGGCTAAGGTTCAKCCTCCCTAATATTAGATATTTATGTCTGTCTGTTAAGATAGAAAAAGGAGAGGGATAAAGTGAGCAATTAATGTTTTAGGCAGACCGAATCACCCTCCAGGGAAGCTCATGTCTCTCCATCTACCTGAAACCCTAAAATGACCACGTTCTTAATGCAAGAATCACACCTCGGTTGCAAAAATTAGGTGAGACAAAAGCAGGATCAAATCTTTTACAGACAGGAGAATGAATCTGGAAGCAAAGCTCGTTTTAAGCAGCACCTGAGTTTTGTGTATCCCACTGCTGCAGCCTTGCACTCGCGTACACGCTGCTCGCTGCATGGCTCTGAATGGGGCTGGGGAAGCAGATTATTATGGTAGTAGAGACTTTCTTGTGCATTGATTATTGCTTCCCATTCTACTTTTAAGCCTTCTCTAAGTCATTGCCACTTAAGAGATAACTGCTGGAAAGTTTTTAAAGCTGCTTTATCCTACTGGGGGGACAAGAAGTCAATACAGTTAAGAGAATAAACATCACTTAAGATCTGGTGAGGCTGGTATTTGGCAGTCTGCCTGAAGCTTTTCACCTGACAGCAGCTGCATTAGAGGTAAAAGAGTGGAAAGGACCCAGCTTGATCCGAACAATGATATAGTAGCGTTGGTCACTAGACAAATAAAACTATTTTGGTCTGAAAACTGAGTAGGCTTTCTATGGAAACCATAGGGAAGAATAGATGGAGCCCTAGCTTTACACTTCTTAAGGCCCCAGTTCTACAAATGCTTATATTTTAGTACACAAATGTCTCTATTTCATTTTGTAAGGTAACTCAAATGTATAAAGCCGAGCATATTTGGAAATGGTTGCCAAACATGGGTCTAAAACAGAATTTAAAGTGCTTGAAAAATCTGCAATGGAAAAGTAACTTGGAATTGCAAAGCGTTGCTGCTGAGAATAGGGGACCTATGTCAAAACAAAAAAGCTGCTTATCAATCTCTAATTGAGCTTTTGCATGAGACATCAGGTATTAACAAAAATAGACAGGTTTGAAATAAGAAGCAGATGGTCACCCAAAAGCTCTTGTCTTGGAAAATAAATGAGAGGAAAGAAAAGCAAATTGACTAGCAGTGACGGTTTTATATACAGTAATCTGGTCAGAGATCTGGAAATAGTTGACAATTAATTGAAATAACACATTGCAAATTGTCACCGTATGATGAAAAATCTTCGGGGGGAAAAAAATGCTGTTTGGTCTGGAAATTTGGATTGTACTAAAGTCATTGTAAGGAAAAAATGTAACCCAACTCAACCCAAATTTCCACAGAATTTTCCCACCCAAAATATTTGCAGGGATTTTAAGTACAAGCTGATATTTCATGTTAGGCTTTTTAACCATCAAGAGGTGGAGGTGTCCTTTATCTAGTATGAAACACTGRCTCCTTTCTTCAGAGAAAAAAAAAGTAGATCTTTTTTCAAAGTTAAATAAAGCTGCCTGAGAACCTTAACCCCATCTCCACCAAGCACTAGTGTTTTACTATCCAATTCGTATGTACAAAAATAGTTCACTCCAGTTCAAGACTTAACCTCATTTCTCTTTCACATAGGACATTTATCAAAACATGGCATTCAGGCCAAACAAGCTCTCTTATAGGATATGTTCTCCTTTATCTCCCTCGTAAATAACTTCTTTCTGCACTAGAGAAGAAAAAGGAAAGGGGGGAGGGAAATGCCACCCACAATGAGGCACGTAAGGAACAGAAATCAAAAAAAGCAACGTGAAATCTCAATTTTCCCTGATTTTAGCATGTGTTCAAGTGAGAAGGACAACTGAGGCTGGCTTTGGGGAAAAAATAAGCCCATGTGTACGGAATTCTATTGTCGCTGCCACTCATGCAGTATCAGAAATTCCAAATCAGCAGGAGAATTAGTCATGGAGTTACAGACTTCCTTTTGCCTTTATGCGTTACGCAACCTTGAACAGACCTTAAGCTGGGTTTGCTCCTGAGCCCGCAACGGCTGAAGCAGAGGGCACTTGTGCTTCCCACTCACCAAGGAAACATAGCAGAGGGGGCAAGGGGGAATTGAAAAAAATAAAATTAAAAAAAAAAAAAAGACAAAACAACCTGGCTGCATGAACCTGTTTCTTGTAGCCAAGTGGGAATTGAAAATATCTTTCTATTACATTCTTTCCACATCTGCAAGGGCCATACTTAGATTTCATTAAAAAATATTTCCTCTTATCTTGAACAGGTTCTGACATAAGCCAGGTATTTGTTAATCCTAACATACTTTCTTTTTTAGCTGGTCAGACTTTTCCTGCAGGATCTTGTTATTCCTGCACTTTCTTATGTTTGCAAAGGGTGCCTTTTGTGATATATGTGTCAGGATTTTTGTGGGAAGGTATATTCCAAAGACAACGTGTAAATCATTCTTTTTTAGGAAAATACGACATGTGCTCATTAGCAGCAAAGAACAACTATAGATGTGTAAATGATGAGTGTGCAAACAGAGGTCTGCGCAGCGCTTTGTTATTAGGACCTTGGACAATCTGGGCAGAGGGTGAACCATTGCTCTTCAGCAAGAATTTTCAGTTGTGTTTTCTGGACTATTGACTCCTACTCCTCTTTCTGCAGCTAACTTCTACCTGCATCTTTTGAAAACCTTTCTGATTTCTTCTGTCTTGGATAAGGATGTTCTATTAAACTAGGTTATCACCAAAATTCATTTTATTCCAGCAGACTTTTTCCCATGTTACAAAACCCAGAACCCCAAGCTGCTCCTTGCTACAGTGTGAAGTCAGTGGGAGTTTTCCCACTGACTTCAAGGAGAAACAAAWCTTTCATCTGCCTGTGCAGTATGCTTTGCCCTGAATAGATACGATGTTGACAAAAGAGAGAGGCAGTAATGATGATAGTAAAAGGAATTAATTGTTTTCACTAAGCTATGAAGGGGAAGCTCTTTACCTATCTGTACTCTTYTTTATCTGATAAATATGTACATGCATTTACTCATTTTTGAACCTCTAACTGGGCCTTAAAATTGTAGAAGAAAAAGCAATCTCCTCGTTTGCTGCTGTTAATGAGAAAATGGTAAGAGCTGCAAGGCTTAATGTAGTAATATGCTGCAATATGATACGCAGCATTTTCTCATAATTCTGTGCATGACACAATGCATGTGATTAATTGTTACGTTATTACGCAGTGATTGTTTTCTTGCTGGCAGGGGCGAAAGCAAAGAAAGAACCGTTGACCTTTCCTCTGAGTCCTCGGCTTATGATAGGATCCTAAGTATGTGTTGGATGGGAAACTTCCCCAGAGGAAGGGTTGTGGAGGACCCTCATCACCACATCCAAAGAGGAGCTCATTGTAGGGAAAGGGTAGGAAGAATCTGGGGAATGGGGACTCTTTCTCAGAGGTTATTAAACGGGATTGACTTGTTTTGCCTAAGGAGAGAAGGCTGAGAGGAGATCTGACAGCTGCCTATGAGTGCATCAAGGAGGCAAGCAGCAGGCAGAGGAAAGTTATTTAAGCAAAGAGACAATGTTGGCACAAGAAGAAATGGTATAAATAGACAGGCGCTGGAAATCCCTTCCAGTAGGAACAGTGAGGACACATGAAAAAAAATCAGGCCAATTTTTAAAATTAAGATCATGAAAAGAGATTACGTGCTTTCTGTGGCAGCTGGGATCTCTCGCACAGGAGGTCCATCCTCTATTTCTACAGAAGTAATTCTTCTTCTTCTGCGTTTAATATTAAGGCTGGCATCAAACGCACCAGTGTCTCTGCACCAGTTGAATTCAGAAAGAGAGCTGGATATAGGGTGTTGCTACCAAATATCTGTGACTTCAGATGCTCTCTCTTTGTGATGGAGTTGGATTCGGCATGTAGTACTAGAGCCCATCCAAGTGCAGCCCAGTCCAAATTCTGCTGTGTTGCATTTCGCCAGCAGAAATGAGATACTTTCCTGAGTCTGAAATGTCTTTTGGTGTTGTGTGAGCTCATTAAAAAGTCAAGATTATTTTTGTCTTTCTAAGTAAAAGGGAAGATTTACTGTGTTGATTTGATGACCTGGACCCTGCAGTACTCTAGGCTTGGAACAAAGGAAGATGAGCGCATCCACAATTTTCACAATAGCGTCTTTTCACTGTGGCACCGGTACAAATGTTGTTGCAGAAGAGGTTTGGAGTATTGAGCGGCTTGCTCCAGACAGGCAGAGGTTTGAATGATCAGGAAAAACAGGATGGGAACAAGTTTCTCGCACACATCCTCGCTCTTACTGTTGTCAGTAAGACTGGAAATGTCTTTAAGAATCTCGCTTTGGTATTCCTTCAATTAGACTTCTATCCTTAGTTTTTGAGGAAGGATTTTTAAAGTGGTTTTTTTTTTTTAGCCCAACTAACAGTGCTTTAAACTGTGCTCATGTGCTTTCCCTTGAAGTTTTCAGTGATTTGCAGAAAGCAGGCATCCTTCTCCAGGGGACAGCTCAACCTGGTCTAGCATAAGCTTTTTCAGATTCTCTGACTGTAATTTCCAGGTGGTTTGCTTTTGAAAGCAGACATCTTTTGACAAAGTTTTGCATTTGTTGTTGTGTTTTTGCTCTTGAGTTGATGTAGTATATGTAGTTAAAGAAAAATCATCATAAATTATTGCAAATGAAAGGACAGTTATATTATCTCATAAGTGGTCACTTTAATATATATTTTCTTCGCACACAAAATGTGCGCTTTTTTGCTTTTTCCTCTGGTATTATCATCTTCTATCAAGAGTTCATATTTGCCTTTAGTTTTAAACTTAGGTTTCAAAAACTGTCGAGCAAAACCTTTATTATGATGTTGCTAAAACAAATCTTAGTACGTAAGATTGTCACTTGGCAACCGTTCCTGCACAAAGGTCGTACCCAGTTCAAGAGTATGGATGTTGGCAGTCACGAATGCAGTGGGTCTTGTATTTTCTCCTCCTGAGCGGTTGTGGCAGGAGGAGGAACGGTGACGTTTGTAGCTCAGCAGGAAATATCTGGCTTAACCAGATGTACTGAGAGCGCTGCAGCAAAGATGACTTTTTCCAAACCTGCAGGGCTCCTTGTGCCATTTCTCCTTTTGCACCCCTTTCCATGACTTCACGCTGCAAACATGAGCTCTTTGGTTTTGTCTTTGAGGCACATCTTGGCCTGCAGGACCAGACCTCTGTTTCTGCCTTAGGCTGACAAACTGGCTCGGTCCTTGCCTGTGCTCTCCATCATTTTCTCTTTACAAACAGTTGCTGTCTCCTGTCTAACAGACAAATGGCGCAAGGCAGCAGCCACTTTTTTTTTTCCCTCTGAAATGCCTTCTACCATCAGGTCTAGATCTCTGGCTCTGTATCCTCAGTGTTGCAGCAGTACAAACGGTCATTTGTAATAACCAGCGTATGTTCTCTTGCATGTTATGGAAGACACGTGTAGCAGGGAGAGGTCTCTGAACTTCGGTTGTGATGGTAGAGTTTAAAATATTCTTGAATTGAGCACAAGCATACATTCCTATTTTTACCTTTAATATAAAAGAGGTGCTCCCTGAATTAGCTTTATCTGGTATCTGGCTGTCCTATGAATGTCCCCTGGTTTCCATGTCTTTTGTCGCTCCAAGAGGGCATAAATGTATTTTTTTTGCTGTATCTCTACAGAGTTTATTCAACTTTTTATCTTATTGCTATTACTTCATTACACATTTTTTTTCAAGTTTAGGGGAAGTCAGCCAGAAAGGAAAAAAAAAACACAACCCCAAAACAAAACAGTAGACTATTGTTTGCTGAACAGTTGTTAGATAAATTAGAAGCTCTGTACAGAGGCTTAATGCTATTGATTTTTTTAATCTCTGCTGCATGCAAAGGCGTTGCAGATTGGCATTTGCTTAGAAAAAGATACTGCTAAGAAAATATTGGACAAGTGGGTGGTGAAAGCAATAGGCTGAGCCTATTGCAGAGCCTAGCAACAACGGCCTGACTTGAAGTCAGAAAGATTAGTGGGAGGTTTGGAGGCACCGTGACCTCAACAACCAGTTAAAAAACAGCTGCTGTCTTGGAGTGGGATAGAACTGGGTTTTATGGAGCACTTTTCTGCTCAGAGATGAACAAATGATGAGTCCTTATTAAAGCTAGGCAAAGTGGAAAGCCGCAAAATTAGACTCAGCTTTTGGGATTCTGCAGACTGTTGCTGCTGGACCAGACCTTGTTCTGCCCTGCTCCAGGTTGCTTTCTAGCACTACTGGTTCAAAATGTGAGTTTTGAGGCCCTCTGCACTGTTCCCTGTAACACAGGAGGGATGTGGCCAGGCAGACAGGTGTTTTGACTAAAGAATTGGTGTTTAGTTATCAAAACAAATGGCTGAGAAAAGGGATGGACTCTCCCTACTTCCACTTCTTCAGAATGATAYAGGATGTTATTCATAGGTTCAAGATAAAGGTAAAATATGATAACAATATCATGACCAAAAGGTTGGCTTTGACTTAAACTCTGAGGATCTATTTAAAATAGATTAAAATGCCATTATAATATTTTTTTCTTCTGTTTGGGTTTGCAAAGGCTATTGAATCTCAGTCCATGGCAATGAAGCTCACAAATGTTTTGGGGAAAATTCATGAAAAGTGAATTTTAAAACAGATGTGTTTCTAAGTGATGGTAAAAGATTGAGTTTTAGGAGGATGCCTTTCCCCTGTTGTCACAGGAGGGAAGAGCAGAAGAATTTAGGCAGAGAAAGCTCATCCCAAGTCACTGCACATCCAGTTGCTATGGTGAAGCAGCTTCATTAATTTTTTTAAGTGAGGCTCTGGGTTGTACCTGACTGAGATCAGTGAAGACTGCAGCTTCAGCGGTGCTACTCTCTTTAATACTGCCACGTGCAGGTTACCCTCTCAGTTTTAGTGATGTCTGGGTTTAAAAAGCAAGGACTTTTGCGGAGCTGGGTGGACATATACTGCAGGAAACTGTAAAGCACTGTTCATCAGCGCCTGGGAAGTCCTGGGAACACCACAGGTATCCCAATGTTGGCAGCACAGCTATGAGAAGTGCACTTTAAAGCAGAGTAAATAATGCATCTATCCCCTCTTGATTACTCTCCATTTATGCTGAGCTCAATGTCTCTCTCCTGCATTTTCCTCAAAGGCTGACAGATCTCATAACTTAAACAAAATCCATCCACCCACCCACCTTGGGTCATGCCTGCCAAATGGCAGGTGGAGAGAGATGCCTGCCGAGGAATATTGACATCTATACAAGAAACCAAACAACCGAAAACACGTGAAACATTTCTCCAAAGTGCAGCTGCAAAAAGTATTTTTGCTAGGAGCAGTTGTAGCTCTTAATGACTGCTGAGCCCTGTGCACTTTTAACTCATGTAATCCTTTTTCCTACAACAGCACCATCTTGGAAGAATCGGCCAGGGACTGTGAACATATTTTCCTAGTACTTGCATTCTTGCCATATATTAATGATACCGATAGAAATGCATGGGGAGTGGGAATACAAATACCGCTACCTTACGGTTCAGATACTCCAGAGGAAGGTTTCCATAGGGATCCAAACATTTGGACACTTATCAGGAGCTGAAATTAGCTTAGGATTTTCAAAAGAGCCCCTAGGGGGTTAGATGGTTTGGGGCACCTAATTATTTTAGGTCCTTTGTAAATCCCAGCCTTAAAAAGCAAAAGCAAGTCTCCATGTGCTCGCTTACCAGTGAGGCTTGGATTCATCCCACGCTGTTTTAGACTGCCGTTGGAGGTGCCTAAGTTAAGAGCACAGTCATTTCTTCAGACCGTAAATAAAGGGAGAGAGATGTTTCCCCAGAATACTATCTTTTTTCTAGAAGGCAAAGTGTGGTCTAAAAATGTAATTTTCAGGACTTGGGTAGCAGCTTTCCAAAGACCATAGTGGTACATCAGCTTCCAGATTTCTGTTTATAGCTGGTTGCTGATGAAGCTTAACAAATTTATTGTAATTGTAGACTGGCCCAAAGTATGTAAATAGCTATTATAAGTAATGTAAGTATGTAAATACCTATTATTATAAGTAATGACCACCCAGATAAAGGGGAAATAATCTTGTTGAGGTAAAAATCTGTGCGATAGGTGGTCCCTTAGTTTACCTTTCAGCTCTGGGATTGGCATTTAAAAGCAGACTGCAGCTACTCAGAAGTACATGAGGTACTTAGTACATAATTCAAAAATTTTAAAAAGTTTTCTTTTCTCACATTTTTCTCCTTACTTGYGTTCAGGTTTAAAATTTGGCTTTGGCCAAACAAAGCTAATTATAGAATGAAGTCAAAGCTGTGAAATGAAACCCCAGCATGCAGGGCTGGCAAGAATTCCAGGTTGAGTTTTACGTCAAAAGTGGTGCAAAAAACTTAATTGTGAAACCAGTCTGATTTCATGTCTCTGTCCACAGCCAAGGCGCAGTCTCGACTAATATCCCATCTGTAAAGCGCAAAGGCACCACAAACACAGTTAAGAACTCCATTGCTTTGTCTGCCAAAGATCCTAATATCTCTCCTAAGTTGATTCATTCAACACTTGCTTAATGAAAAGTTTTTCAGTTTTCCTTTTTATTGCCCTTGAGAAATGATGCCAGGTTGTCCTCCAGCCAATTTCATTGGAGATGCTTGTAGAAAGGGATGAAATTTCTTAAAGGCATTACATGCAGCCTCAGGTTCAGTTGTGATAAATTTCCCCAGTATAAAATGATCAGAGCAGCCCAGGATTAGAACAAAAGCTTCTTGCAATGTTTCAAGGAGATATATTGCTTATATTTGCCCAGCATTTGGTGATAACTTCGTTATTTATGAGTAATAAATAGCCATTAATTTGAATACATGTATCTTTAACAGACACCTGTGCAACCCACAAACAGGTGGGGGGAGGGAGAGCTCATTTCTAGTTGCCAAGGCACAGCAAATCAGCTATTTTATTATTTCATTCTGATGAATTGATCTATCCCCACCTGGATAAATACTGCTCACCTGTTCACTACTCCACCCAGGCAATGAGAGTCCTCCAGCCCCTGCCCATCCCTCCAGCAGTCACTCATCTGCCACCTCTTGAGGGTACTTCTGTGTACCTTGGCTGTATTTAAGGCAGATGAAAAAGTGCTTTAGGGTGTCCCTGTGTTTTGGATGTGACCCTCTCTTTGACAGATGCCTCAGGCAGGAGGGGAAGGTGTAGCACATTGCAATTAATTTGTGAGAAGAGCTCTGGGAAATGCACCTAGGAGGGGCTGGACTTTGCTCCTAAACTTTACAGGTACCAAAGGGTCTAAATGGGCTTTGGAAAAGCAGCAGAAGCTTCACAGCGCTCAAAGGAATGTTTCTCAGAGTGCYGAGACATGTATTTTCATTTTAGGGCATGCCTCTGCTGTCCTGCTATCACAGTACTCATCTGGTGCTCATGACCGAACACTTCCAGCAGTTCCCGGGCATGTGCTTGGGCGCTGTTGAACCCAGAGCTTGAAACACACTGCATAGGTGGTTCAGGGAAGCAAGCCAGCACCCAAAGCCATGCTCATCGTTTCTCTTATGTGGATCTGACACTTGGTGGTCAGTTGTTGCTGTTCTTATAAACTTGTTCCTCAGGCTCAGGGCTTTCTGATGGGATGAGGTGTAGTTTCTTGAACTCATCTGCTGCAGGGCTCTGCTGCATTGTGTAACTCTGCTCTGAGATGTGTGGGCACAAATCAGGAGTGATGTTGGTGAGGTCAATGTGCTGGTCTGTAGTGAAGCTAAGATAAGGCCCGTAGCGATGCTGTTGTGACTGATCGTTGTGTAATGCAAAATCAAGCAAACAACCCAAAGGCCAGAAGCCCTGATCCAGGATCAAATCCTAACATCCCTTGTAGCTTTCCCCTCTTGGCTTCCTATGTGTTATATCAGCTCATTAGCCACAAAGGTGTAAAGTGCCTTGCAGATCCCCAAATCTTACTCATGAGCACATTGGCCTCCTTGAATTAGCACAAATGAGTTTTGCAAAGAGCAAACAGGCTATTTAACAAGCTACTATATGTCTTCAGCTGCAATAAGTGATCAGGGTAAGAGTTATTAATGAAGCACTTTATCAAAGCAGTCTTGAACTGTACATACTCCACAGTCCCAAGGTATAAAATATGTGTGTGTATGCACGTGTGTGTGCTCACAAACACACTGTAGTTGGCTAGAGGGATGGATGGAAAATGCTTGCAGTTCAAGGGTTAAAGGGCAGCTGATGCTGTATGGAAAACTTCTCAAATATCCTATTTATAACAGTTCTGTCAGAGGTCAGATTTTTCTGTGTTTTACTTTCTTGGGTGTATTTTTATGCATAAGGATGTTTTGTTGGTTTACACCTGCTAAGGAACTGGCCTCAAAGGAGAAAGGTTTTGGAGGTTTAAGACCATTTAGGATTCTGATGAGCCTTCGTCCTTTTTGGGGCACATGGACTGCTTATCCTCTATCCTCACCTACTAGAGACTGGTTTKGGGTATTTGTACAATAATGCGATAGCTAATATTAACTAGGGATTGTGTAGCTCAGTTATTGTTCTAGCTCTTCTACATGTGGTGTTTGTATGTGCCTGATGTTAGGTTCTAAAATGCTGCCATAAGGTCATACCCCCCCCTTACCTGTGGTTTTTTTTTTTGACAACTGTCAGTGTGTTGTTGTGTAATGGGAATGGCAGAAGGGGGAGATTTATCCACCTGGTGCTTCAGCTGTGGAAATAGACTGTGGACCCTGAGACAAGCTGAGCTTAAATAATTACACACCTGGGAAAGACCAGCATTTGTCATTATGATAGGTATAAGGAAAAGATCCACAAATAATAATCACTGTGCAAACTTGTAGCACGGAAACTGGTAATCAAGTGTTACCTTCTTGTCTGAGTGTTGGGAGATTCATTAGGTGTGTTCAGTAGAAATATTGCTTTACTAGGACAAACCTGATGGGATTTCCCCCCATCTAAGACAAATAATAAGTGTGGAGAAACTGTGGATAATCTGCAGATAATCCAGGTATTTCAGGTGTCACCTTCTCCCAGAGAAATGGCTCCTACAGCAGTTTCCTAAAGGTCTAGCTGACTGCCCATGCACGGTGCTTTCCAGACTCTCTCCTTTCCACCATCTCCCTTCRATGCTGCTCAGTAAACGATCCCCTGCCAAATGTCCTCTTCGGACTCCCCCAGCCGCTGTTCTCCATGAGCTCATTGGTGCATGATATTGTTCGGCAGCCACAACCCCTGTGTGCCCAGGGCTGGGTAGGAAAGCGTCGYGCCGAGAGCAGCACCGTGTGCTGTGCCAGAGTGGGCAGAGCTGTGCCGCAGTGTTAGCACAGCTTTTGCTTTTGGTTTTTGCTTTGTTTTCACATTTTGGTCTGTGTAGTCTTGTAGTTAGAACTTTTTGTTCTGATCTGAAGTCTGATCAAAGTGGGATTTGAACAATTGCTGCGAGTTTGACTTTGTTAAATGTTAAAGAATCCAAAATTTTTCCAGTATAACTTTTTTGAGGTTTGTTTTCCTTTTTTCTTCTCTCCTTTTTGAGACGTAGGAAAAAGAAAAAGTACAAAATGTTACTATCTGTATTTTACTCCAAAATTTAAATTCCTTTGGAATATGTCAAGCAGAACAAAGACTATTCCATTTCACTTTTAATTGAAAGAGCAATTAAGACATCCAGTTGCACTCAGTTTAAAAGCATCTCTTGAATCAGGGTTAGCTGAGGCTATGATTAATTTAGGAGACTTTGGGGAGCCTTGAACGTGCCCAAGATGAGTTCCCAATTCACGCCACAGACCTTCACGCAGCTCTGCTTGCTAGGGCATGCATGCAATTTGTGCAGGGTTTGCATTTTTCCCTTCTCCAAGCTTTCCTTTGAACATTCCTTCCTTGTAATCTGTCCTCTGACACATTCTGTCCTTTGGCTTAGCTAATGGCACTAACCAATAAAATCTAGTTGTCAGAGAAATGGTGGGTTTTTTCCCCCCGTAATGCTTTGCTGACAATTTTATGCGTTACTATTTTATTGAAGTATCCAGGAACTTTGATTTTGCAAAGATAAGAGTTCATGTGGCTGAAACTCAGGAGAAAAGTCACAAAAAACATTGTTCAGGATCAGAGAGGGTGATTGGAGAAGGGAGCAAGGGAACTTAGGGCAATGCCAGAGACTTTCCTGAGATCATCTGGCATGGCTGGCTGGTCCCTGGTGCTCCAAGACACCTCACTTAACCAAGACACCAAACTTAACCTCAATGTGCAGCCCAGGGTGAGAGCAGGTCAATGAGAGGCACCGTTCAGTCTGTGCACAGGGCATATGACAGTGTAACGTGGTGTTTTATCTAATGCAATATTCACCTGCAGACAAAAAAATTCAACAGTGCATACAGTTCAGACTAAATTAGATAAATGCCATTAGTGGAACTGCTTGATATTTTCAGAGATGTGAGGATAGGTTAGCCGCAGCTAGAAAAAGTACAGCATGACATGTTAATAGATTTATATTTTGGTTTCAGAAATAAGTTTGAAAGATTCTGTATCCTGGCCGGTAGTTATGCCTGTGATCGAATCCAGTCCTGACCTCTCTGTGTTATACGGCTGAGAGACAAACACAAACTGCCAAGTTAGTGTTTAAGGGCTGGAAAGCAGTGGTTCTTTTCTGTCAATCTGTTTTGATTTGGCTGGATCAGGAAGGAGAGATTTCCTGCTTTAACATTTCACAGCGAGGGTTGGGGGGGGGAACCCACCATCTTTTAAAAGCAGTGCTAAATAATGTTAATGATGTTCGGCTGATCGTCAGCTTCTATAAAGAAGATCTAAAGACTGATGTGGCTTTGACGGATTTTGAAGCCTAAAGGGGAAGGAATGGAAAAGCCCATCTTGGGGAGTAAGTGGGGGAGGAAGAGAGGAGATGAGAGAGCATCCCTGAGGCTGGATATCGATATCTGCGCTGGAACACTGTCAACAAAAGCCTTGAAATTTGAGGGGGTGACAGGGAGTCTCTGCTGAATCTGCCAAACACCTCAAGCTGCTCTTGAAGGGGAGAGTGCAGGCTCTGAGCATCCAGTGGACAGGAAAGGTTTCTTAAGAATTTGAATAACACTATATACATATGTATATTTTTACAGTTGTTGGGGTTTTCTTGTTTCATTTTGGTTTTGGGGGTTTTTTAATTGCCCAAAAGAGTTTAGAATATAAATGTAAAGCAATGCCTCAGAAAAAGAAATTAATGAAAGAATATATTGGTCAACTCGAGAGACAGAGAGATGTAGGATGCCAGTCACCTAACTTTCTTTTCATGGTCAGATTTTCTATCTTATTTTCTGGGTTTCATATATTTAGATTAAAGAGTTCTCTAGTATYGTCTTGTATTAATGCAAGAGACCAGGAGTCTATGACAATAAAACAGGAACATTTAATGCAATTCTATCCCTGACAGTTTCTTAATACTGCTTATCCTGCCTTCCCTTTCAAGATTTAGTCATCCTAGATTTCCTTCCAAATGTGAATGAGGTGGCTTAAATCAAACCATAAATTATGCTTCCACTTATTATTTGTTTGCTAATCAGGATGGAAATGAAAAGAAGTTGGTTGTCAACCAGGACTCTTTCCCACAATATCCAGGAAAGAATCAGTATTAGGCAATTTAACAACAAAAGGAAACCGGATTGCACCTTGAGGAAGAAAGAAATAACCTGCTAGCCAGGAAGAATAGAGGAACATAGATTTTGCCAAATAAGCTTTAAAAAAAAAAGATACTAATAATTAAGAGGGCCTGCGAGTGAAGCTGGTGAGGACAGAACTGTGATGCTTCCTGTTAGTAAATACAAAGAATAGACATTAATAGGGCTCCGGGGAAAGCGATAGCTTGGGAATAGCCTTGGGAAGAAAGACAAACATACACAGAGGATGCAAAAACAGTGTGAAAAGTGATTCATGGGGACTCGGTGCTATTCCTAATTGTTAAGGCTTTATTGTATTAACGCATTCCTACAAACTGAACAAAGACTCTTGATTTCAAAGCGGTTTGAATTGCATGCCTGGAGCTGGCCAAGGCTGTGGGGAACACCTGCTGGGGTGTGCAGAGCAGCAACCCACCAGAAGAAAACCAGAAAAAGTTTGGATGAAGGTTAAGGTGCGTGCAGATAGCTGGGAGACCCTGGTGACTTTAGATATCTGATGCAAGCCCTTCTTTCAACACGTGCAAATGTAATATTTAAAGTATGACCATGCTTAACATGACTTGAAATGAAATATGTTAACTTCCAGCTACGGGATTAAGGGACTACAGCCCTTGGAGAACTGTCACCARAGAGCCAGTCTGGTTTATGGCTTGGCTGGTATTTGTTTCTGTCTCCACAGACCCAAGCTTCTTTAGCCATGTTTTATGGGCCTTCTAAATTGAAGGTGCCAGGACCACCACAGGCCAGAATAAAAATCACTGCTGTCTTCCAAAGAGAAAGAGCTCTGTATTTAGAGAAGCAGCTCCTAATCCAGCACAAAACCAGTGTGGAGACTTGCTCGGTCTCAGTGTGCCAGGGTGACCAGCGCTGGGACTTGGCGGGATCCCTGCCTTTGGGTCTGATCTGCATTCTGCATTTTTTGAGTCCTTGGACTCATGTTCCTTAGCCATGTTTATTCTCATGCTATGCTGAATTTTCATTGCCAACATGGTTCGTGTAACAGACTGCAGAATTCATTTCTGCAATGACATGGAAGCTCTCAAGGAGATATTAGGAAAATCTGTCTTTGTGGAGTTCATTTCAGCTGTACTAAAGCATGCGAGCTAGAAATCAGAACCCTACTTACTATTGCCATGTCATTCAAGCATGAGCTCCTTGGGAAAACAGAAGCTTTTTGTGGTCATTAGTTGAGATTTTGAGCATTAACCTCCATGACAACTTTAAACAATTTCTTTTACAGATCAGATCTTACTTTTCTACCTGTGTTGCCAATTGACTTCTATGAGCCGACTAGCAGGAAAAATCAGGATAGCACATACTGCTAATAAATTTTAGAGATTAAAGGCACRTGAATAATATTTAGTCCAGTAGTCTTGAACATAAATGAATATTCAGATAGAAGTAGATGTAATATTTTGGAAGCATTCAGTGATTTGGAAGTTTGTTCRTTAGTAATGGTATGTTTAGGAAAGCAAGGGACCTGTCTTGGCAAGTAATCTGTAAGTAAAGACACATGCTAACAGCTGGGGAAAAGTTCTCAGGGTGGGAGGGAAGTGATTCAGGATTGTACCCTAGAGTACAATCTTCTCTGCTTTGTCTAGTCTGATTACAAATGATTCAAGTAATGAAGTTTCTACTATTACTCCTGGGAAAAATCTGTGGTTTTATGTTACTCGTGACTTGGGCCATTCTTTAAACCAGGGAGTAAGGAATGTTCATCATTCATATTTTATTAGCGTTCTCTGAACTTTCAACATTTACATTTAAAAGCGTGAAAAGAAAAACACTGGGAAATTGTTTTCAGGAATAATGCCACTGAGACACACACGTGCATTTATAACATGCACACACTAACCCCTTACATATGTTGATGCACTTGTCTGTTCAGACCCTGTAGATCCAGTTGTTACTCCTGCCTGGGGATTTTTAAAATCAAAGTGAGGCAACCAAACAAAAACTGACTCAAATGCAGCATAATTCCCAGCTGCCTCATTTGCAACTGCTTCTGAAGCTTGCTAGGAAATTCAGCAGGTCAGAAAAGGTGTCCTCTTCCCCCCCCAACTTTTGCATCCATTTTCATGTCTCAATTTGAATAACTGATGGAAAAAGCAGTGGTTAGACCAACATCCACCAAAYCTCCTGTGAGGAGCAACCCTCTTCTCTATCTGGCTGTGGGTTGGTTCCCAGAAGGGCGCTTTAACCCGCAAATATCCCAACATTGAGAGGTTTAGGGCTCAGTTTAAAAATACTGACATCTGTCTCTCTTGAAAGTCATGTCTGTTAGTGCAATCTCCCTGTACCTCTTTGAATGTGCCTTTGCCAGGTGTGGAAGCAGCATATGGAAGCTAAGAAGGTTGGAAGGATCCATGAGCAGGAATGCCCCATCCCTGAATGACTCCCCAGCCTCAGCTGTGGGTGCAACAATTAAAATAAMCAGTGGCCACCTTTATTTTAAGGATGATATCTTCCCAGCATTAGTTGCCTTGCACTCTAGCTCTTGGTTCTGGAACCAAGAAGAGTGGAGCACTTTGGAACCACTTGCTTCCATGAAGCTGTCCCCTTTTTACTCTCTTCTCTGTCCTTATTTAAGTGAGCTGGTTGGAGTTTGGACAAGACTATCTGCATGCTCCAGCTGCAGACTGGGGGAAGCTGGGAAGGCACGTTGTCAGAGCATGGCTGTAGGCTTGCTTTTCTCTTACACTTTTTCTTCAGTAAACAGGGTGAGGCCCAGATGGACCTCAGGAGCTGCCCTGTATGTCCATCCAAATGTACAGTGGTAAATACAAACAGTCCTGGTACATGTGGCTCCTTCCCAGTGGGCTTAAGTAACTGATTTGGCTGATTTCCTTCATTGTAGCTTCTCTCTTGTTGGGGCAGCTGAATTAAAGAAAATATATTAAATATCGTGCTGCTTACCACATAACAGACTATGTGGCATACATTCGTGCTTTTGGGGAACAGCAAAGGATACACACAAGTGAGTGAGAAATGCTCTGTTAGCAGGTTCGATGAGCTGCTATCTTCCTGTTTGGCATAAGAATAGTGAAGTCCTGGAGGCACTCAGCCTGCTGGAATGAACTGCTGTGTTAGCTTTTGTTATGGCTGATCAGCTTGTTTCTCAATGTCCAAGCTGGAAACAACTTTGCTTGTTTTCAAAATAGGCAATCTTGCCAGAGCTTTTATTTCTCTTCTACAGAGTCTCTTTTGACCCCTCTGATTTTTTTTTTTCTGTGCTCCTACTTTTTTGAGCAGCATGCTATTATCTTTCCTTGCCTTACATTGAATTGCCTATAGGCTAGCAGCCCTTCACATACCTCAGAGGTGGCAGAGCTGACCTCTGCACAATTAACTCAACAGATCCAAGCTCCATAAAGTATCTTTGCTTTAGAGGACATGGGAAAGGATAAATGCTCTGAAAAATAAAATCAGCTGTAGGAATTGGAGAAGAGGCACTGAGCAGGAAAAGCAGTGCTGCTCAGCTCTCTGATTTACAGAAAAGGATTGCTGACGTGTCAACCTGAATTGATAATCACAATTTCAAGTTGAAATGTGGCTGCATTTCGGTTTTTAAACAAAGAAACAAAAAAGTCAAATCTGAATTGCTTGCCCAAAATTTCTTGGGAGAAAAAGCAGTCTGCTTTAGCACCAATATAGTTGATTACACATCTCTACAGAGACCCCAAAAGAGCAAAGTGTTGATGACCTTCAGTTGGACATGCACCAAAGTTTATGGTCCCTGAAAAGCTCAAGCCACAATGATGCATTGGGTCCCCCGAAAGTACACTGCAGAGATAGTAACATGGTCAGATAAGCATAATGCCTTTGGCTTCATGGATTTGCTTGAGTAAGGTTAAAAATATATTTAAATGTCCTGCTGGGTCAGGGCTTGAGTGAGGAGATGCAATTTGTTCTGTGGTCTGATGACACACCATCAAAACCAGGACCATCTCAGGCAGTGGTCAGCTGACACTGAGCCAGCTGATGATGTCAAGTTTAAATACGAGTGCTATTGCGCAAAATCCAGTGAATGTGAGAGCTGATGAGTCAAATCAGATCTGACAGCTGAAAGTGAGAAATGCTCCCTTGTGCTTTTGCAACTGTCAATCTCTTATTTATACAGAGTGTGAACTCCTTTGAGCAGGAACTGTGCATTTGGTTCTTTATTAGTACAGGGCTTAGCGCAGCAGTAGCCATGGCTAGGACAGCCTGGGCTTGCTGTAATACAGGTATCTAATATTAGGGTTTTCTGGGTGCGTGTGACCCCCTAGGTTTTGTCAGATAAGGCAGAATTCTTGAAGCAAACCTTTCCATAGCAATGTACTGGTTTTGGGAAAACATCATTTGATAAAAATTTCCAGGATGGAATTTCTCCTTAAAATCAGAAAGAGGACAAGCCCACAATCTGTTGTGGTTATGGCCCTTATGTGGGATGCAAAAGCACGGTAGCGAAAGGACCTATGGATCATCCCATATTTCAAGTGATTACCTCAAGTCCTAGGTTGTTCCTCACCCCCTGCTTTGCTCTCTGCCCTCTCCCTTCACAGGCACCTCCCTCTTCTGAAGTCTTAACTTCATTTTATTGCAGACGAGGTGCTTTGTCAAAGTCTGAGAAAGTTTCAAGGCAGAGGAAAAATGTTTCCTGGGCAAACCTGATAATCTAAGAAAAGCAAAACCCGTTTGCTCTTTGGTGCAGCCACCATCTGTATCCGGGTACCAGACGATGCAGGGTTGGGTGCAGTCGAGGTGAAGGGAAACATTTATCTGCATCATTGGTTCATTTTTGTAGGTTCCTTCTGCAGTGGTTGAAAAGGTCAAAAGCAGAAATTCCTTCCTTCGTGTCAGATCCTAAATCAGTGGGGGAAATACTCAAGCTCAGAGACAGAATGGTCAAGTCCAGCATTTCACAACAGGTTTCAGCTGAAACAAAAACAAGACATCCTTACCTTGGACATGCCCATCTTCCCACTTGGAGCTGGACTTTTTTTCTTTTTTTAGCTACAGTGTGAACTCTTCTGGGGTGGGATGGTGGGGTATTTTGAATGGTAGCTGTTGCTGTGCTGCCTAAAATGAGCAGTACAAGAATAGCCTGCTCCCCAAAATATAAGTGGTCTTTGAGTTCCAAGTCTTATAAAAGCTCTTTTGCCTGTGGAGCACATGCCAGATGGAAAGTGCCCCTCTGATTTCCTCCAAACATGCATGCAGCTGTTACTGCTTCCCCCTTTTTTTTTTCCTAATGAAATTTTTAGACCTCACCTGTTGACACATGCATTATAGGGTTGGGGGTTTTTTGTGTGTGGTTTTTGTTGTGGTTGTGGGGGTTTTTGTGGTGTGTGGTGTGTGTGGTGTTTTTTTTTTCCCTCCCTTGTTCTCCTAAAGGAAAATGACTTGAGATGTTTTGGAGAAATGACACAGGGCAGAAGCTGTGAAAATACCTTTAACATACTTTTCAGGGTGGGAAATTTCAGATACCGGCAAGCCTTTGTGCCCACAATACAGTCTCTGGCTGGAAAGAGTCTTTGTTTATAGCTTGTTTTATTTTGTGAGACAGAAGCTGGAAACTGCCCAGGTCTTAGGGGGAATACCAAGCATTTAGCTTGGACAGAAATAGAGCTGCAGCTTAGGACGCACTGAAACAAATGGAAGACAAAGTGATGACCCAGATCCAAGTTATTAAGGGTAAATACATATTGACAAGATTGAGGATTAGGTAGAAGGTACTTACACAACGAAGGAACCGTCTACATATTGTGCACTGAATAAAGTTTACGCTGCAATCTGGGGCTTTCTCGGAGCAGTCAATTTTTCATTAAAAAAGATGACCAGCTCAAAGGAAAAAAAACTACTTCTCTCTCCCAGCACCTACTGTCTCGTGAATGCAACGTGACCAGCGTGCCAAAACACCATGATAAATCTGGCCGGAAGATGTCTGTGCTGCTCCAGTGCGACAGCCGGGCTTGTACCACGTAGGGATCTGGCTCGTGGCGATGTCATAGCTTACATATGTCTCCTCCTTTGCAGGAGTCTTCATTACTCAGTTCACCTTGAAGTGCCCCTTTTACTGTGACTCGCAGCCCTGTCTGCTCATAGGCTTAACAGATCCTTCTGTGTCTGGTGATGCTATTAAGAATGACCCAGGAAAGAGGAAAAATAGAGGTTCCTAAAATAGGGGTTGAAGGAGGACAAAAGATTTTCATTAACCGTTTTAAGAATGTGAGCCCTATGTGAATGTGGTAATAGAAAAAAAACAGGAGCTTAGGAAGCAGGTGGAAAATATTCTCAAAGGAAAAGATAATTGTGGCTGAGCTAATCTTTCACATCTCTTAGCTGGCTGATATCTCTAGCTGAATGCAAAGACTGAGCGTTTAGCAAATAATATTACTCTCTTTAGCTGCTGGTTGGTGCTCATCATTTTCTCTTAATGCGTTGTACAGACCCACTAGTAAAATCAAATGTGTGATACAGCATGCGCTGAGCACGTGCTCTGCTTCCCTGTTGCACCTGGATGATGAGGTGTACTTTTATTAGGATATCGGCACAGCTTGCTGTCGTGGCACGTGACAGTCATGACTCGTAAACCAGGTGTCAACAAAAACCTGATTCCTGCAACTGTCAAATAAACTACCATTTCCTTGCAGAAAGCCGTATTGGGGAATATTTTTGAGGGGGCTCTAAACATACATCGTTTGCTTAGGTAAAGCCTAATCATTTGGAAAATGGTGTCGGATAAGAGCTAGGAAACCTCAATTCTTTCTCAGCTGGATTAGCTGACAATATCCTAGGTCAAGAAGCATGTTGGTTTAGAGAAAGCCTCATGGCATTGTTAGGGCTATATTTAAGACTGTTTAAACRCTTAAGGATGCAGACAGATCCTTAGGTGCTCCTGAAAATCCCAACAGGCATCCTTAGAAGAGGTGTACAAATATCTCAGCGTTTTGTTTGCCTGGTGGGTCTGGGAAAAAGGAAAGAATGAGGAAAAACTCTTCACCCTGTGTCACGCAAACCTGATCTTGTTCCAGTTTCCAGCAACACAGAAAGACCAAAGATTATTTGTTCTGGAGCAGAAACAGACCATTTGACCCAAAGTGAAAAATCTTCTTTCAGACTGAAGCAATGCTTTATTTATGCTTTAGTATTTTTTTTATGGAGAGATTTAGTTTCAGTAATATTGAAACAAAACTTGAAACTTTTCTGAAGTGAAAAATTGCCTACAGTAGAGATGAATTTCAAATATATTCTGTTGTGGTACTCTGCTTTTTTTCTGACAATTTTTTGCATCAGCATTTAAACTTTCTTTGTGAAACCTGAAGTCTTATTCCACCAGTTTCTCTCACATGCTCCAGAGTACACTAGATCTTAGTTTTAAGTTCTCATTGCTGTTTTCATGATACTGAATTATTGTCATTCTGAAGACCCATAAGCCTTTAGAAAAAGGGGACAGATCTTAAAGATGAATTTCCAAAAATGAATTTGTAGCAGAATGACCCCACCTGACTCACTCTGCTGAGATTAATTCACAAATAACACTGCTTCTCCAAACTGTTTTTTCTTAGTTAGTATTTCCTTGCATTTCCTCTTTATTCATCAAATATCCTTCAGAATTTGGCCTATGACTTTTAAGCTCTTTGTGCTTCAAATTGTCAGATAGATATAGCTTGGGGGCATCTGGTATTTGAAATTTGATTTATTAGCTGTCCCCCAAAGATTTGCCTCTGTTTGCAAGTAGCTCTGTGCCCAGGGATGAAGTATTCTGGAGGTTGCAGCACTATGGGACATGGAGCTATTTTCATACCCACAATCAGAGGGTATTTTCACAGGAGAGTGAGCAGGAAGTTATTGTTGCAGCTTACCTTGAATAGACAAAGGGGAAATCACTAGCAATCCCAGCACAAGCTCCTGCTCCTCCAACATCCAACCATCATAGGAGCTTCTGGGGCTTAAAACACGTAGGTCCGCTCTATTGTTCCTTAGTTTTCTATAGCCCTTGCTTGTTTAAAAATGATTTAGAAAGCCTGCTAGCACAGAGCTAGGCTTTGTGGTGTTCTTTGTATGTGTTATTTCAAACTTGACTCTGTTCAAGTTGTGAGGATTTAAAAAAAAAAAAAAAACAAAAAAAAAACTCCATCATTATTTTCTTATTGAGGGGAGGGGTGGTGGTTGTTCAGTTTTTAGTCAGCTTCCTGTATTTACTTTTCAGTCTGCTCTGGTGGTATGCTGACTTCTGGTGTTTGCTGGTTTTACCAGCTGCAAACCTCCGGGAAGGTCTTACCAGCTCTTCCTGCGTGTTTCTGAAGGGCACCCCCATACCCCCTTCCACCGCAGAGCTGCAAGGGGGAAAACATGCAAAATGGGTCAGAAACCTCCTGCTCCCCCTTTCCCTACTGGTCTTGATTAAGTCCATAAAGGATTATTGCAAATAGCGGGTTCACCAGCTTCCTGGAAAAAGACTCAAAGTCCTTTCAGACAGCCACCTGACACAGATACCTGAAACTAGAGATGTTCGTATAGGGTGAGACAGTCCACGTTTCTCATATACAACATCTGCTTGATAGCTGCCTGATGATTTCAACGCTGAGGTATATTCTGCTAAAGTRAATTGTAAAGGGCTATCCCAAGCACTGACGCATCCCAAATAGCCTTTCGGTACAGCCTGCGGATAGCAGAATCTGCTTAATGTGAACTCCTTCACTTGAAGGATCTTTTAGATGTGCTTTTTATTTCCTTTGGTAAAAATGAAGCTGCTGTCATAGTGCCTTTCATGGGCAAATTGGCACGGGCACGTCTGTGTGACCTCGCTCTGACTTGCACAAAAGGCAGGACAAATTTTTCCCTGCGAGGCAGCATCCCCAGGAGCCCCGTGCGGAGGCAGGCGCTGCGTATGCACAGCCCAATGCCTTCCTGTGTTCGGCCGCAGCAATCCTCACCTGCAATTCATTCCTTGATCGGGACTGCTCCGTGGGTGCTGATGCTACCCCGTGTTAAAGCTGGACCCAAAAGGCATTTATTTCCTGTCCTGCTCTGGGTGAGCTGAAGTTTTGCTAGTCTGGGTTATTTAAAGGATGTAAAGCAACTCTGAGTCCTATTATAAAAGCAGCAAAAAAAAAAAAAAGAGCAGTTTGCATTGTCTCTGTTTGGATGCCTCTTTTGCTGGGGAAGCAGCACCACCTACTCCCACCCTCCAGCTGACAGCCGGGGGGGTTATTAACTTACTTGGCAAAGCTGGGGGCTGATATTACCATACTTGGCTCATGTCCTCCTGGTAGCGCTTTCTTTGCAGTTAAAATTATTCTTTCTGAAATGTAAACAAACTCCTTTAGCTTTTTTGAAGGAGGTGAGCAAACATATGGGATAGGTTTTTCAGGAAAAAAACCCTAAAATCTAGACTAGGTTTGTATTTCCGTCATTTTAAATGATGCCAGCGTAGCTAAAGGGATAACCTACTCCCCTTCACTTGTAAYGGTGTAAGAGCATTTTTACCAGTATAGCTTATTCCAGTTTGCAAACGCAAAATAAGAGACATCGCTATAACTGTAAAGGATTTTCATCGGCTTTTCTGTGGTTGGGGGGAAAAAGCCATACTCATACCCTGTACCGTTACACTCGCAAAGCGCTGAAGCTTAAGAGGCCTGAGGCAATAGGGCACCACATGTTACTGAAATGCCCTTAGGTGCCATCAAAGTTTTTATTTTCCTAATTTCTTTGTGTTTACCGAAGGGTGTGAATAACCAGCAAAAGCAGTGTTAAAGCGCTGCGTCTCTGGAAGACATGAGAGATGAGTGTCATCAAACAAAACCAGGAAAGAGGGAGAGGAAGGGCAGCGTTGCGAAGGACAGGAAGGTGGATATTAAAAACAAGGGAAGCATAAGAAGGATGGACACATCAGACTGAAATAGCACACGTGAGAAAACTCTCCCAGCGGCAGCTACGTACTRTCTTAAAATGAACGATGGGGGCAGGAGGAAGAGGGAGTGGAAAACTGGCATGAGCCCCTTCGTTTAGTCCCCAAGCAGAACCAGCTAAAAAGGAAGCAAATGGAAACCTTTTGCTATGAAAACTTGAAAGTCAAAGTTCTTTCGCAGCAGAAATGAGACAGAAAAGAGGCAGAGAGAAAGTTATTGTAAGACATCATGGCTTGTTATCTCCTACGCCTGCAGGTATTCTGGGGTCTGAAGTTTCTGTGCCTCGGAGGCTTTTCTTCTTTTGTTGCTGACAGCAAGGAATTTAGAAAATAAACAAGATGCCACATTAGTTAGGATTTTGTTTTATCTTTTTGGCTGTGTTTTTGTTTCTTTTTTAACTGTTTCATCAAAAGGGGCAAGGGAGGAGAATCAGGTGACATAAAGAACAAGTTAAATGCTTGCCTTTGGTTTCTTATCAGAATCRCATAATTAAGCTATCTCCTTATTACTAAAATATTTCAGGGCTGGACCCTATGTGTTCTGGGCAGTTGCTTTGCAAAGAATTAAATAAACTGCTGATTTTGCAGGGTGAAATTAAAATGCTAAGTGCAGCCCAAGTATGTAGAAGTGAGAGAGAGATTTGGATTTTTCTGAGTAGAAGACAAAATGTAAATAGCTTTATAGAAATTCTCTGCAGTGTATAAATCTATCTATTGAAAGGTTTCTCCTTCCCTTTGAGATCTAGGTTTGGATTAATTTTAATGTTTATCAGAGCAATGACATCCAGATTCTTTCTCCTTTTTAATAGCTTTGATTACTATTTTTTTAATCATTCACTCGTAAATCCACCAATCTAGGGCCATTATACATTGTACTTTGGCTCAGGACCATAGAAAACAATGGCTTAAATCCCATACATGTTTTGGCATCCGCTCAATAACTAGTACATTCATTTATGCTAAATTTACTTCTGTTTTCAATATTTCCAGTGTGCCCCAACCCTTTTGACCTACAATCTGCTGTAAATCCCTTTTACTACTCACTGACACGTGACTTTATAAATCATGCACAGGGCACTAAGATGATCCTATAACTGAACCCAGTATTTAGACTACAATTGAAAGGTCATAATTCTGGGCATGTTTAAAAGGCAGAGCTTGCAACAGCAGTTAGCACATGATTCAATCTTTGACCTTAAAAGCAAAAGGAAACCAAGGTTCCTGCTCCCCCTATTACTACACACACATCATTTTATTTAAAATAGTGCATTCAGCAGATAGATGAAGCAATTTGAATTATTCATTCCTCAGAACCCACATCTTGGAAGTATCTGGCACCAGAAAATGCTGCAATGCTCTGAAACGCAGAGGAGTCCGCGGGCGTATAGATTCAGCTGCTCCCTGAATCCTTTCCCAGAGGAGGGAGAGGCTCYGTGCATTTTCATACCATATTTTGCTCACTGGAAACCTCAGATATTTTGCTACAACTGGAGCAAAACTGCAAATCTGAGGCACGATCTCCTTGCGATCATGACTGTTTTGTATGAAACTGCTCGTCAAAGCGTCTTAGAGATTTGGGGTAAAATAAGCGAGTTCAGCTTCCCGTTGGAATCAATGGAAAGGTCCTTGTTAGCTGCCTCGTATCCATTCACACATCAAAGCCTATCCTAAAGATTTTTCCTATTATATTATTGGGTAGGACTCATTTTGCTGTCTGTCCGTAAGGCAGCTAAGAGACATTTCAAATGTAGACACCTACAGTTAGGGAAGATGAATCCACCTTTTATGCCTGAGGCACATCCAGTAATGTCAACTGAATACTGCTATTGATCAGTGCTCAGCACCCTGGTATAGGCTTTCTCTCTTGCTATGTGGACATAGTCCCAGTGACTTCAGCTGGTGCTGAATGTGACCACAGCAAGCCAGTTGCTTGATTTTTGCTGGTCTGAACTTGCAAATTCATCCAGTCTGTGTTTTCTCRCTCATCTGGTGGCTTACCCCATCATTCCCAACCAGCTGAGAGGYTGATCACTTGCAGAAACTGGTTTGTTATCAGTGCAGAAATATGTCATTTTGTRTGTGTGTGTGAAAAACTATTCTAGAGCAAACTCATCCGTGAGCAGAAAGAGCGTGTAATTCTGTGAGTAAAAAATACTGGTGCTGCTCTTCCCATCAACCACTTAGCAAGGCTGTTATTTACCACTTGCCTTGCCTAGTACCCAATAAAAATTTGACTTGCTTTTCACGCCTGCAGTTTTGGCAATGCTTACATCCACTCTTCAGGGGAAGTAGACTACAATGTTGTAGGTAAAAAAAAAAAAAAAAAAATYTTTTTAATACACGACTGAACTAAAAACAATATAAAAAAAAAAAGAAAGTAATATAAAAAAAAAAAAAAAAAAAAAAAAAGGGAACCCAATCCGGTTGCAAAAAAAATGGCTATAAAAACAAAACAAAAATACAAACCTCTAAAAATTCAGAGCTTTTCTCTTAGGAACTTTTGAAATAACAGACTACTGCTCATAACATTGCATAACATGAGAGAACATTACTCACTATGAAGTGATGTAATGTGACATCTGGTATTTGGAAACTTCAGCTGTACACTAACTATATGTTGCCTTGACTTGTTAAAGTAGTTGCAAGATACTCTGTGCGTGGAAAGMGTGTGTGTCAACACAGCCAATGCACAGCTCTCATGAGGGCTGCATACCTTCTGCTGGCACCGGCTTTTGTCKTCTTTTCTTGCCCAGTTTCATCCGATTTCCAGTTACAGTTGTCATGCAGATGCATCTCTGCCAAAAGCCACAGCAGTTAGAGTTAGAAGAGGTGAACGGTAGCTCATCAGAAGATCAGTGCAGGGCATGGCCACGTACGCACATTTCTATCAGCAGACTATCCTTTTTGTGTATGGGATTTGCAGCATGTAGAAATAATTCATACAGTCTTCATCTATATTATCAGTTTTATGGATAGATACGCTATTTTAAGGCATATCTTAAAGTTTTGACGAATGCTTTACATGATGTCCCCCACTAGGCAGTGCCTGGCCATACTTCTTTCCCTGATTACTCACCCTAAAAAGCGCAAGGACCATGTTTACTCTACACCATACAGTTTAATTTGTTTTTAATTTAATTATAATTTAAGAGCTACTTTCAAGTCTAGATACACTTACTCTCTTTTCTGCAAACCTGCAAGTCTAGCATCCAGTCTATAGGCTGCTCATGAGACAGACTCATGTACAGAAGCTGGTAGGAAGCTGGGGTCAAAGAAAAGCTATAATGGAAATATAGCTGGGACTTTCCAAAGCGTTCAGGCTAGGCTAAGCATTCCCACTGAAGGCACTAGGACAGCAATGAAACCCGAGCTGGCTTTGCAGAGACGAGAGATCTGTGTTCTTGCAGTGCTCGCTCCCTGCCCCGCTGCCTGCACCATCCCTCCTGCTCCTCCATCGCTTTGATTGATTTCCCCTATGAAACGTGAGCTGAGGATTTCCCATCTTCTATTTTTATTCCAGGTTTGGATCACACTGAGTTTCCAGAGGGCTTTAACTCCCGGGCTGTATTACAAATACCTTTCAGGCTCTCTTCTCACCTTCTCCCCTCCCACCCAAATCATTTTTATCATCTCTCTTGCTTCGAGAGAGAGAGATCCTGTTTCTGCGTTGACCCCAAGTGAGCGCGGCTGGCCCAGCTCCTCCAGGTCCTGCAATAGCCCTGTGAATTGCTGCGGGTCCAGCTGACCGCTGCAGCCCTTTTACCTCTGCTTGTGTTTGTTGGTTTGTCACTTGGGCACCGCTGGTAAGAGAACACCCGGCTAACAACTGCACAGCATGAACTTTCAGGATAACTCTCCCTTTAACGTTTTGCCCATCCTTCACCTATCACCTTAAAGACTGGGAGGAAAAGGAAAAGAAAAGGCAGTGGAAAAAAAATCCCTGTTAAAATTCATTTACACCCTTCTGCTTGTTTGACAAAGCGTGCACCCTGAAAGGCATAAACCCAAACACGATCTGCTTCCATTCAGCCAAAAACAGGTACTGTGGGACAAAGTTTTAGGACAATAAGGCTGGAATTAGTGCAGGTTTAAAAGGCTCCTTCCCAYGTGCCAAAATTTCACCTATTGTTAGCGTGGTAGTTTTACTGGTATATCTGAAGGGAACGTGGCCCAAATGTAGGATGACAAAGTTGTCCTTTCCTGCACAGCCTATTGCCAACAGCCGTTAGCAAAAATCCTGAGACCATGGCATTTCATATCATGCCATTGAATTTAGCTGCCATCAGATCTTCACCAGTTTCTTGAAGCATTCAAAGCTTGTGTGGTTTTATTTTTTTCTAATATTTCCATGTTCATTCCTTCTCTCTTTTGGATAGTGCCTGGCAGTTCTAGAAAGGTAATTTGTTAACATCACAAAAAAGCCACATGCTTTAATATAAAACCAATAATAAATCACTTCAGGTTATAAGACACTTTCCTTTTCTTCTCTGAAATTAATTACCTGAAAAGAAGAAGTATCTTATTAGTATCTGTGTTAAGTGACATGTCAACAAACCAGCTCCTTTCTCTCATCAGCAGATTATGGCACCGTTTAACGTGCTCTTCAAGAGATGTTAATTAATATGGACGCCTTGTGTTTTCATTAGTTATAAATAGCTTAAGTGGGTGGTAGGCAATTGGTTCTTCCTTGCCACATAACTTTTGTGTAAACTGCTGCACGGTAAGTATTTAGCGTATGATTCGCAGGAAGCGCCACAGTGAAGACTTGCAATAGAACAGATAAAAAACAAGCAAACTACTCAGATCTGTAAAATGCCTAGCTGGTCACCTGCTTTATTTTCCTGCTGACGGTGCTGGATTGTTCCCTGTGATATTGCCTTCTGGAAATTACTGCCTAATAAACTTCATTAAAAAGGAATATTTCCAGGGATCAACCCAAGTTTTTATCTTAATATTTGCTGCAGAAGTAAAAAAAAAAAAAAAAATTAAAGCGGGAAGTTCATAGTACTGCACATTAGGAGACTGCAAAGAGCAGTGAGGTCCGAGAAGTACCAGTTTGCCATGTCTTTCCTCCTTTCTTGTTTTTCTCTTTTTTATTTGAAATTGTTCATTTTGGTTATGGGCTTTCTCTGAATGCRTGTCACGATATAATCCCCCACCTTGGGACTTTATGATCAGTTTCCAACTGATGATAACAATGACATCCAATTCAGGGTATTTCCTAGGGTAAATCYATAAGGATTTAAATTGGAATTCATTTCATGCTTACAGGGTGGTTTTATTCTGTCCCTTCCATCCAGATCAAAGTCAGTATATAATTCATTCTTGATCTCTGACTTACCTGTAAGGGAAAAGAGAACGAGATCAGCAGTCTTGCAGAACAAAGAGTACTGATGTATCTTTACTTAATTTGTGTTACTGAATACACAGAGGATTCACATTATTTACTATCCGTCTATTATTTCTAATGAAAGTATCATAACAGGTGAGAATGAAGAGATTACTTTAAACATGGAATAGAAATTGATAGAAAAAAAAGAAGAAATAATTATTGCAAGTACTTCGATGTGTCCTCTAGATATGACCACTGTAATCAATGGAAAATATTTTGTTAACGAAGGCATTTTGAAGAAAAACCARTGACTTAAAACTCCATCCTAGAACGTTTTCCCAGTTCTAATATGAATGAACTGTCCAGCACATTGCACTTTATGAACATCCCGTTCACCACCTATGTGCACACACKCATTAGTGCTCTTGTGTACAGGAGTGCAGAACGTTTTTGCTGAAATTGTGTGCTACCTGCTYGCAGCTCCAAACAGCACCGAGGAGCAATTAACTGCAGGTGAGGCAGAATCACAGTGTCCACTGCCTCCAGGCAACTCCCAAATACCTGAAACTACGCCAGCAAATATGCTGGGATTGGAGTTGTGAGAAAAATGACTTAATGCAGTCAAAATTAATTGGAGGGGGAAGGGATGGCAGGTGAGAGCGAAGGAAAACTTTCATTGGCAGCCTTTGAACCTAAAATTATWTTTAAAGTCACTGTCTGGGGGCAAAGGAGGGTGAACGTTAGCACTTTGCCTAAAGAAATCCAAGAAAAATGTTCTCTGGAAGCCCCTTTGAATTGTCAGATCAGCTCCCCAGAGGTGTTTACGTGCTTTGTGGAGCTCCATGAGAGCTGGACACCTTGAGTCTCCTCATCACGGTGAAGCATAGAGGTCAGCAGAGGAGAGGGGTGCAGTGTATGGAGCATGGGGTGGGAGTTACAAGAAAGGAGCTTGGGAACAAAGAGGGGAAGCAGAAATCCAGAGCTCTGACAGTCACTTGGACTGAGGCTGGGAAGTCATACATAATCCTTTCGAAGACTAGCCTTCCAAAGAAGCCATTGTTTGAGTCCTGGCATGATTTGTGCCTGTACTTRCTATGGAAGAGTTTCTTTAATCATTTGAGGTCATGAGACTGTGATTTAATTACTGTGAATTCCACTGCTAAATAGTATTGAAGTACCAAGGGGGGGAGATAGCACAGCTGACAGCATGCAGTCTTAAACCTCTCCACATCTATATGTATCTGCATTCTTGCAAAGAGTTTGAGAAGATTTTTCTTCCCTAAAACACAGGTTCATATTGAGACAGTCACTGAAAGTGGAAACCAAACCAGCTCTTTGGGAAAACGTTTTTAAGGAATGCTGCCAACTAGTATCTACTGGCCCTTGCTTAGTAGGTGATTTTTTGACATGCACTGAGAGGGTGTTTTAATTAACGTTTTAAAAAAAAAAAAAAAAAAAAAAAAAAAAAAAAA
>JAYKAV010000223.1:2617031-2651085 GCA_035582835.1 Phoebastria nigripes
CAAAAGGTATTCAGATATCATAGAAATGGATATAGTGCGAGAGCCTAGAGAGACAGAGAGGCATGTCAAAACACTTAGATCCCACATCCCCTTAGAGTAGCTATTTTCTTTCTGTTATCATGTTAAATAGAGGTATCATAGAAATTAATCTCCTGTTCAGACATGCTCAAAAGATAAGGCAGAGGTGGTGGTAGGTACTTCTTGTTCAGAGTGCCTTTGCTACGTTTGGCCAAAGTAACRGGGGTGTTTAAAATAAACAGTTGTATGATTATTTTGTAATATGTTACCCCGTTGCAATCAGCCCTACAAATGGATGTCATCACTTTTTATGAAGACATGGCATTCACAAGTGTGAAAGGTTAATGAGATTGTTCTTTAGCCAGGCACAGCGCAGGGCATCTCACATCTTCTGTCTTGGAAGTGATAAAAGGAGAAAGCTCGCAATGGGAAAACCTTTTAAACTCCAGTTCTTGTACTTCTCCGTAGCAGAGACCATCAGTCATGCTGAACTTTACTGAGAGCTCCCTGATGCACTTTGCTTGAACTTTTAAACTGTTCAAGTCAGCTTTTGTTCAAGCTGGGACCCCCAGATCAAACTGGTTTTATATGAAAGAGGTTGGTTTACCACAGGGAATGTCATCCGTTTTACTGAACTTGCTTCAGAGCCAGCCTGCACATAAAGAAATAACCAGTTTTACTGTGCACAAAAACTGCCTCACACCAAACTCTTGAGTGTGCCTGCACACATGAGCACCCCCCACGTGTGCTCCTGTTTGTGGGGTGGATGGACACTGGTGGCCAAACAGCTCCTCAACACAAAAAAAAGCAAAAATATGTAAAAAATAAAAATTCTTCTCATTCTGTTTCAGTGATCAAAAAGGCATAGTAAAGCTCTCTCAAATATGAAAATTAAAATGAATTTATTATATTCAAGCTTGCATTGGATGCAAGATGGTAATAATAATAATGCAATGCTATTAAGCATGAATTTTTCTTTTAAGCGGTTCTGGGAGATGCTCTAAGCTGAACGATGAACCTACTGTAAGTAAAAATTGAGCCCAGCTCCCAAACTCTTACAAAGAACCTGCACACCTACAGGAAAGAATTTTTATAAAGCTGAATATGTGACAAGAGACTTTCGACAGCTCAAATGCTCTTATAACTGCTGAAAATAGATAATTTTCCAAATATATTTCCCCATCCAAGGCAGTACATCTGTTTAAACAGCTGAGGGTATAAAGGGCTTGCAAATAAAATGTTAAGTTTGCAGGTGTCTATGACTGAAGGTGATTCAAAGGTTAGAAGACAAGAATAGAAACAAGAATAGCTGGGCTCTAATCCTACAGGTGCCGTGGTGGCTTCACCTACGGAGCTACTTCCATTTCTCCAGGCGAATGTTTTAAACCTGCCCTTCCTACCCTAGCTGATCCTTTCCTATCTCCTTTTCCACCTTGTATCAGCACCAGTAGCCATTTCAGTTGTGCCAGTTAAGCTGCCYAAAACCGATCTGAGAAATGATCCAGGAGAAGGAGGAGAGCGAGTCTCAGGCTGTGAGTGTGGATCTCACGGCAGAATCCGATCCAGCTGAATCCRAACAACTGGATGGGGACTAATTCTGAACAGGTGGCAACAAATRGGGCTGGAAATGTCTCAAAATGCCATCAGAATAGTAATGTGCCCTGGTTGGCCCATCAGAATATAAATTATTYTCACCTCTGGAGTGCCTTGTGGGCTTAGTACTTAATATGTTTGGGTTTCCCAAGCAGTCAGAGCCCAGGGAAGGAAGGGAGCTGTAGAAGTACAAAATATCAGCATTACAGTAAATTGCAGAGGGGAAGCACRCTGTCATTTCCATGTAAAAACAAATTGGAGCTGTATGCTGACTGCCTGGTGGGTGGCGAGAGCAGCATTGATRCTGTGATCTACAGCCTCCTGGAAAATAAAAATCTGCATGATTAAACTTCATGTTTCTCCACAGCACTAAACAATTAGGCAGGGTGGAGGCTGGTTTCAAACAGGCATAAATCTTTCTTCCCTCTGTTTGAATCTCACGCTGATAGGAATAAGTTTTCTTATCGGCCTCTGATGGTAAGAAACAAGGATCTAGATAAAGTTGTTTATTCCAGTCAGGTATTGGCATGATGTGAGAAAACACACTGGGAGACCAGATGTTCAGAAGTTGGCCACCGCAGGCATTTGCTCAGGAGCAGGAAAAACGATTTTCCCTCCTTTTCCCTGGCCTCGCTTTGCCTGTTGTTATTTCCTACAAGCACCTCGACTTTTTCCTTCGTCAGTCGGCGAAGCACGGTTTTTCCTCTTCTGCGCCGTCTGTTTTCAGAGCAGTTTTTGAATACTATCAACACACAAATGATAAATACTCCTCAGGAGTCAGGAAAGCGTTCAACTAAATATAATGAATAGGATTTAAGCACATGCTTAGTAATCCATTTGGCCGCACCAGTAACCACCAATCTCATATAGGACAGTGTTGACAGCTCTGCTATTAGGTAACTTGTATCTTCTATATATCAGAGGAATCGCCTGGCACTTGCAATCCCCTGGACACCAGTTTAGCAGGAATGGGCAATTAAGTTTCTGTAAGTCCCTATGGGTGGTTTGAGCATTGTTGGCAGCATGGATTGGTGGAAACTTGCTTGCAGCTAGCTAGTCTCTCCCCAGATGCACCAAATTCATCTCTCTCATCATGGGGAGAGTCACTCGCAAAATGGAAGGACAACATTTGTGGATGACTCTGTTCTTTTGGGGTTTGTTTGGAGGGGTTTTTTCCAATTAATAATATTTCAGTAGAAGTTAGACAGGGGAGAAAAACACAATACGAAAATGTTCTTTGATCTTGATCAAATGTTTACTCTATTAAACATCTAATTAAAAAAATGAGCAGAGCTGCGCAGTCTTATCTGTCTGCAAAGTGTTTGTAGTCTACAAACACAATAGGAGATAATCAAATGTCTACCTAATCTTCCCTTTTAACGAGGAAGTTTTTCTAGCTCGGCTGTACCTGAAGCAATTCATAACCGCGCATCTCAGCAGATAGGATACCTTCTGAGGGCAGCCCATTGTACGCGACATAAAAAATATTAGAAAGCACTTCATTAACCAATCTGAAATGAAAGCATTCAATCTTAATCCTGTCATCAGGGTTGCCTAATTAAAGGAATGAGCAGATTTATGAAGCTGCTATTTTTAACAAAGCCCCGGCACATTCAGTGCCTTGGCCTCTCGGCGCGGMGGAAGTGATGTCAGTGGTTGCCTGAGCGAACATGAATTATGTTTACAATATCCCAGGAGAACTTTTGTATTTTTCAACTCCCACAGAAAACTATCATATTTAGCTTCAAATAGAAAACCTCAGGCAGGGCTCCAAGTGATTTACACAAGCTGAAGCTGCAGCTTTATTTTTCTTTCATATTTCATCTTACAATATCTTTTCCTGATTCCTTTTATCGCCATAAAATCCTGATCTTTTGCAAGTCCAGTTTAAGGCAGTGGGATACATTTTCTTCCCGATCAGATTGGAACAAATTTTAGGGGTTCCTATAAAGTCATCAGACATAACGCGCGTTTGCAGCGGGGACAGTGGTGACAGCGTTTGGTCAAATGGGATTAGGAACTTGAGAGTGCGCGTGCCGGGACACCTGTAAACATATAAAAAGAGAATTTAGATCRCAACAGATGGGGAATTTGTAGGAGAAGAGCAGTCCCCTCTTGGCCCCTTGGCACTGTTGGCAGCATCTCTGCCTCTCCCACCTCTTAGAGCCACGGCACTTTTTTGAGAAACTTCCTCGTAAACAACTTGTTCATACAATGAGGGATCTCCAGGAGCATCCGCGAAACAGCCTCAGCCCCTTCCTTCCACCCTCTGTTTGAAATTGTCGTCTTTAGTGATGCTGCTGGGGGAGACGGAAGGGGGAAAGGTCCAAGTTTCAAAATGCAGCTGTCTTCTAATGAGTGATAGAAACAGTCTTGATTTCAAAGGGCAAAGAATACCCCCCAAAAAATCAGACCAAAAAAAAAAAAAANAACCCCCCCCCCCCAAAACAAAACAAAACAACAAAGGAAAGAAACCATTAATACAATTTACAGAGAACAAAAATTCAAGCTCGAAGTACTTTCAGTATTCTGTTCTTAACATGTATTGATGAAAACCTTTTAGCGTTATCCCTATATTTAGCATTGCAATAAATGTTCCGCATCCCCACACTGCCATCACTGCTCATTTAAAAGCCTAATAGCTTAATTTATGACAGGTTTTCTTTCTAATACCACTGTTTTCATTGTCGTGAATTATAGATCTAGCTCTATATATGGTGTTGGTATCAGAGAAAAACTAATAACTTCTCTTTATGAAGAGAAAAAATAAGATAGAAAACTGCACTGCGACAAATTTATTGATTAGGGGGAGGAAAAAAAAAGTCCTTTCTGGATCTTGGCTTGCAACAAGTCCTGAAACCCTCTGTCAGATTCTGCCTTACTCATACTGGGGGAAAGGAACCATTGCCTTCAGCAGGAATTTGATTTCTTTCTTACAGCAGACCAAAGAGCAGGATAAATGAATAACTATCACAGTACTTAGTGGGCCAAATCCCTATTCTCTTGTCTAGCAGGGATGACCCTTCACTTTACTGTAATTTATCATGGCCTCTCCCAAACTAAATATTCCTTTGCGAATTCTGACCTGGACACTATCCACACCCATAGTTCAACATGTTTTACTACTATTGACCAGCATTTCACTGCTCTAGCTGGACTCCTCCTTCCAGGGGACCCTATTAGCAAGAAATAACATTCCTTTTCTTGAATTCCTTCCCTCCTACAATAGCTTATGTTGGTAGAAGTGGGCAGATTTTTACACGTTGTAAACCAAGACCACGTGAGTCTCACACCCAAAATATAGAGGAAGAATAAACTACTTAATTTTTGCTCTTAAGTTTGGAAAGGAAAATCGCTGTCAATTATCTGAATGTCTTTACTTGCCTTATGTCTCTGTGCTTCCATGAGACATTTCACTCTCTTCAAAATGAAATTTGTGAATGGCATGGGTTTTTTGTTTTGCAATATACATTTGGATCTTCTCATTTTCTCCTCTTACACAGGGAATCTTGCCAAATGGTATTTTTTCTCTTCCATATCTCCTACCTCCATATCCTTCTTTTCACATTAGCTGACAGTCTGTTATGTCCGTATTCTGGCAATTTCTTTTGCAAACTCTTCATTCCAGGAGGAAGGAATGCTAAGGCCAGATAGTCAAACATATCTCTGCAAATACTTTAAGCTTCTTTTCCTCTTGTCAGACTATCCTAAAATAAATGTATTCTACACCTATAGTCTGAAAAACTTTTACAAGGTAATGCTTTCATGAAAAAGCATAAATCACAGTGGAGATAAGAATGCAAACGAATAAAGTTGTATATACAATTGAACTGCAGAGTTATGAAGGTCTGGCAGATGTGACCAAGATACTATTTTCTAATTGTTTCCTCATACAGAAACCATCTTCTTTGTCAAAGCCTGAGCAACTTACAGGAATATAGTTTATCCCAGTACCTGCTTCTGACATGAGTAACTTTGCCATACTGACCTTCTACCTAAATCCACTCAGCATGGGCCGGAAGGTTTTACATTTTTTCTTGTTATTTCATTCTGTCTGTTCTGCCACTATTAGGGCAGCAGAATTATCCCCATTGAATGACAAAAAAAATGCAATGAAAAGAGGAAAAAAGGAGGGAGCAAAAGCAGCTTTGAAAACCAAAATATTAAAAAAAAGTGCCAACTAATGCTGAAGAGCAAAGTTTTGTGTTGAAACTCATGAAATCCAGGAGGCCAGTGGTAGACTTCTGTCCAGGAGCTATTGCAGTAGATGGACACGCACACACACAGCCTTAGAGCGAGAGCCGGTGTCAGGGAGGGTGGGTTGAAGAAGCATCTGGAGTAAATATGCAGGTTCCTACAAGTTGAGGGAGCTCGGGGAACACAGCAATGCCATCGCTACTCCCAACCCCTGGTTTGTTCTGGAGGGCAGCAGTAACAATCCCAGAACAAACAAACAAAGAAATCTTACCAAGAGTTTTCTATGAGACTCCTTCATCCAACATTGCTGAATATTAGTTTACGCCAGCCCATACTGTGCCTGTGGAAATAGTAAATTAACGAGGAATGGAGTGAATTTGGTACGCAATATCCCTTTTTTGTTAGTGCTCTATAGAGCTGCATAGCATCCAAGCAGCAACACCACATCTCCGAGCAAGATTCCTCAAATTACTTTACGTGGATCAATGTGGTTAGTTATTTCTTTCTCAGTAGCAAATACTGTGAGGTTGTTCCTGTTTCAGTAGTAAATTGCATTTGTCAAGTATGTGTTATCTTCTGAGGAGCGGTGGGTGATTTATCTTTACAAGGAATGAGTTGTGACTTGTGTAGATATTTCAATGTTACTGGGGATGCCAGGTGAGCTACCTGCCAGGAGCTGACGGAGAGGTCTGAAGCTGCTGCAGTTCATTTCTCTCCAACACACGCTGATGATACTGATAAGCTGCTATTAGTTTTGTGGGACAGTGGCAAATATTGACCAATTCCTGATGCTTAAAATGGAATTTTTCAGAGGTGGAAATGCTCACAGGGTTTCACCGGTTCCTTATAAGGGAAGAAGAAAGCCTAAAAACTGTATTTCTGGAAGAGGCAGAGCATTTGGTCTATCAAAGCCTTGCAGAACTCTTTCATGGAAGACCGAAGCTGTGCTCGAAGGCAGCCCCTGCGGCTCGGTGGAGGCAGCTGTCGAAACGACAGCCCTTTCCCCGGCTGGCTGGGAAAGCCACCTCCGCAAGCACAGTGCTCGCCCCTCCGCTGCCTCCCCAGGGACCTCAGCTGGGCCCATGGCACCTTCTCAGCTTGGACCCAGCCGCGTCCACCCGCTAGCTCTGTCCGAGGAGCTGCTTGTCATTAGTTTGGCAGCATGTGCCTACAGGAGACAATGAATGGCTAGAGAACAAATAAACTGACAATGTCAGAGATATTATTGGATGAGAAAACTGATATTTGAGATGAGCTAAATTTAATTATGATTGTTTAAAATTCTTTCTATGTCTTTTCTATATTTTCTCCTCTGGTTCTGCACCACCACCCGTGTTCCTAAGGCTTTCAAATTGCCGCACTGGGATGAGCTTGGCAGCAGAGGCTGCCTGGGAATCGCCAGTGCTGGAAGCCCTCAGATCCCCAGAAGCCCATCATGAATCCAGGCATGGTTCCATTGGAAACCAGCCTTTGATTCACCAAAAGCTTGACATAGCTAAGATACATCAGATGAAACAATTTTGGGTTCTGCGGAAAAAGAATTACTTCCAGAAATATTCAAACCAGCTCTAACCACTACATCTTCAACAGTGATGAGCTGCTACCTCTTAATCAACACCAAGAATAGCTAGATTAGATATTTTGCTCCATTTTGAACAAATTATGGTATCCTGAAACAAATACTTGCGGGTGGTTAAATTAGTCTTTACAAATGTATAAACTAATTTGGGTTAATTGTCAGTTAATCAGCTCAGAAAATGAGGCTTCGGCATTTCTCAAGAAATGCATGCAACAAAATCAGAAAGACAAGACACTTCTGATATTTTTAAGGTAAAAGAATAACAAAACTAAGTAGGCTATTAAAGAACTTTTAGACTACTTTTGCTCATCATCCAAAGAATGGCAAGAGGAAAGAGATACAGTGTCCCCCATTTCTCCTGGAAAGCAAAATCTTAATGATTACTTACTGTCCTTAGAGCTGGACCTCTCAGTAATATCAGTTGTAGTAAGGACTGATGTATGTGTGACTGACTAATTTGGGGGAGTAGAGTAAAAGAAAGATAGAATGAAGGAGATTTTCAGGATTATTTTCAAAAAAAGAAAATTGATATCCAACTTCCAGTTTGATAGGCACGTTTGGAGATGATTGTCTTGAAACCTGTCCTCTCTTAAGGAAGCAATAACTTGTTACATTACGCTCTTAGTCCAGCTTCATCTACCCCTTTTCATGTGGAAACAATGGGCATGTTCATTCTGAAGGTAACACCAAAGTGCCACAGAGCAAGTTAAGTTCCTCCACCATTGGCACACCTCTACATCATCAAAATGAGGCATCTAGTCCTGCATCCTCTGGGAGACCGTGGGCTTCACCCAAATAAAATCCAGCCGTTGCAGGGAATGGTGGTGGTGATTCAGTAGGTGGCACTACTCCCTCTGAGTCAGGACCAACGCTCGTGTGTGAAGTTAGGGAGCTTTGTGCTGTAGCATCTGGCATCCTTCAGCTGACACGTTAAAAAGGTTCTCCTTACTCATGAAATAGCACATCATTAAAGATCCCATGGCATGTTTCGCAAGACTATACTCAGCAATATTGGTGCACTGAGCAAGCCTCATTACCTTCTGCCTCCCAAAATCTCTGTTTCCATTAGAGAAGGTGATTACCTTCTTGTCAGATGTGACTGGTAGTTGTATTTAATAGATTCAACCTTCCACACTAGAAGCTGTCTGCATTTTAGTGGGAGGGTGTAGCTGAAATTGTATGTTTTTCTAGAATAATTRGATGCTTTTCAGGAGGGCAGTGTATCAATGTCAATCAGTTTTACTATGTTTCTCAAGCTGCTTTGTACACAATACATGAACCAAGCATTTGTGTTGGATGGAAATTCATGGGTGGTGATATGAGCAGAGACCTCGTTAGCAGGAGCTGAGCGCAAAGATCTGAGTTAGTTGCAGCGTGATTATGTTGTAACCGTGTGAATTATCTGTGAAAGACTCAAATCGGTCCTAGAGTGTGTTTGGAGACATATCCCCAGGAKACAGAAGCGGCAGTGTTGTTTTAAGTGGTGAGATTAGGAGAGATAGTATACTCCCTGTTATCCACATACAGGGAGAATAAACTCAAACCAGAACAGAGAAGACGTACTATTAACAGCAGGATTACTCTTATAAAATAAAATTAAAGACATCCACCTACTTATCCTTGAAACGATGGCTCTGAAGTAAGAACTGCATAAATACATCTGGAGGTGAGAAAACTAACTGTTTAAGCTAATGGAAGCATTGGGAGAAGAACAAATGGCACTAAAATGAGGATGGGTATCAGATAACTTCCAGTAACCTGAGCAGGAAGAGTCTGGAACCACCTTCCGCTGGAAGCACTGGTAACACTGGGAGCACAGAGTCTAATAGTTTTTAAGATAGAACTTAATCAGCTTATGAAATGGCTTATATGATGTAGCTGCAGAACACAAAACCTCTTTCAACCCGTTTTTGTGGTCATACTCGAACAAGTAACTAAGATTAGCTTCCTAAGTACATAACCACACCGGTCGTGCCCTCTTGCTATGTCTCCATCTGCTTATTGCCTGAACCTGTGATTTTGTCTGGAGCGTGTGGTATGCTTTGTACTGTGTGGTACCTCTAATCCCATTTCTTTTTGAATCACACTTGATGCTGGTTTGTGTAATGCACTACTGATGTGGAAAAGAATGAATGCACATCTTACACAAAAGCAAAGGAAGAGTCCTGTTTCAGGAATGCACTGGCAGTAATCCACCAGACAAAGATTTAACTTACAGCCACAAGAATGGACATAAATGGTGGATGGTTGTCCTCCTGAAAGAGCCCAGGAATGCTACTGGTCCTCCAGTGGGTGCTCACCCCAGACGATAATCCATTACCCATCTCTGCGTTACATGTGTGAATCTACACAAAGCACGAGTCTTTGCTCTAGACTGATAATTTGTACGAAGCACAGGTTTTTACTACCCACCTTTCCACCCCTGCAAAAGCCTCTCAAGCCCCATACTTTTTGATGATACATGTGTTATTGCCTCGGGTGAAATGGTTGGTGATAACTGGCATATGGGTGGGCAGGTGTTTGCTTCTCTGAATACCAATACAAGAGATTGAGGAGTGAATGGACATGGCAGTATCTCTGCGCTGGCCTTTTCCAGGGGGTCCTCCCCCACTTTTGAGAATGTCTCAAGAGTATCACATAGGGCTGACATCCCCARCTAAATTCTGTTGTTCAGAATAGTGATACTCCCAATATTTTATGAAACCTATTGTTAAAAAAACTACTAAGGTTGCCTATTTTCACGTTTATGGAAATAGTGAAGGTAGAGTTAATGCTAGGTTCAGTCTGAGAGAAGATGCAACAACAAGTCAGAAAATAAAACTAAGTGTGTATGTCCTCTGTATTGCACAGCCTGAAGAGTCCAACTTTCAGCAGTTTTTCCTGCTGTTTTTCCAGAAGCCACTGGAGATTTTTTTAATTTGTTTTCTTAAAATATTTGTAATAATTCGTCCCTCTTCAGATGCAGGAAGGATGATGTTTCAACTCCTGCTAAAATCCAGCCAGCAGGGCAGTGGTGAGAGCATTTATCCTCTGTATTCCCGTCTACTGGTAGGCTCTTTTTTTGGATCCACAGAGACTAAACTCGATGTTGCTTTGTGTTTTTACTGTGGGAACGCATAGGTCATGAATGAATGGAACTACAGTCTAACTTTATGATCTCCTGGGGAGCCTGCAATGCTTTTGTCTCTGTGATCAACCCCCTTTTCTTTGTCAGCAAAGCAGTCTAATTGCTGGAGACTGTATCATGTACAAACAGTGCTGTGCGGGAAGCAAATGGGAAGTGTAGTAGTGGTGGGAATATAACCTCACCTGCAAACAGATCTCATCATGGACTACACRTAAATTGAATTAGCATCTTTACAAGGAATAAGATCTAAATATTAAGTGGTTAATAAGAAAACATGCTCACGTTTCTTTGGATTTGAGTTAGTATAGATTTTATAGCTCAAACTGAATGATGTTGACCATATGGCAAATTATTGTTGTTTCTAGGGTGCTTTAACARTGTAATCAGTTCAAAGAAACTTTGYGGCACACCTCACTGAGCAATTACCAGTGCTGGTGCAGCTGGAGGGAAAAGACGTGGCAAAGCAAGAACAGGAACTTGGGAAATGAGTTCCTGGCTTTATCCATCATTATGAAGTGTTTTGTCAAGTGTCACTTAAGTTGTCTGCGCCTTTATTTTCTCCGCTTTAAAAGCGGGCTTATAACGTTGACCTCACGCTGTCTGAACGAATTAATTCCTATTGATAAAGTACTTTGCAATATTCTGTTGATGGGCACTGGAGGAGTGCCTAGTGATGGTATTGCTGTTATGGCTGCTCTGGTGTGTTTGGAACTGAATAAGGACAACTCCATTTCAGGTGTCTGTCTCCGGCAAGTGAATCTTGAGCAACTTTCTTGAGATCAGTCAGAAAAGAAAACTAATCCATCAGTCATGGGAGGTACCCCATCTTAGACTTTTTCTTGGTTGTGAACTGACTGAGATTTATCTTTAACATTTCCCAGAGCACAAAGGGGAGAACCCTTGCTAAGAGTGAGATGTCCCTGGAAATTTTCAGGTATGTGACATACTGTATTTGGAACGTGGTTCTTAGTCCTACACCACCGTTTCTTTTCACCATCGCCTAATGGAGCCCAAGAGCCAGAGATGAAAAGGAATATTAACTCAGAAGCAGGGAGTCATTATTATTGGCAGCTATGAGCTTGATGACTATTTCAAAATTATTTTACTGACGTTAGTTAATATTTCAAATACATCTGTATTCCTTCAAATCATCATAGATTAAAGAATTCAAACGGCGTTTTGGACATAGCCAGGCAGGCATCTATAGCTTTTTTTCCCCCAAGTTTCTCTCTAGTAGTAACAGGCTTTGGGGGCAATTCTGGCGAACGGACCGTTGGGCAGCGTATCTCCTAGCCTGAGAGCCCTCATTAGTTTTCACGTCTGAAAGACCAGGCTCTTCTGTCGCCCACGTCAATGGAGTATGTTGGCAATACTAAGCTTTCATACAGTTTTCTTCATTTTTAAATCTTTTTGATCCAACRCTGCCCTTGTAAGATTGCTTGGAGGCAGATGATTAGCTTGGTGCYAACCCTGCATTTGGCACTGAGCTTTATATAAAACACCACCTCTGCCCTTTAAGATCTCAATTAAAGCTCCAGCCCTGCAGGATGCTGAGTGCCCTGGGAGATTCCTGTTTTCTTTCTATTCCTTCAGCTAAAATGTTGGAAAAAACATAACGTTTCTTAAGCTGAGGCCCCCAAAAAGTTTATCTAAAAGCACATAAAAAAATTTAATTTTACTAAGTATGAAGTTTACAAATGATGAAACTATGAGAAAATGTAACAAACTTGCCTTACGCTTCCAAGATAAATTGATATCAGAGCTGATGGAAAGTTTTAAAATATTCCCCRGGTCTTACGTTGTTCTCAGTATCCTGAAGGAAATCTCCAACATCCGTGTAATTATGCTTACGAATATGAGTTTAACTTTCATTAAGAAAAATAAAAATCCTAGCTCAGAGTGGAAACAAAGCACAGAAGTAGCGAGCATTATATGATTCTCTCTAGCTTTTTATATTGTGCTTTCTGTCTGCTTTCTGTGGGGGAATCCATTCAAATTACTTAAATCTGACCAGTGTCAATTGTAACCCCTTTCACAATCATGAGGAATTTCCACTTGGAGATGTTGCTGGCTCCAGGCAATGAAAATCCATGACCTGTATAGAGGGTGTGCCAATGGTCACCTTCTGTATGTACTGCTCCYAGCGTCTGCTCTGGCTGGGCACAAGGACCAGATCTCTGTTTTTATCTTTTGATTCTTACGCAGCTGTTGGAGGGGAACTCACCCAACCGCCGTAAGTGACTCAGGAAATATATTGCAAATCTGTTCCATTCTGGCCATGCTCCAGTGCGAAACACGGCTGCACTGGCCAGCAGCAACGGGTGGAAATCCACACGGGGACATTCTCCACATTCCAGGGCACGTGCTGCTCACTGAAAAAAAAACCCAAAAACTTTCCACTGCAAACAGGCACTGAGAGACTTTCCCTCTCTGACTGTCCCAGTGCCACCAGAATGGGTATTGGGAGTATTGTGGTGCCAGCCCCTGTGACTAGYAGAAGGGCAAGCCCGCTGTCAGAAAGGAGAAGTCGGTTTGCTCTCGCCTGGCTTGAATATGTTGTAGGAGCGGCTTTGCAAATACAAGAAAGCAGACAGGTTGCATTCGTACCTCTAAACTGTTCCCTGTAGGGTCAGACCAAACGCTCACCCACCCCAGTGCCTTGTCCCAGAGGGAKCCCATAGCAGGCGTCGGCGCGAGAGCGTGGGACAGGTCGACGCGTTCGTGGCGATCCTTTCTCTGCACGCTCTCCAGCCCCCAACAATTAAGGGATCAGGTGCTTGCTAGAGCCACTGGTAATGTCGTTTTATTTTAAAATATTAATAAATGCAGAGCTGCTTATCCACAGCTAGTGAACAGGAGCACATTGGGTGATTGTAATAGGTGACTTGACAGCAGAGGAAAATATGGCTGAAAGGAACGCTCAGGAAGAGCTTTGTGTTTTAATTGCTGAAGACAGCTTTAATTGCCATCTTCAACTACTCAGGGGTTGCAGAGAAGGCAGAGCCAGACTCTACTCAGAGGTGCACCGTAAAGGACAAGCAGCAGCAGAGACAGGTTGCAGCAAGGGAAATTCTAGTTAGATACAAGGGAAAAAAATTCACCATGACAGTGAATAGGTGCCCAGCAAGGGTGTGAAATCCCCACCCATAAAGATATTCAAAACTCAATTATACGAGGCCCTGAGCAACACGGTCTAGCTTTGAAGTTCACTCTGCTTTGAGCAGGGGGTTCCTTCCAACCAGAATTATGCTTTGACCTTATGAACCTATACCCTTGATCTTTGACTTCAAAAAGCTATAATCTTGCTATATTCAAAACTATTTTCCCTAACTCTAGAGATAGCCTTGCTATGTGCTGTCTGCATCCTCAAAAAGAGCATTTTCTTTTGCGTCAGTTTGTGCATCCTGAATGAATATACTGCCCACTTTATTCTTATATGTTATTGATCTTCTCTCTAATTTTAATCCCTGCTACCCTGATTACTTCCCTAGAATTCTCACTGCATTTATATAATTCATAATTGTATAGTCCYGTCGTACCTCCCTCACCTGGGTGTTAACTATATGACGTGTATTATATGCCGCGTTTCTTTCATCCTCTGYGTGTACCTACAGATGCAGAAAGTGTTGTCAAAACACTTTTTTTTTTTTTAAATTAACGAAAACAGAGAGACAAGGTCAAATTCCCTTGTGTGAGTACAAATTCATTCACTGTTTTTTAGGGGATGGAAAGAGGTTGTCACAGTAAAAACAGTTTTAATCAGCAATTTTTGGTCACCTGTTCTAAAAAGTTTCATATAGTAATCTTTTCTGTTCTCTCTTGTCCTAAATAACTAAACAAATACTTGAATGTCTGAGTTTCATCAGCTTCTCTGAGTCCCCTCTATCACACTACAACCAATTGATGCCAAACTGCAAATGTATACTGAAGAACTGTTGATGTCGCAACTGAAATTTTTGGCTCACCGGTCATATATGGAACTTGGGAGGCAATCAGGACAAGACTCTGAACAGCGTGTGTTGGTTCGGCAGCCAGAAGCGGCGGCAGGCACAGCAGCCGCATTGGGAAATACCACACGAAATGGTGCTGAGCTGCGAGTGCAAACCTTGCCCAACCCCACGCAGGTCCCGAGGGCTCGTGGGGCTCCTTCCGAGCTCCTGACATCACCCACGATTGTCCTTTGGTTCAAACCAGGGGCAGAATGAGTCAACACTTTGAATGATTGGTCTAAAAATTGGGCTGCTGGAGGAAGCAATAAACAAACACACATGACTCCCAAAACTCATGCCACCAGTCTGCCGAGTTCAAACCCAGACGATGCGTTCACGCCAGAAAGCCTATCCCCCCACCACCTCCTTGTCATGGGTTGCTTGCAGCCATAGGCTAACCAGTTTGGCGAGAAGCAATGACATTTCTCATATTGTCACCCACTGCTGGCATAAAAGMTAAAGTAAAATCATTTTAACTTCATCCCAATCTTACGCCCCATTTGCAGCTTTGCTAGCACTTCCAGAATCCCTGTGTGCTAGAGGAGTGTTACGATTTCTGCTCCACAGATGAAGAATAGAGACGCGAAGGGACAGATTTTCAGAAATTCTCAGCATGCACTGAAGGGACCAAAAGAGGACAACTCTTAGATAGGCAGCCAGCTTTCTTCTTCTTCTTCTTTTTTTTTTTTTTTTTCTTCTTCTTTTTAATGCTGAGCACTCAGCAGTTCTCGGCAGCCGCATCTTTCAGATGCTTAAATGGGCCTTGGACTTTTATTTTAAGAAAAAAAAGCTGGCTGTTAAATGACTTGCCCAAGCTCACACAGGGTGTCTGTGGCAGAGCCAGCAACCGAACCCAGATCTCCTAAGTCTTAGGCCAGCCTTAACCACAAGACCATTCTTCCTCTCACAAAGATGATCCCCATCCCATAGGAAAAATATTCTAACAGGATTTTGAAAAAATCCTATAAAAATACTTAAACCTGAACAAATATGTAATAATTGCTATTCAGAATCCATGCAGGGTCTAATTAAATCCATATTCCGTAACCTTAATTTAAAACAATCCCAATATTATTTTTAGGTTTTGGATGTGGATTTATTGCTTCTATCAGCAGCATGTTTGGCACCCGATACCATACAAAACTCTGTGTGTTTCATCAAAGCGCTGGCAAGAACCTTTATTTTCTGGACAGCTGCTGTAGGCTTGCAGCAAAGGCGAACTAGCAGCTTCATTTCCCTTACATGGTGGTTCAGATTAAAAAACATCCCTGTTGCTTATGCTTATGTTACTGTACCATTAGAACACAGGGTAGTTGTGTTACTGATAATGTAAGCAAGTCCTTTCTGATTTATACTCCAAGCCACAGTTTGGGATTAAGCTTTAATTCCGGAGATGCGAGTTATATAATGAAGCAGAATATGACTCGCCAAGCGATACACTTGCTGACCTTCCCGTCTAGCGAGCAGAGGGCTGCGGTGCTGCGCTCAGAAATCCGACCCGAGCGACTTCTTTCATCTCCTTAGGCGTAATTTCATTTTGCCTCTTGATTTCTAATGCTAAGCGTGCGTGATGTGCAAGAGTTTGCAGAAGCCCCAGAAGTCGAGTCAAGCCGTAGGTGGTGTTTTCACACGTGAAAGAGACAGTAAATGATGTTCTCTTCATAGTAATTGAAAATAAAGGCACGTGGCGACACATATCTTCTGATTTTTTTCCTTTTATTCATTGTTTCATGCTTCTGTAATTCCAGGATCGGTTAGAGGAACTAACCACAATAATACCGTTTTTTACAAGATTTCTAACTTAATTTTGGTCAGGGACAAGAAACTCAAATATTTCTGGTAAACTAGAACAATGCCGCCTCTGTGAACTGAACTTGAAGGCTGTGCCCTGAAGAATTGCAAAGCATCTATTTGTCCTTKTTTCTTAAAACCTTTCATCTTTGTTTATAGAAAAGGGTTAAAAGCAACAGCAGAAAAAAGTGAAGACATCAAAATAACTCAGGCCAACTGTAAAGCCAGGACATTTCTCACGTTCTTACCCTGTGTCTGGGTACCTGCTGGACTCGTGTCTCCTTTTTCATTATCCCACAAATAATAAACACTCCACTTCAGCCCTCAATCACTGCTTTGGCCCTGAGCCTTCAGAGCAGATGTGGTGGACGACATTATAAAAATAGTAAGTAAACAGCAATGGCAAAGACCAGGCTGGACAGGAGGAGAACGGGAACCCTGAGTTTGTCGCACAACTGCCAGACAACCCTGATAATGGTGATTCCTCTTTTGGGTTCACTCTGTGTCCTTCAGAGGATGGGACTGTGCATGCAAATCGTCTGAACTCTCTTTGTTGTTGTTGTTGTTAAACGACAATGGTCAGTGCTTAACTTGCCATACCTCCTTTTATAAAACTTCAGAGTTTGCCTCTGAGCATTGCAACTTCATATGTTTTGCAGAGTCAAGAATCCAGTCTGGGACAGAAAACCCTTTTGCTGCTGGATTAATGCAACGTACAAAAGACGCGTCCTGCCTCTTCTGAAGCTTTTTCTTGCTACATCAATGGTGTGCTGTGACCCTGAAGAGAGAATGTGCCTGGGAGAGCCGCAATGGTAAAAAATCTCTGATTTGATAATGCCTGTGTTCAGGTCAGTGGCAGCCCACACACTGCCACTGCTGAAGGTCATTAGACCCTGACTCCAAACTGACACTTAGGCAGATGATCAAAGTTAAACATGTGCTTTCAGGGTGCTCCAAAAATGAATTGACACAAGTACGTACTCCTGAAATGGGGCACTAAGTGAGGTTTGTGCTTTGCCACTGAGGTGTAGTCATATGGAGAAAAAAAAAGCACTGTAAAACCAGAAGCTGTTGTCTGTCATTCCCTCTCTATCTTGCTATGATATATATGTCCAGCCTTGCTTCACTTTGCAAACCACTATGGCTGGAAGCATCCATCATCCTATCAGTTCAGTTGGATTAATTATGCTCGATCAAAATGTTTCAAAAGAGGACAGAAATGTCTGCAGCAGTTAATCCTGTCCATTCAGGTTGTCAGGACATTGGCATTTTACACTTCAGTTCAATTACAAGACAAATCTGCTAATGGGACGTAATCTTTCAGAGTAAACAAGGAAGCAAAGCACTAATATTCTAGCAATTGATTTATGCAGGGTAAATGGTGCAGAGTAAAAGCTTCAGGAAGCCACATGAGTGAGAACAGCCATGAGCTTGTCTGGCACTGCTTTCCCTTCCCTTCTCCCACAGAAGAAAAAAAAAAAAAAATCACTACGTGAACTCTCTTTTTAATTGATCTGCATCCAGGAGTCAACTCTTGGCCGAAAGGACACATTATACCTGGTGGGGTCCTCTCCTCTCCCTTCTCTCTCCGCCCGCCTCTTCACTTCCAAGGGGAAGCAGGGTAAGAAGGGGAACAAGTGAATCATCAAAGCTTTTGCTGTAAAGGGTGAGATTCCAGGGTCGTATGTGCCTGCCCTGCAGATGGGGAGGCTGGAGAGTCATGTAGCAGCTCGCCGGCATTTGGCAGTGAGCGAGCACGGGGCTGGGCGTGCTAACGAGAGACCCCCACCTCTCCCCTTCGGTCCTCCCCCTTCAGCTCAGCTCTCTGTAGAAGGCACCGGTGAAGTCACCAAAAGCGAGTCCTCTGCAGAGGAATGAGTTGTGAGCTCTGAGCATTTCTTTGACTAAATAAACCTTTAAAGGTTTAATTAAAAGTGATTTCAAGTGATGTAATTGCCTTCCCACGCAAACTAAAATTTCTCAGGCGAGCTGATCGAACTATTGCTATGTAATTCCATGCACACGCACGTATCCACGCACGCACGCACACATACACACATCACACACCCTGTTATCCCTGGCATATTTTTAGAACAGATGCAAGAGAAATAAACGTGAATCCTTTGTAGCTTCTGCCCATTGCTAGGTTACTTACAGCACTGCAGCTTTGTAACTCTGCCTAGTCACTACTACCCTCCAACAGCCATTTGGACATCATGTTTTCATTAAGCATTTATAGCAAACCAACTGCAATTAAAGATTTATAAATCCTATTGCATTACGGCATGACCCAGAGCAAGAATTGCCCCTGAGGTCAACTTTCCTTTCTTTTTTTTTTTTTTTTTTTTAAGGACAATAACATATTGGGATCAGTTATCAGTGGAAAGTGCATGCGCTGCTTCTTCAGGGGTTTGTCCAAGTGATTTTGGTTTTGATGGAAGCATTTTGTTTGGAACATAGTGTTTATCGAAGGAGGAAGGGCCTGAAAATCAGAATACACCAAAAACTGCAAGTCAGTTCGGCAAGACCTCCCAAACTCATTTTCACCCCTGACTCAGTTCTTTTGGCACAAGCAGGAATTCAACGCGTTATCTGCCACGTGATAGATATAAATGTACTTCAGGCAATTCACCTGAGCTCTCAGAGGAAGGTTGGTGCAATGACCTGACCTCCTCCCGAAAATACTGCACCCATCCAGAAAGCTGCATGGCACAGCTGGATGCCAGAGAAATGTGCTGCTGGCTTATCTTCAAACATTCATCTTAAGAAATTTAAGTGGTTATTTTGTTCTGGAGGAACCTTACACCTTGGCCCAGCAATTGTTGTTGAACTCGTTCATCCACCTCCATCTCCAATTAGCAAATTTCACTGGAAAGGATGTTGAAAGCAAAGAAAGAGTTATGGAAATCTGAAATTATACTGTGAAATGATGACATTGTTAGGATCAAAAAGGACATTGTTATAATTGGGTACATCCAGACTTTTACAGCACATTTGGAACTGAAGTCATGTATAAATACTCTTTCTCAGAGTACCCATGGGATTGTTTTTTTCCCAAGGACTTTAAGACTTTACAAGCTACTTTAAGGAAAACAGTGTTTGCCCTTTCAGTTAAAAGTTGGACCATACCATCCAGATTCAGTCCAGCTTGATCTCTGCTCTTTTGGAATGAGGAGGGGAGAGGCTTACCAATTTGTTTACTAAGACTTTACCAACCGTTACACTGTGAATGCTTAAAATTACACCTCGAAATTCCTATTTAGTCATCAAAGAAGTGGACAGACTTCAAAACAGTTTAGCACTTCACTGCCCTCAGTAAAGTCAATGTTTCAGCGTGACCACTTTTTGGCTTGGAGGGAAGTCGCGATCAATTCATGGGCATATTTTTTCCTAATTTTTAAGACTTGGAGCATTTTTTCACCTTTTGGGAAGACACGTGCGCACGCAAGCTGGGCAACACACCCACGAGTGCTCTTGCTTTTAGAAGGTGGTTAATTATTTCCAGAACGGTTACAGAAATGTGTGGGTCGCAGCCTGATGTTTTCTGTGCATTTGTCCACATAGCAGATGAACTACTGCACAGTTGGCACAAAGCTCTGGCTCCGATGGGCTCGAAGGGGTTGCGGAGGGTGGGCTTTGCCGGAGCAGAGCTGCCGGCAGGAGGGGCAGCAGGAGCTGGCACAGGGCGGCTGATTGGGGACATGGCTCTTAGCTTCGTGAGAAAGTGCTCCTGTGGATCTCATGCAAAGCAGCTGCCCCCTCTCCATGAATATTAAATTTTCCGTGCACGAAAAATACTCCTCCTTCTCCTCCAAACTTGGATTTTCAAGGGTTTCGTATGCTAGCCCAAGGTTGGGGGGGGGGGTGAACTGCTCAGACCCAGCTTAACAACACACTCTCCAGACCACAAAATCCACACTTCGCCTGTCAAAACTCAGCACTGAGTATTTCGCTTCTGTTTGTACCTAGGCTGGATCTCCCCAGGGGCCAGTGATAACATTTTGACTTGTGACAGATGCTTCCTTCATAAGGATATTTTCCAGGCTGACTTTTCCCCAGCCACCTCATAAAAATAGTCTCTTTTTACTTGAAATGAGCTATTTTAGCTGTTGGGGGGGGGCTGGGGGGGTCGCATCCTTTAAAATTTGTCTTTTGATTAAAAATGAAAAATATAATTCTAAAGTAATTAACATGTGTGTTATTGGATGTACACTGATGATTACATTATAGGACTGGTTATCAAAGGATTTCAGTTAAGAGGTTTAATATTCTCCAGCTGATCCTGTAGCAAATTAATCTGGTTTGACCTTTACTGTTCTTTGTTATGTCACCATAGTATCATTTCAGCTGTATTATCCCTTACCCCCTTTCAGTAGAGTTAAAAAAAGGAGGGAATTTCAAAAATAGATCTTTTAGGGGAAAGACTAACAAAGCAAAGCTTAGCTTGTTCATTGTAACTGATCAGTTGAGAAAAGTAGACCTGAACTGCAAACTCTTGCATCTCTGCAAACATTATATTCTTGTTATAACAGCAACAAACTGTGAAGAAATCTGTTGCCTCTGTAAGGATTAGGTTCAGTACGAGATAAAATGGGAGCTGCTTGGCACCACATACGTATTGTATTAAGTGTCCTGTCCCTAGAAACAAAGCAAAATATGAGGCCAATAGCCTGCATCTAGCTATCTCACGTTCGAATCCATCATGTTTAATCCCCCAGCGTCCACATGAAGCCCACACAATTAAGTGTTTATATATGATAATGCAATCTCGCAGCCATGAGGTCATACCGAGCAGAGTGGATTACAAACATGCTACCTCAGTATAATAGGTTCAGACTTCATAGATAAGAAAAGCTGCATAATGACAGTTTTCTGAGCTTTTTGTCTGACTCAGCAGAGAACAAAAGACTAAGCCAATTAAATAACTGACATCTGCTTTTATATACTTTTACTCATCTCCATGTAAAGCAATCTTAATAGGTATTCTTTACTACTGTCAGAAGAACAGGTTTGTCACTGATCAGGTCTGAACAGATGAATTTTCCTGTTGGAAGTGTTAAAACGCACCGGTGCTAGCAGTCAAACACACAATCAAACACACAGTTACAAGAATGCATTCTCCAGGGCTCTGTAAAACCGGGAGAACATCCAGCAAGCTCTCATGGAAACAGAGCTCCAGCCAGCTTTGCAAAATGCAAATGCCTTGCTGATAAGCCACAGGTGCACAAAACCCAACCGGCTCAAAGGAGATGTAGGAGGAGTGAATTTTCTGCCCTTGCTTCACTCCCTCCATGGGACATTTTATTTCTCTCTATTCTTTTCTGGGCAGTCCATCTCCTGCTTAGGAGTTTGGGTGTAGAATGGCTGATTTTTGCCTGAGGTTTTTTGCACCCTTAGTCACTTAATGCCAGAGCAGTGCTATCCTACCCAATCCCTGGAGAATAGTCTTTATTCATCTAATGCCATTTTTCACATTCCCATCTAGGTGTTCTATCAGACCAGCTCCTGCATCCCTCTGTACATAACGCCGGTGCTCCTCTGCGTCGATTTTCCTTCTTGGTCTGAATTTGGATTGCCCATTTGGTAGAAAGGGAACAACTCTACCATCTCAGAACAAATGGCCAGCCTGAATTTCTTGTTCCTAAGGAAGAAAATATTCATGTTTCCTAGGAAACTTAAAGCATTGTTCAGTATAAACATAGTCTTGGCATATTTGAGGAATTAAAGCTCCTCTTCCATCACAGAAAAAAACTAGTGAAGTTTATCAAACCTTTTCCCTGTAGCCTCTTCCTGGAAAGGGAATTAGATCTTCATTGTTCCCTTCAATCTGCTAAGCCCCTGACTGGAAATTATTGCAAGGTTACCTACTGCAAAAAGCACCTTCCTCATGACCCTGAGGAGCTGTGGCACCATCCAAGCCTCATGATGAATGATTGCTAAGAAGAAGGTAGCCAAAATGATGATGTGATCTAGTAGCCTGCTGAATATTCTTCTTACGAAAGCATCATATTCTGATCTACCTTAAACCAAGGTGGTTTACCAGGTCTACCTGGTGGAGTGCTGTAGAATACAGGGTAACGTTCTTCTCCCTTCACCTTACGATCTAGAAGTTAGGTATCTGGTCTAAGCTAATCATCCAGGCAGCCTCCTTGGTCACTTGAGAGTTAAAAGGCATCTTCAGAGAGTGATTTGTACCACCAACCTGAATGAATCACCCCTTTCTCTCCTAGCTCACTCCGGATGGAGCCTGGGACACCACCTTAGACACAATGTCCAACCCTTAGATGTTTAATATTATGTCACACAGATGCCTACATAGATGTCCTTGAAAGGAAGCAGCATTTAGGGCCTCAACTCTCACAGACATATTTTTATAGCCYAGAAATTATATTAATTTCCCTTTTTCTCCTTTGCTTTCCTTTCGCCTATCTCTGTTCACATGGGAATTGTCACTGGTCATTAAATTGAAGTATTTGCGTCGCAAAATGGAGCAAGTATAGAATTCCCAGCATCCATTTCAATATGGCATGAAAGCATGAAATCTGGCATGTAATTCTCCGAAGGGTATGACTGTATTATATGTGAATCACAAGAGTTGGAAAGACACACCCAACGTAAGATCCTCCAGTTATGCAATAGTGTTTAAGAAATCAGGCATTTCTTCAGATTCTACTMTTAATTTGCCAAAAGGAGTTGATTGCCCAAGTCCATCAGTTGCCAGGAAATGTATGATGCTCTGCTTTGATATGGCAACCTGAAAACGCTAATAAATAGGATTTATTCTGACTGATGCCATTTCAAGAAGTATTTCTACACAATTGTAGGCACCTATAAATTAAGTTGTGCGCCTATAAATTAATCAAAAATTTCCCAGTCTGTCTCTCAGCATTCCATTTGGTTGATAGTAAGGATAATAAATTCACTTTATAAATGCCCTGATAGTGCTATTGTTAGGATTGTCCTCATTTCCCTCTTATAAATTCCTGGTTTGGGTTACATAGAACACTGAAAAAATGTAGTTGTTTGAACTGAAATTGTATGTGGCAGAGTGTAGGTTTCAGAAAATTTTTCATTATTTTTTCCCCGTCAAGCTAAAACAATTCACCTATTTTCCCATTAAAAGAAGAAGAAAAGAAAAAAGGAAAAAAAAAAAAAAAAGAAGAAACTTGATCAGTTTTAATATTGTGAGACTTTGGGGCAGGGGCTTGAGATCTGGCTGCAGGAGGAGATCTGTGCTTTTTGCCATTTGTGTGGCAGCGTGTTTTCACGTGCACATGATGCACATATATCTCTCTAAAAAAGCTGCATTTCAAAAAATGGTTGTGCCATTTTTTTGAAACGGAAATTTCAAAAAATGTTCTCTCTCACCCCTTTTTCTGCATCCCCCTAAAGTGGGAGACCTTAGGGTTGTATTTTGCAAAGCATGCTACGCTGCTGGCCACTTATCAAACATTTTTAGCTTGCTGTTCCTTTACTGAAAGCTGAGGGAACTCTCCAAGTCCCCAGATACACTGTGCTGCAGACAGCATTTACTGACATGTCAAACTCCAGCTTGCGGAACTGAGTGGAAAGTCAGCAAGACTTGGACTTGGACTATCTTGGACTTCTCAATAAGAATGATGCATTAAAACTCAGTGTACAAATATTAGCTTTAGTAATGCTTTAGCACTACTTTATTAAAGAAAAAGAGCATTTAATGATAATATTTTCTAGTCTGAGCCCTTTTCCTGCCTAAACTATGATACTAGCAAATACTGTCATTTATTTACAATCTACTCTTAGCAGTCTACTAGATTTTCCCAGATGTATGTTTCATTTAATTGAATGAACAGTTAATGAACTCCTAATAAATACCTTTACATCTAAGCAATACAAAGAGATCTCTCTCTGTGCTCACAGAGCTGTGGTAACGGTGCAGTCAGGAACCCTGACTTTCATATTGTCTAAGACAAAATAACGATGTCAATATGAAAAGTAGCAACTTTATATCAGGCTTCGAGAAGTCACTGAAAATTTGTTTCCCCTCTCCATTATGGGTCTTTGGAAGCAAATCATCCAAATCCTTCTATTCTACCACTCCAGAAAAATGTCATTTTCCATTCCTCAACAGAAATTCATGCTTGCTGTTTCATATGTATTTGCTTTTTTTTTTTTTTTTAATTATACTTAAGGGAACCAAATATATGAGTTGTGTTTTGCATACAATAACATAATTCATAGCCCAGGTTCCTTAATCTTTTCTATGAGCAAATGGGCACATAGGTAGGCAAAGAAAAGCACKCACAGTATGCAAATCCACGTCCTAGTTAAAGCTTCGCTGCAGCATTAGCAAATAAATATTTTGGGGAATAGTGACACCATCCTGGCTACCCAGAGTACAGTTCTCTGCTTTCCACATTGAATCCATGTTGATTTAGGTGTGACCCTATCAGGGAAAAAAAGCAAGGAAAATGATTTCAAGTAGAGCTCCATTAAAATATATGCTAGTAGTAGCAGCAGGCAGCAGTGTTGATGGCTTTGGAGCAATGACAGAAACTTTGGGTTATAAACACAGTCTTTCTCCCTTCTCCCCAGGTACAAAAGTACATTGATGAGATTGAGCCCCAAATTCCAGGATGTTTTGGTCCTTCAAGCCATCTGCAGGAGATTTTCTGTGTGCATGGTGCACCTCTCCAGAATAACCCACACAGGACGGCTTGCTGCTTACAGGCGTAACTGTTGCAGGGTAGAATTAGATAGTACGATTTCTTTTTTTAATTTTTATTGTAATAAATCCAGATCACAGCTAGGATCTCTGAATATTCAGCAGAACATTGTATATCCCCCCAAAGCCTATACTTTAGGTAGAAAAAGATAGGTAAAGAATATGTTAGCCAGTTTACAGATGATGGATAGATTAAAAAGAAAAGTCATGACTTATTTCAGCAATGGTAGAAGTCAAGTTCAGACCCAGAAGACAAAACTGTAGATTTGTCCTAAATGACCTGACATAAATTGTCCTCTTTTCTATGCTCTTTCATATTCCTCTTTGTGGGTAATGCTTTTCAGTCTGTGCTGAGGATACAGTAAGATTCACTGTACAGAAGAAAAACAGGGTCTTTGCAGTAGTCCTAGGGAGCAGCTCTCTGGTTATCTAAATCCTGGGACCTGTTAAGCTACAAAATGGGAGCCACAACAGAGCCTTCCACAAAGCAAAAACATTTTCTGAACAAACTTCTCGTTTAGTTCATTAGTCAACGGGTCCTTTCTCCAAAATATTGCAGCTTCTGGAAGTACTTCTCTGTAACATCCATCTCACTCCTTGTGGAGTGCAGTCGAGCTCGGTGATGCTCAGGTCCCAGAAGAACCAGGGGTACATAAAAATTGTAGTGGGAAAGAAAAGTCTGTTTTAATATCTTTTATCAAAAAAAGTAACAAAAACTTTGCCTGTTCTGGGATTATTCTGCTAATAGCTGAAAACTAGACCCAGGCTGTCAACCATCATAAGGAGTACTGATCCTCACCTTTACCAGTGCTGTGCTCATTCACGCCAGCTGATGATTTCGTCTTTGGTCATTTGAGTGCTACCTACACTCAGAAAAGTTAATTAAGAATAACAGAGTCTCTCCTGCAAACAGTGGTGGCTCTGTTTCTTTAGTTCTTTCAGTAAACACTTTATTTCTGAAACCAGAGCTCCTAAACTGATTTGTGTTACAAGAGTAACTTTCCCTTATAATTAATTGATTGATTACTTAGTTAATTACTTAGTGATGGGATTGCTCAGGTGTATTATGGCATCTGGTAGGGTTGATAATGATCTCTGACTAAGTGTATGGTTTGTACCTGCTGGTACCTCTGCTCAAAACATGGGGGTGTGTATTTGTTTGGATGTGAAGGAGACCAGGGCAGAGGGAGGAATTTCCCACACCTCAGTCTGATCCTTCCTCTCATCGCAAATTTTGCATTTTGAAATCTTTTGGTAAGTTTTACTTATGATTCAGAAAAAGAAAACATAGTGTAAAGAAGGAAGGGCATAACATATACCCATTTGCTGTGGCTTTTGAGTACAGGTTTTGCAGCCTTTCCCTCCCTTCCTCTGGTTCCACCAGGACTGCAGCTCATCCTCCTGTTTCAAGGAAGGACAGAAATGGTCTCTACATTGTCTGTGAGCTATCAAGAAACTTCCTCCAAAAATAATTACGACTGACCCACATAGCCCGTGTGTCTTCTCCTTCTGTCCATGCTCCTGAATTTTCATAATGTCAATTTTATAAAAACCTCTCTACTTTCAGATTTATTATGTTTCTGTGGCTAAAATTCCCATGAGTAGGACGCCTGCTTACAGGATCTGACATTGCTAAGTGCTGACGCTACTGAAGATGCCGCTCAATTACCATGATTCATTTTCTCTTGCTTTTGTACAACCCAGGAGCAGTCTCACCATCACGTAGCGAGCTGCTCGTAGCCCTCTGAGATCACACAATCCTGTTGCATCATCTGCACCACACTCGGAAAACTTTCTGTTTTTCTTCTCCTATCACCCAACGTTAAAAAAAAAAAAAAAAAAAAAAAAGTTCATTTGTCTATGAGTGGTATTTTACCAGTTGTCTAAAAATTCTGTAAATGCATGGATTGATGCTTGAAACATTTCATGAATAACTGTGTTCTGGTTAGGAGACATTTGTTTATACCATCTATATAGAAAACTTAGTACATAATAGCACCTAACTAATTCAAGTTCTAGTGCAACATTTTTAGAAAAATTATAGGTATTAAGGTTATTTTCTCCTAAAATGATTTGGGTTTATTTTGCTTTTAGCTAACATTTCCATAAGAAAATATAATTATAACAAACACTTAGTTCATTAAAGTTTCAGTGTGGATGTTTGGATAGGATTAATTCTCTCTGGTCAGCTCAGTTCTTGATGATTCATTTCAGATTATCATCAGAACATGCCCATCTTCAAGCAAGAATTTGCAAAAATAGTGTTTTGAGTTGAGCATTTAATCTTCTTAACCAAATAAAAGATTTTTGTTGTGCGTATCAACTACAGCATTTCTAAAAATTGATTAATATACCCAAATTGAAATGTCTATCCTTAAAAAATAGTATTTTTTAATTTCCATTAAAACCTGGAATGCACTCAGCTCCATTTCATTTCATAAAAGCCATGCTAATGGATTTTTCTTCAGAGGTCTATCTTTTGCCCTGTGCAATGAGTTTCAATTAAGCGTCAGCTTTGTGTCTTCCATGTCTGGCTCATGATTTAAAAAAAAAAAATATTCCTACTGTAACATATCCCATTTTCCAAAGACTTATTTTACAGCTAATTTTTAATGAATTATAACAAATCCCTGAACCTTCAGGAGTTTAAAGCCAGTGTCAAGTTTTTCGGGGCAGGCTTTCCTCTGGTTTTTAATATAACATTTTCCATTCACCTGTAACTAATCTCAACCCAGGATTATAAAACAGAGGTACATGGAAAAAGTATCTGGCGAAAAAGTAAGGAAGTCGTGCTTGAGTACCAAGCAGGTTTGTTTCATGGTTGACCGGCTCTCATTTTCATATATAAAATGTAATACAAACTACTTGTATCTCCTTTCTTTCTAGCTGTAACTGACCTGCATTAACCTGGCTACTCAATACCGTTGCTTTTATCTTTCCAACACAATAGACACAGAAGTCCTTTCCCCCCCCCCTTTTATCTTCCTTCTCCTCCTATTCAAATTCAGCACCATTTAGGAGAATGGAAAAATTAATTGATTTTCCCTAATGATGTCTCAGTGAGCAGATCAGGTTAACTGTGGACAGCAGCTGCAGTTTAATTTGTGAGTGTGCAATTGAAAATTATACACTCGTTGGATTACTGCACCTGACCATGAGGCTGGCACACTGCCTGCTGCATCTTAAAAAAAAWAAGACACTCAAAAAAATCTAGAGAAATTCTGGTATCTGTGCAGATGTATAGAAGGAATATAAAACAGCGAAAGGAGAATGGAGATCCATCCTTATTTGTTCAGAAAAATTATGCAAGTTAGTAATTTTCTTAAGGAAGTCCAGAAAAGTTGCAGTTGAGTTACTTTAAATGTCATTGCTGCATTTAGTGGTGTTAAACCCAACCTTGCTGTTCTGGAATTGTCTCAAGAATCAGAAAGTGAAACAGAAACGCTGAGGAAAAAGCATAAATTTTGAGCTACTGCATACTGGTTAATAATCTAAAGTGCTAGATGAAGAATCTCGATCTATATTTTTTATCCTAAAACTGACAGTGTGTGTGAATATTGTTGAGGTTTGGTTTTGGGTTTTTTTTCTGATACTTCACATGTTTAAACTTGAGTCATTTCACTTCCATAAGAATATGCTTAGTTTCTCTCAGAAAACAACAAAAAGCATATTTTAGGTGTCCCTAAAATAGAAAAGAGAAGCTAGTGTTTGGCCCATTAGATTTTTCCATTTGAAATCATTAATATTTTGCAATCTGGATGAAGCTGTGGATATTTGTACTCTGAAATGTCAGCCAGCATCTTACAATTTCACATACTTGTCATCATTTTACAGACTTCAGGTTCATATTACAAATTGGCAGTAATACTTTTCAGGTCATCTAAGTATTCCCTTTTTCTCTCTCCCTTACCCGAACTCTTACATTTCAAAGAAAATCAAGAGGCAAATCGTAGTTCCAGGCAAATATATCACCTAGATATTGCAAGGGCAGCTGTCCTGCAAACCCTAGGGCAGGCTGGGCTCTCGCACATCAGATATAGCTATATAACACCAAGGGTGCTGGAAAACTTGAGTTACAAAAAAAGGCGCCTACAAACYGCAAAGATGATGCCTAGATGAAAGGATATAGGGAGTGAGTCATGGTCTAAATTCTGGAGTAGAGAGTAGCTAATAAGTTAGTTCAGAAAAGGTGGGAGAAGAACCTATACGCAGCTGTTATGATATAATCTATCCAAAGAAATATTCCATCTCATCTCCGAGAACTGGAAGTTACCCCAAACTCCATGTTTTCTCTGCCTTTTGCAAATCCTTTGCTTTCAATGAAAATGCATTTTCTTGCATGTCAGAGGGAATTCCCGTGCTACGTTGGACCAGCGCTCTAACAGCACTGGCAACTTGCAGAGCAAGGCAAGCTTGCACTTGAGCTCCCCTGACAAATGCGTGAAGCACAAATGTACAAAGCACAGCTGCACTCGTACCCTCTAAACGTTTCAAAAGTTTTCTCTTCTAGAAAACATGACCATTTGTCAGGTTCCTAAGCTGAAAGCACTTTAAATCGAACAGCGCTACAAACTACAGCCCTACAAACCACTACTTCCATTTATTCTTTTCTTTCTGCAGTCCATCTGGGAGGATTGGAGGGAGAAAACTCACCATCTTCTAAGTCATCACAACAGGAGAGAGCGGAAGGCTAGTGCAGTTCACCTATTCTGCTCTTCTGGCAGAGTAAGTTTGTTCTCCTTTGCATAGATATTGCCCAAGCCAATATAAAAACTTTCTCTGCCCAAATACCAATTCTTTTGCTGTTTTGCACTCCGAAAGTGAGAGGATTTACCACTTGTAATTTTGTACTGTCCTGGATTAAAGGGAATAGATGTACACTGGAGCCACTGTTGACATTCCTRGCATGTATGGATAGCACAGGCAGTTTACACTTACAAGCCAAAAACATAAAGAACAACCTTTTGTAAGCATTTGCTTTTATTGTGACATCTCAGCTGTGCAGCTGTGCAGTAATCTCCGTGCCAAGGAGATGAAATCATCAACTTGTTTGAATTCTTGCTTTTATCAGAGCAGAGCTGCTATCATAATGGAAGGACTAACTTCTTGCTAGGTTAATTGGTTTTGATTTGTCCTTCGTAGGAGTCTTTTGACTCGACTGTCAGATGGCATTTATATAATACCGATCCTCTTCAAAGCATTCGCCAAGATCAATTATCTTGGAAAACAATCTTGCAAACTCTGCATTATGGTTCTTCCCTTCGTAGTGTACAAAGAGGTTGGTGGCCTGATTTTTCAGGTCTAGGAGTCACACCTGAAAACTCAGCCAGACGTGACTCATCCCAGGTTAACACAGGGAGAAAATATCACAGAAGGGGTTAGAAAAAGTAGGAGTGACAAGGTCCCCGTCTGTATTCAGCCCTGAAAGCTAATTCCCCAGCATCACACAGTTCAGCCCCGGCTCTGGCTGCCCAGGCCACCAGGGAATAGTGTATCTTTAAACGGAGGAAAATAACCTCATAGAATGAATATGTTAAAAGGGATCCTCAGATTCAGGTATTCAGGATTAAACACAGCATTTTTCTGCGTTTAGCAAAAAGTTTATCCAGTGCCAGACAAAACACCAAGAAAGACAGGAACATAAAGGCAGGTTTTCACCAGAGAGGGACAGACATACAGCAATGTTAGGGTTAGACTGAGGCTAGCTAGACCAAGATGACAGTTTYCTTACAAGCATTTAGGGTCCCGAGTACCAAAGTCACTTCTGAACATGGGCCTTTGGTAGATTTGGTAATTTGGTAACATCTCTTGCATTTTCACCTTTCGGAAGCGCTCTCTGCCTTTCCTGTTCATGTCCTGTTCATCTCAAGTAACTCAGCAGTGGAGATGTAGCCTCAAGAACTGCTAGACTTAAGCAAGGTGGAAAAAGGTTGACCGAAAAATGAATGAAAACCATTCAGCGTCTTAACATCAGTGCAGCAAAGCAGGCTACTTCTACTGACAGATCTCAGAATTTATCTTTCTGCCCCAGTTCATTTGCATATATCAAAGAAGGAGGAGTAGGTACCTTCATGGTGGTAAAACTGAGAGCAGGAAGATCCAGAATTACACCAAGGTGTCCACGGTCAGATTTTGTCTCTATATCTTAAGCTATTTCTAGGTTTCAAGAGAACCAGTTGCCATCTCCCATACATATTRTATTGTTGTAGGAAGGTTAGCTTAGATATTTGTATCAATATGAAATAAGGTACAAGACAGGATTTTGTTTATACTAGACTCTTTTTGTGGCACCAGGAGTCCGATGTACAAGGAACTGTGATTCTAAGGCAAACTGTGTCACCAAGGCAGTCAGTGTAATCCCTGAGGGCTTAATATGTGTTTATATCTCTCCGCTAAGGCTGCAGATCTTCCTTGTAACAAGTAAAAGACAAATATTCCCAGAGAGGGAGAGGTGTGTGGCTTAGTGTGGCTGAACAAACACTTTGCTGAGGGCCAGAAGGCACTAAGGAAAGCAGCATATGAAGGGAGACAACTCAGACAAGATGTTGGGGGAAAACCATTCACAAAACTTATGGAAAACCCACGAAAACATGGATCTTTGCCTCCGGGAATTCTGCGCAAAATTTATTCTTCCTTGCACTACAAATATTCCTGTCTTTATAAAAATTAGTGAATGAAGGTAATATGATTGCACTGGGACAGAGAAACTCTTTGCAAAATGTGTTTAGTAATATTAAAGTAACTGTACAACTATTGCAAGAAAATTGGTGACCGAACGAGGAATGGATGTCCTGGACACAGAGCATCCCTCTGTTCCCACTTTTACACCAGTGGAAATGGAGTCTACATGCTTTCCTCTACTGTCATTATGGCTTAGATATGGCCCCTTTGCACCAGCTGTCTTAGTTTTTGAGAGCCTCTGTCATACAGTTTCCAAACCATAACTTTCTGCATTATATTTCCTGCAAACTATTCCTAGCCATTCCTAGTTCAATCGTACTGAACTTGAGCAGACCGGTACTATTTCAGAAGAGTTTGCAGACGACAAATAGCGGCATTTGCTAAATACATGACTGCCAGGTTCTACGTGAAAGACTAATAAAATGCAAAGTATATAAGTCAGCTCCACATAGCATGGTCTGGCTGCTTGCCCTTTTGCCTCTGAATTGCTTTTTGAATCCCTGCCCTGCCCAATACAAGTGAAATTATTCTAATKATACAGTTTGAAAGAGTCCCTAGTGACACGCTGGATACCGATCATTTCCTAGTTCACTACAAAACAATTTCACATATAATAGAGATTACACAAAGGGTCATGAGCGCATAGAAACTCTGAAACTGTCCTGAAAGCTTTGTATTCTCTCCGAGTCTAGGTCACTTTTGGGTATGGATTAAAGAAAGATGATGAACCTTCTGTTATTTTTAAAGTAAGCTTCTAGATATTTTATTCTTCTTAATCTCAGACTTGCATCCTCTGAAGAAATAGAAATAGATCTGCTCTTTTCCTTATTCCATTTTCAGATGCATGATGAATTAACCAGGTTGTGCTTGTCAGCTCTGTTTATTAAGATGGACAAAAACCAAGCCCCAGAACCCAAACAACATGCTAACCAAAGGAAGTTCAAAGCTGGATCCAGACTTTTTACCTGTTTTCCCTTTTGAATGACCCAAACCCAACATTTAAGGACATTTTCCTCAGGATTTGATCTATTTCTAATTACTAAGAAGAGCACCTGCAGAAGAGTCACAGTCTCTAGCTCAGGAGGAGATAAAATACAGATATAAAGATCTGGATGTTCTTCAAGAATCTTTTTTCCAGACTTGTGCAACAAAGACTGCTTTTATCACCACTGTGGTATAAATTAGCTATCTAAACAGGCACAGGAAGATGGATATAGTACCTTCAGTCATCATTTGCTGTCTCTGCAGGTGACCCATCCCAGCAGACTCAGGCAGTGACACTCTTCTACAGTAACACTGTCCTAATCTGCAAAAGCAGGAATAGTGGGAATGTTTTGTTTCTCATTGACTGTCTTATGCTCTGAGATTTGTTGCATCCCTAAAACATGTGCTTATAACTACAATTTGGTATAATTGAGGTCATAAAATTGTACAGCCAATTATATAAAATGACCATTGTTAGTCATAATGATATCTCATAGGATAAAATGGGGACAAAAGCATGCATTTTGCAAACCTTCTGTCAAATATTTTTCCAGGGCTGTTTATTATTTGCTGTCTTGAAGGCTGAATTTCCATCAAAATCTCAAAAATGCAAAATTGTCAGCAAGGCCTACTAGCAGCATTGGGCTTCCCGTCACAGAAAACCACCCATGCTGGATCGCTAGCCTGGTGTCTTGGTCTGTAATACTGAGCTTACGGGATTTGACTTAACACTGGTCATCAGTGGCATCAAAAATATGAAGTGAGAAAGAACTATATTCAAAAGAAGTAAAGGTCTCCCTCTCTCCCCTTTCCCTATTCCAAGCTTGATGTATTTCCAAGAGCCAAAAACAAAAGACGTGCTCTGCTGTTGTAATGACCTCACCTGCAAAACACTACGCAGAGTCATGCCAGCATGGATTTTTCATGCACATGTAAAATGCAGTTATCCAGCACTGGTTTTCCTTTTTTTTTTTTCCCCCCAGTAGTTTAATCAACAGAAAAACAGCCATGCACCATGCAACAGTGTGATGGTAGTAGGGAAACAGGAAAAAATTGCCTTTGGTGCCAGGGGTAGTGACCTTGATTAGCCAACAAACCAACCTGAATTTTTACAGAAGACTACACCTGAACACAAATTCAGTGTTTGTGTTTTTAATAGTCTTGTTCCAGCTTCTTTATTCTCTTCTGTTTGTTTACTATTTTGTTATCTGGGTGGTTTTTTTCAGTTCCAATGTAGCAATGGAACTAGAAAGAAAATTACAGAAACCTAGCACAGGGTAACTCTTTTTACTACCGATAGGATACACTGGCTCTCACATTTTGAGCAGAACTTCATGCTTTGGAAAGCCAGAAGTCAGGCTGGATAAAATCTAACATTTTGCTGTAGTAAA
>JAYKAV010000223.1:2651134-2686140 GCA_035582835.1 Phoebastria nigripes
ATTAAAGGAAATGCACTGCCCCAGTAAAATCAGGGACAAAAGTCAATCGTTTCTGATAGGGCTAAGGGGTTCACCTGTGGTATTTTAAAACCCAACAGAACAAGGTGGACATACTTTAAACTGTCTTCCAAAGAGGTGTATATCTTATACGGGCATGAAGCAGTTCAGGTGAGGCACGGATGAATCAACGGAGCGAGATCCCCAGATTAGGGGATCCGGTCGCCCTATATCCAGTCCCCGTTGATGGGATATACCAGTCCATGGTACTTCCATGCTGACCCCACAGCACTGTGAGAGCAGTGGGGAGGGCAGAGCCTTTTAGCACCATGGCTGTGCCCGAGGCAGCCCAGGAAGGCAGCCCCTCTCCGTGCCCTCATGTCTCATGCTGGACATCTGCAACCACTTCCAGAACCTATTCTTTCCCCCCACCCCCCCAAAAAAAATCTCCTCTCTCACATTTTATGCTTCAAAAGATAACTGGAGGGAGTACACCCATCAAGGCTGGGTGGTCCCTCCTCCTGCAGTCAACCTGTTAAAATAAAGCACGTGAGATACCTGGTGGACCTGCTGTGAGAGGACCTGAAATTGGTCCTCCTAAGAGGAGCTGAATTCATGCCAGAGCTCCATTGCAGACCTGTTGCTTCAGCTCAGACCAAGACGGTCCAATCTCTCAACACAGAGTGCCCAGCTGCCCATTTTGGGATGTTTCTGTTGGCCCTTTCTGATCTTAGGAAAATATCTCCGCTGCTCACTGTCTTTCCAATTGCAATTACAAATAGTTTGGAGAGAAYGATGTCTTGCCATCTATTGCACAGCTCTTTGAAAGGGTCCCATGCTCAAAGTTAGCCGTTTGGATCTTCTGGAGAAGAATTAAAAATAAAAATAACTTTGGATCACAAAATCAGTAATCGCAGCGCTTACACAGACAGCTTAAATCTTACCCAAGCCCTTGAATCCATCGCACTCCAGCTTACAACTGCTAGCAAAGTTGAGCAGGGGACTGAGAAATTTTTTTCTAAATTAAACTTGGACTGGATGTTTTGGTGAACTTGTCTCTTTTATAATAAATATTTTCCCCCTAAAATTATGGAATTGTCTGTTTCATTTCAAACTGTTTCTTCACCCCAGGATTCAGAAAGAGCAATGTTTTTTTAATGTGGAAATTTCTTGCACAGGTCCTTTTGTCCTTTCAGCCAAATCCCATTTTATGTTTCTTAAAGATTTATTTATTGATACTTTTTTGGCCCACCTGATTAGTTACACAACTACATATCACAGACGGGATGTAACCACCAGTTTAAAAACCTTTTTGAAATGTGACTCGAAGCAGCCAAGGAAGCTTTATCAAGTATCACGCTGATTTATTTAGCACATACAATGATTTACTACAGCATTTGGTTTATGCTTGAAGAATTTTTTTCTTTTTTTTTTCATCTTTTTTGGTCTCTTCTGAAAAGTTGACACATGTAACCACTATTGTTTTCTATTCTAATATTTTCAAATTTTTAGGGTTTAAATCATCTCTAATAAATAAAAACTTTCAGTTGAAACATGAGAAGGAAACTTTTTTTCTTTCCAACTACTCCTGACCATATGGCATATTAAAGGGGTTTTTTTTTCTGTTTTCTGCTTCTGTTTGTTTTGTAATTAAGAAACTACTTGAATAAGAGAAAAAAAATATATATATCTTGCCAGTCTTGGATCCTTTATTACTTATAGAGCCAAACTTCTTTGAAGTTTCTGACAAATCCCATTAATTTTTTTCCTATTACATGCTAAGGTTCCAATTCTTAGCTCAAGCTGGAAGTGCTGAAATGGCAGAAGTAGTCGGTATTGTAACTCTCATGAGATTTGCAGTAAAATTTTGGCAGCCTGGAAGGCTAAGCTCTGGATGTTTTGGAAAGGTATCTAAATTAATCTTTTCATACCTATGTCATCCATCAGTGCGGATGGACTAGCTATTAAGCTTTATCATTCAAGAAGGCATTGCCCAGAGCATTTTTTGTGTTGTAGCATTCCTTCATTATTGCTGGGGAGCTGGCCCCACCGGGTGCTGCAGAGACGTCGAACGAAGAGCTGTTCCTTTGCCTGGAAGAACTTACATTTTAACAGCATTCTTTATTATAGGTCCTCTTATTTTCACAAACCCTTCTGTAAGCGAGGGAAGTGGGGTCAGTCCTGACTTAAAGATGGGAAATCGAAGCTCACAAGTGTAAATGATTTGTCAAAAACAATGGCAAAATCAAAATGAAAACACAGAGCTCTTGACGTCTCCTCTAGTGCCAAAACCACCAGAGCATCATTCTCTTCCCTTTGCAAGGAAAAAGCTGCTGGTTCACGTCTCCTGGGGCAGATTTTCAAAGGCAGTGACTATTGGGATTTTAAAAAATACGCAGTTGCGGGGGAGTTTGGTACCTAGGCATGAAGCAGCCACACGCTTTTCCAAACAAGTCCTTCTGCATCTTGAAAACCTGACCTTTCTTCTAGACATAGARCATTTCACAGTCCGAACTGTGAAGATTTTAGAGCCCTCTCAGAGGTCCAATTGTCGTTTTTACCCTGTTGCTAAAATGTTTTCGGTGCCAGGCATGGATTCAGCAGTTTGCAGGGAAAGACTGTTCCAAGCTCTTCAAGTGCAGTTCTAGTCATTTTTCCAATAGATAAATACACCATGGATGACTCCCATCCCTTCCATTTCCAAAGACATAAACAAGCTACAGACCGTTCTGGGTTTGAATCACAACCAGAGTAGCAAAGTCCTGAAATCCAACACATTATCTCATGTTAAATACACTCCTGTTCTATATGATTAATATGCTTTCTACTTAATTGAAGTGTGACACACAAAGCAAAAAATGTTAATTGAATTTTATAGCTCATGGAAGTTGCCAGGTTCTTGGGAGATAATTTTGCTGAGGGGATAACTTATCTTTTCAAGCTTTATTTCTTTTTGGTTTTGGAAGCATTGAAGGAGCATTAGCTTGGAGAGACAACACATTTATTTATTGGCTTTGGTTTCTTGCAGCTAATGGCTATTTTGTTTTTCAGAAAACATGCCTAGCTTGGCTCTTAACTACAGTTTGAGTAAAAATCTCATAAAAGAAAAAAACCTGTTCACCAAACCTCTGAACTTGAGCCTTATCTCAGATTTAATCTCAGTTTGAAATGAGGTCTGACTCCTGACCTGTTTCAGTTGAACATCCCATCACCTGCCAGACTTCTCTTCTGAAATACAACTTCTGTGTTTCCTAGTAACTTAGACTGCATCTAATGTTACAGTAGTCCCTTCTGGGAAAGACTGCTCTGAACTTGTGCTTTGCTATACATGACCAATTAAGACAGGAAAAGAGCTGATTAGAGCAATGGTGATAGTAGTGACTATTATAAACCATTGTGCATTGATTTTGGTTGTTTAGAAGGGGTTTTTTTTACACACTGAGTATTGATCATCATATACAAATGAAGACATTTGTAAGGTAATTGCTTCTTCTGCAAGTCCATGCAATATATTTAAAATTTAGTAGCACTGTGATCCTCAGTAAACACATTATGCTGATGCAGAGACAGAAATTCTGCTCCAGAAATATGTGCGCTCTGCAGCATATTAAAGACACTTATTTGGCAAAACCTTTGCCAATGATGCCTGGAAGATCACATCTTGCCAGGTCTCTGCCTAATGTTGTCTGTGTCACCAGCCTGAACCTCAGCTGTCAGAAAAAGCTTTGTAAGTATAAAAAAAAAAAGGGAATTTGATGCTTTGCAGACAGGCAACTCTACTTATTTCCTTCGTGCCGCTGGGGTGCGTAGTCCATGCCCCAGCCTGTTCTGTGCATTGGGGAGATAAGTCTGAAATATATATATGTATGTCCTCTATAACAATATCAGTAATTGCTCGCAAGCTGTTGAGAAGTAGCACTTCTTGATTTCTAGTAGATTGGTTAAGTTTGGGTCCACCTCCAAGAAAAAAAACCAAACATGGCACTGGTAATAAAGTTCATCACTTCTCGTCTAGTGAATACCTGCTTCCATGTGCAGGAAAAGACAGAAGTCTGAGCAAAACCCACGTACTGTCTCATCGGCAGGTTTATTAGAGGAGCTATTAGCATTCTTATTAATGGACCTGCTAGATTTTCTTATTAGTGGAGTTGCCAGACCTGCAGCAACCCGAGGCCTATTTTGCTTCTTGTTATGCTTTTAGCCTTAGTGTTCATCAGAGGCGCAAGTCAAGGTCAATTTAATTAAATAAAGCCAGTAGTCAATTTGGAACAGATCTTCTAATACAGAATATGGGAAGAAAAAATTAAAAAGAAAAGGAGATAAAAGGATAATAAAATATTTCCAGCTGTTCTGTGAAATTTCTCCAGGTTCTCCACACTCCACCACACTCACTGGGCTCTGTTGTGGAGGAAAATCCCGGACCACTTTGCATAATGCACAAACCAACGCCTGAAATCATGTTTGTCAGCTCAATAGAAATGAAGTAGTAATCACATGTCCTAGCACCACCGCTACCAGAAAAAGTGCATTAACGACCCATGAGATCTGATACAGAACCACAGGCTTCTCGTGTTTGCCTTCTTAAGCTTCCTTYGTGATAAAGCAACCAGCTGGCAGATGACTGCATATCAAAGCATCAAGTACAGTCTGTGGTTTTAAACTACATTATCCTCATCCCCATTACAAAGAAATATAGCTCCTTATAATCCCCATTACACTCCTGCATAATTGTGAACAACCTGCTGTAGTCTCCAGAGAGAAACCCTTGAATCTTAGACTGCTTCTAACTAGTGTTTTAAAAGCATTGCATTAAAGCCCACATATGTTCCTTGCATTTTATGCAGAAATCACACTAATACGCTTAAACAAGAAATCCACTCATTTTCAACACAGAACATTGGTTTATTGATTTTTTTGCTACACATTTGTTGATGCTACAAATTATGTCTTCCACAGGAGAAAGAAACAAGCAAAGGAACAAGAACGCATACAGTCTGAGTGGAGAATTGCTAATTCTGATTGGGAATGGGAACTGAGCAAGCAGTAAACAAAACCTTATGCAGAAGTACGACCTGCAGCACAGACCCATACTTTTCCAAATTGTTAATCAGCAAAACTCTGCATATGATTTCATAAAAAGATTTTATAAGAAATCTCATGCTATTGGATACAAGTTTCAGAGCACTGATGTGGGGTCTTTGTATATGACTCCTTTTTTTGAATTAATGAATAATGTTGACCATGTGCTTGATAACCTGCCTCCACTGAACAATTTTCCGGTGTAACATGCAAGCACAGAATGTACAATATTAATTAGCTGCTTTGCCCATCTACTTAAAATGTTTTGCACGTGCCAGCAAATGTAAATACACAATTAGGGCATATTTAGTTAAAAGGCAAAGCAAGATAAAGTACAGCTATTATTAGCCAGAACAAAAATCTTCACAATCTTCATCCATATTGAGGTCTAATTAAGTTTGCAAAATGTGCAAATCAGCTCAGCTGATTATTTAAAGTTTGGGAAAGAGTCCTAGGTTAGAAAGTACGACACTAAGTATTTTGATGGTGTGGGTGACTGTGGTTTTACGACTATTGTTACTATTAGCTGTTTGTTGTCTGCACACATACTATAAAAAACTCATAAGCCAAGTGTGAAAGTAATTAGCATTAGGAAGTTATGTTAACAGGAATTAGAAAAGTAGTCACAGGAGATCTTCATTACAGATGAACAGTATTAAATGTCAATTGTATCAGATGTTTTGTGTTGTTGTATGTCTTTCTGCTTAAATGTAGGAAGTAAATAAAACTCAGCTCATTGTCAGCTCAGTTTAATGACAAGAACAAGTTTGAGGGAAAAAAAAGAAAAGGCATTTTCTCTCTCTCTTGTTGAGCATTTGCCCATTCCATATCTAGAAATATTGCACTTTTCAGTGCTTGAGATTGTCTGGGATTATAAAATGCTTAAAGAGTTAGTGCCAGAGAAGATAAAAAGAAACTTTCTTCCAGGGAATTTGAAGCATTCTTCACTGCGGTAAATGTTTTATTTTTAGGTTAGAGGTAATTCCCCTCAATCTGAAACACAAGGTCTTTTATAAGAGTGTTGTCCCTGACACGAAGTATTGCTTTGCAACAGCCCAACAACTTATTTTCTTTCAAACTTACATAGGGAACTAATTAAAATAGAGTTGCTTAAATTCCATTGCAGAGGGTTTCAGCTTTATGTCTAAAGGTTGACTGAAACATCATGTTACGATAATCATCGCTCCAGCTCCCAATTAGTCCAGTTGCTCCCAGGACTGGAATGTGCATCTCAAAATTTGTCCACCTGAATTCCTCGACTAAGGATGCACTGTGTACGTCTGGGAGGGTTTGTCAGAGTGGAAGTCATACCCAAGCCACAGCACTACCAGGATTTCGGTGCAAGACCTTGCTGGGCTCCATCCGTTGCTCCATGCGGCAGCTTCGTATAGCTCGATGCTCGTTTGGGATCAGCCATCCCTGCGAGTGGCATCAGCGGCTGGGCTTCCTCGAGGAAGAAACAGGTATGTTGTTATGTAAATAAATAAGTTGAACACGTGGAGGTAAAACAGAGATGACCACTCATCCTCTCAGTAAGAGTATTGCTGATTACCTTTAAAGCAAATTTATACTCACAATAATAATATTATTAAAGCAATATTTTTTATTTAAATAAAATTTAGCTTTATTAGTATTTCGTCTCTTCCCCCTTCTTCACTCCTTCCCCTGAAGTTTGATTCCTACCTATTTTGTACATAGCAAAGTGGTTTCTTTCCCACACCCCTCCAAATCTGAGTAGGTTTCAGCAAAGCAAGACAGAGAGAAGCAATTGAGAGCTAATGACTAGCACAGTCTGATATCAGACCCCAGATAGGCAGGGTTTCTGCTTGTTAAATGTGTCTGCAAGTTCTAGAAAGCTAATTAAAACTAAGCTTATTCTTCTCATCTTACAGGTACTCTGTGTCTGTGGGATATAAGATACCAAAAAAGACTTCTGTTTCCCTGATCCTTTAACTGTGTGTCAAAGCAATGAGCCCTAAATGAAGTTTCATCTTTCTTGAGGTGTTGCTAGGTGCTAATTAGCCTTGGGGCCTTATAAAAAGGGGAGAAAGTGCAGCAAAGGATTTCTATGGAGATTGGTTTCTTGCCCACTCTTTAGAAATAAGCCCTACAGGAGTCTGTCGTTAGAGGTTGCTGTGACATTTTTTCCCGTGTCATGGTTGTTCCAGGGATGGACTCTGCACTTACTAATACAAGTATATATTGTTGCTTCAGTGGATATTTTAGCAAACTGATTTTCCTCACTCTATAGCCAGGGTTGTCTATAACATCTCCAAAGCAGAGGGGAAGACAGAGCAATATTTATACTTCCCACGTCTTTGTTAGTTYGGTTCAACTAAGGAAAACTTCCATCCTGGACCGGGGTCTTTCTGATAACTGGTTTATTATATCACTATAAAACAACAATAAAGCAGAGCAAATAACCCAGTCTCAGGTGAAAGTGCACAGAGCCGAATCAAGCCGCAGGTCCTAATGTCCCAACCTTGATTAAATTCCCAGTGTCCTAACGGGTGGAGGAGTGGGAAGTGTCCTCGATTCCCTGGCAGCCTCAGCTCTACGTGCTCAAACACTCAGGCACTTTCCAATAAAGGGCTTTGGGAAACTGGATGGGGATTTGGCCTACCCAGATACCCACTTTTTTAATTTTTTTTTTTTTTTTTTTTTTTTTTTTTTTACTGTTCCATTTACTGTGAAGGAAGGAAGTGGTGAGAAAGTCAAGTTACGTGCTCAGCCACAGAGTCCCAGCAGTTTACAATATTCCCATACTCCCAAGGACAGTCATATTCTTGGCAGGCTGATGTTAGTGGCAGGCTCACCTAAAAGTGCTTATGGCTGCTGTCAAACCCTTCATAACGTGGCAGAGTACATCTTCTTTGTGGATATCCTAGCCTTTTTTTATTCAATTTCCGACTGTTAAATTACCCCGTGCACTCTTGTAACTACGTAATCACAGTCAATTCCTTCATTGTTTGGGGTGATTGAATCCAAAGCTTTTGGGCTTTTTCGGGTCATGTGTGCCAGACCTCAAAGTGACCTTAACTAACAATCCCTTGTTTCTCTTCCTCTTTCATGTACTTACTTTCCAGGATCAATCTCTTTCCAAAAATAATATTAATTTTGGCCCCATACCCTACTCCGTTTCACTCTGGTATATGTCTGGAGCAGTAAGGATAAGAACAAAGCTCTCTGTCTTTAAAACACTTCTCTTTCAACCACAGCTGGGTCCTTTACTTTACATCCGTTGTATTTCTGAGGGGGAAGGTGGAGTGTTTTGCAGTAAGGGAACTCCACGCCCAGTGCTAGCGACTCGTGCAGCATCCATCAGGAGTATTTGCTGGACTTGTTCCCATCCCATTTTGATACTCCTCAAACATGAAGGGGAATTCATAACCTAGGGGTACTAATGCACAGTCACCTTGTTCCGACTTACAATGCTTGTCCAATGCATTCTGCATTAAAAAAAAAAAAAATCACAAAACAAGTAAAGTGCAAAACAATGCACAGATATTGGAGTACACAGGGACAGAAATGGCAGGAGAGGCTGATCCTGGAATACTGTGCTCCGTTTTGATGGCTGCAGCAAGAATCAGTAGCTGGAAGCTACTGATTATAAAATTATAACAAGAAATTAGATGAACATGTTTAACAGCAGAGTGACATCATCCTTGGAGAGAAATTACTGCAGGAGTCAGTGGACCTTTTTATCACTTCACAGCAAGGCTGGATGCCTTTCTAGAAGATACACCAGACCAAAAGCCTGGACTTCAGTGGGCTGTGAACTGGGGGAAGGAGGCTAGACAGAGGCTAAGTGACACTTCCCCTCTCATCTTAAACTTTCATGAATCAGTGAAAAACAGACTTATTCCTTTTGAATGCACAAGCTTCAAGCCATGACAGAGTTTTATAGACCTGTGAAGGCTGCAGGGTAGGCGTAATGCAATCACAATATTTGCTGCCAGTGAAAGGACGCGAGAACTCACTGAGCAACGTGTGCACTCAGGGAAACAGCTCTGTTAATATCCCTGCAAAGGAGAAGGTGCTGCTTTGTATTTCATTCAGCAGCTCTTAGAAATTCATGCCTTCTTCCCTGCCCCCGTGCAATCAAATGGGAAAGGATGTGGGCTATAAACCCCACGGGGTAAGTGGGGGAAGCCCCAGCAATCAGCCCCTTTGCCCCATCACCAAACCCTTAAAAACTTCCAGAGCTCTGGACACGGTCCGTGCTCCCCAGGGAGGACAGGTCACCGTCACACCATCAGAAGCCCAGGATGGAGAAAGCTGCTGTCATTTGTCAACATCACCATTTTTGTTGATTTAATAACAGGAACTGATACGTGTGCTGTGCTGTGATTCCAGCAGATAAATGTGGGATAGGATGGGCAGCTTAGCAAGAGCAAAGGGATGCAGAGGCGTCTGTTCCATTTGCAAATTGCAGGGCAGGGCAGGAAGGGTGAAGTGGAGAAGTGTTAATGCTCCATTAGCTTATCTGATGGGTGGAATTAGGACGGTTGAGTTTGAGGGTTGGGGTTTTTTTTCATGTTTCCTATTGACAAACATTGCTTTTCTTGCTCTTCCTCTCATGGGGAAGAGTTAATTGCCTTCCCTCCTTCCCTCCCTCTCCACCCAAGCGCTGGACGGTGCAGACAGTCCAGCTGCTGATGCTTTGCAGGAGCTGGCGTGGGCACCTGCCCCAGCGCTTCCCAGGCTTCTCGAGCACACATCATCTCAGCTTCGCATCCTGAGTTTTGGGGAGAAATCGCACTGTTTTCCCATTTGCGGGCTCGGAGTGAGGGTAATTATCCCCATTACCTCAGCAGGCCTGACCTATTTTCACTGCCTGTGGTTCTCTGCTTTCTGGGAGCAATGACACTGGTATACAGTAAAGAAAGGGCCCTATCTGAGCCAAGTACTATTTATTTAGAAGAAAGATTTTTATTTAGAAGAAAGACTTTTAAGAGAAAACAGATTTTAAGGGCAGTAAATCACTCTATCTCTCTACCTAGAGCTTACTTATCCCCTGATGTTAGATAGATGCATTTGAGGTTTTTTAGACTTTTCTAGAGACTGTCTTTTTCTGGACAGCCCTGGACTGCTGACTGCCCCTCTGATCCAAAGGTCCTGTGATGCCTTACACCCAACTGCGGCTCAGCAGCTGTTTCAGTTTGGCTGGGAACTTGAAATTAGGCCATACCCATGTAATTGAGTCCTCAGCATTTGCTGAGAGATCGTTACTGTGTTGTCCTACTCATTCGCTTCCCATTCAGACAGGAAAGTCTTATACAATAACTTCACCTCGTGGAAAAGGTCATGTACAAAGTTCACAGAATACTGTCTCTGTATTCCTTTGTTTATTGCTTAGTATCCCTATGCCCATCCCATAAGCCACAAAACGGGAAGATATTTAAAAATACTCTCCATTTTGGCACATTCCCCATAATTTGGCAGTATTTGGGTTGAGGCTTTTGGTTTACATTTATCCGAGTTTCAGAAAAATCAGGACAAAGCTCAGCTGGAGTTTCACAGTTTTGCTGAGTTTCACAGAGAACCCCCATGCAGAATTGCCGCAGGTTTTGTAGGTCTCCATCCAGCTCATAAATCAGTTGAGGTCGACTTGAAACTCAGCCCAGGTATGCCATGACACCCCAGCAGCCCCGGGACTGATCCAGACAGCTGCACAGAGGCTTGCACAGCCCTCGCCTGTGCTCAGTTCCTGCTCTGCCATTGACTTTCTGTACATCCCATCCCTTTTGCCTTAAATGGTCCATTGCCACCAAACTTGCCTGCTTTCCCAGCAGGCCATTACACAGCCCACGTGCGTTAACACCACCATCCTCACGTCAGCGATGTCCCGTGGTAGCAACAGGCAGAGCTGTTATCGCTCACTACAAACCGTTCTTTCCTCTCCGCGTATTTTTTTTTTTTTTTTGGAGTGTCAGATGTGGAAAACTGAACAGGATGATCACTCAGCATGTACCTTGTCTCTGCTGCCTGCTGGAAAGTCACAGCAAAAATGAAAAATGAGAGAGGGAAGAATTTAGAAAACACTGAATTGCTCAAAAGGCAATGGGGCAAATTAAGTCCAACTCCGCTGTGGTTTTCCTGGTCTTGATAGAGTTGCACCAAGAGACAACTACTCAGATGTTCCACTGATTTGTCAGCAGGCAATTGGTAAAAATCTTTTAGCACTTTTACTTAACGAGTGATCATTTTTTCTTCCCACAGAACTCCTGTGGGTATGATGAGGCGTTCCCCAAAGAGCACTAATGATCTCATCCTAGCTGACCCTACCAAGAAACCTTTAGCCCAAGCATGAACACTGATCAGCAAGTGCTCACTTATCATGGCACAATTGCTAGTTGATGCTCCGTTTGGTCTTGCATCAGTTTACCCACAAGGGTTTCCATGGAAATTAATATACAGTATCATACCTGTTATATCATGCCCGATCTGCTGTTTTTCCACAGGGTGTACCGCATGCCAGCCCTATAAATCCTTGAAAAGCCTTGGATCTATAGGCTAGTAATTACCCAGTGTCTGTGGAGCAAATCCAAAACATACTCTGGGTCTGTGGAGCTGTAATTACGCTATAGACTGCATGACTAACTGACTGCTGCCGGACGTTTTCCCAGTCACAAGGTGTAATGTAACCCTTGCAGCCACTGGATGTTTTCCTACATTAAAAGCCTTTGCAAAGATTTTAGGGGTTGAATGTAATTCAGCTGCTGTAAACCTAGATTCAGATTTTAGACCAGATTTATTGGTAGTAGGCCTCTCAATATGCAACTTTCCCACCACACGAGACCTCCGTACATTTGGTGACATGGTAAGGACCCATCCCCAGAACACGCCTGCACGTGGGGTCTGCRTGCCTGTGTCTGGGTCATGTAACGGGAGATGCTCCATGACCTGAGCCTCTTTCTCCTGCTACGTGACCCCGTTCGTGAGACACGGGCTGGTCTGTGGATTAGGGACCCGGAAACCATCTGTGTCCGGCGTGAGGCTTCGTGGGAGGGAGAGGGGGGCAGGGAGAGCCAGCAGCCCAGCTCCTGGCGAAGGCAGTCCACAGCGGGGTCTTTGCTCAGCTCTTTCCCCATCCCCTGCTCGAAACAGCTTTTCAGTCTTAATATGCAGCAATATCTAATGCCACCAGCATCACTCGAGGGGGATCCACCTTGAGAAGTGATGCGAGATCCCAGGACTATATGCATCCTGTCTGAGCMCATGTGCACAGTGTCCTTGGCAAAGCTGTGAGATCCCTATGATAATTTTCTGTATTGTAAATTCAGCCATGATCATAATTTTCCAAATTTGGAGAGGCCACAGAAGACATAAAGGGGAAGATCTAGACTTTAAAATGACCAGGAGAAAATAGATCAGTAGGGTACAGAGGTGTGAGAGAGAAAGAGTAACATTAAAGGGAAAATCCAGGGTTCAAGGGCGGGATACTGATGGCCCAGCAGCAGGATAAAAGGATGTAACCACATGGTCACACCCAATGCATTACTTTAATTTTCACCTCGTCTCCTTAAAACTGCCTCTGGTTTCAGCCACCACCCATCAGAAATACTATTGAATTAGCTATATTGTGTTGAGGGCAGGGTATTTTCAGTAGTAGAAACACTTTCCTCTGAAATTAAGTCCTCCAAGAACTTTTTGGAGAGCAAGTCAGATCACATCCAGAGGAAGACACATGATGTATTCATTGTCCACTCCTATCAGTTGGATCTGCAAGTCTTGCCATTATGCCAATTAATTATGTCTTCCAGTGTTTATCCACGTTTATGCTGCAGGGACTTGAAGATTATACAATGCATGCTTGGGGCGATATAATTTCATTCCCTTCTGAAACCTCAGAAGGTACAGCAAGATCCCCGGAGCGCAGAGAGCTCTGTGAAGTACTTGTGAGAATAATGATAATTTATTTGCTTTGCCCAGTAGTTTTAGTTTGCATTCGAAGCACAATTTTGTGTGGGACTCTGGAATTTCTCGTAACTGTGGTACAATCATTTCTAAGAGTTACTAAGGCATTTTACAAATGTTTACAGCTGGGGTGTGTGGCAAAAAGTGGTGGAAGATAGATATAATTGAAATGAAGTTTGCTTAATACCACTAATTCATCAAAGAGTAATTGTGCTAGTTAAAACTTCACCCGTGCCCATACCACAAATGGAGGCAGTGAGCACTGACTCGTGACCTGACAGCTGTTAAAAAAATTTGCAATCACTGTCAAGATCTTTCAAAGAAACCTCAAGCAGGCAGATGGAGTTACATGCATCTGGACATCACCATTCGGCAATCTACCTGCACATCCATTTACAGTGGATGGTAGCATTGTAGGGCGTATCACCAAGACAAGGTAAGGAGATGGGAAGCAACACCAGTTGCATAATATATCTGTTTTTTCCTACGATCACCTCCTGCAAACTGTCCATGCTCTCACTCTCTTGCTCTCTCTTAATGTGGTGGACTGAGAGACAACCTAAATCTGCAAGTGGTCCACACGGTTTGGCATGTCACTTTGTGGAAGGTTTTGTCCAGATTATGACTATGTATATACACACACACACACATATATTTCGAACAGCTATTCTTCACCTTCTGCTCTTCAGCTTCTGAGTGGTGAACTGGAACAAACTTTACAGAAAACCCATTTCCATCCTTTAATTTTTAAGGACAAGTATTGTAGCTCCCAGAAGGACTTTAACGGCAAGCAAAGTTTTCTCCTTGAGAGACCGATAAAGTGAAACTTATATCTTGCAGCTGCCTTGGTCATTCTCTTGAAAGCACGCTCACCTCGCTCCTCCAGCAGCAGAAGAGACCCGGCGCTCTCCTCCTGGCGCTGCTCGTGCCTGCACTTGAGCTCATTGGCTATGAGACCATACTGGGCTTCTGTTATAAAGGGGATCAATGCCTTAGCTGCAAAGAAAAGGAACTGAATCACAATAGAGGTTGCTGGAGAGAGGACTTTTGAAAACATTTTATGTTTCTAATTTTGGTAAGGAAATAGGCAATTACTGTCTTAAAAAATTAAATGTCATGAAATTTCAAACTCCATTTGTTTCTGATAAATATCTTGCAACTTGTGACAGAGGTTGCTGGAAATCTCCTCTAAGAGCAGTGTCACGTTGGCCAAGAAGTGTTTGATCTGTGCTCTAGCCTTTTCTTCATGTGGGTTGGACTGGCCTATAGTCAGATAAAAAAATCATCTGGTTAGTTTAGTTTTTAAAAATAAATTTGAGCCAGTCAGTCTTCACTTTATAGCAGCTATACCCAATCTATCCAGAGAAGTAGTTAAAACTAGGAATAGGCCAGCCTTAAGACACCACTTGGCAACTTACTTGAACTTTATAGAGGGAGTCTGAAATTTTGATCTATGTGTTTTCAAGCTTTGGCTGAAGTCCAGCTCTACCTACTACCCAAGAAGGCTTGGTTGGACGGCGTGTACTCTGTTGGATGTGCATCCGCGAGGCAAACCAGCAGTGTTTACACACGTTGGCATCTGAGTCACCTCCACATTTCACTGGGTCGTAATTTCTGATGTAAAACATGTTCAGTAGGTTGGGTTTAAATGGCCGCRCAGATATTTGGGCATCAGCCTGTCTTTAGATTTTTGTCTTAGAAGGTTTATTTGGCTCTAATCCAGTCTTACATTATTTTTTTGCCATATAATGTGATCTGCACTTACAGTACTCGTGTGAATTAGGGGAATACCCTGACACCCATCAAACATACCAGCATCAAATCCTGAGGCCCAGATTTTTAGTTAAAGAGCCTAACAATGCCACTAGTCCTTTTCAAAAGGACCGTTAGGTCTAAATCCCAATGGTTTGAATGAACTTACTGGCTTCAAAACCAAGCAGAAATTCCTCCAGTTTTACCTGTGCTGTTGGCCCAAACGCTTGTAAACAATCTCTTCCTTAGAAGTTGAAAGTCTCATGAAATTAATTCTTCAGTGATTGCCCTGAAAGTCTGGAAATAGTCTTTCATGCTATAGTGTTCAACTTTGGGGAATGACATGAGATGCTTTATTCCTAGAAATCTGCGAGGCTTGAAGACAGGGCAAGAAAAGGCCAATGGGTCTCTTCTGACATGCCACGCTACTATGGACTGGAATTTTCTTAGTCGTTAATCCTCATTGGGAAATGTATCACCGTCTATTGCCTTTACGTTGCCACGGTTGTATCAGAGACAACAGAAGCAGAGGCAGAGTCGCCAACTGTGGTGGGCTAGGACGCCCAGTCAAACACGGCGGCTTGGGCTTTAGCTTGCGTTTGTGATGGAGCACAGCTCATCTGTCACCGCTACTACAGCCCGCCTGAGGCAGCGGGAATTAATTACAAAGCTTGAGAAGAAAAGTCAGTAACAGAATTGAAATATTCCCATCGGTTTCTCTTGAATTAGATCTCCCAGATAACGTCTGCTGATGGTAAAATATGATGCCAGGTGAGATAATATTGCTAATTAGAGGGACACTGTGCCCAGTCTTCAGCCAACTCTTGTGAAGCTCCATGAGGTCATGCATGAATAGGCTCCAAGGAAAAAGGCAAAGTGTCAATAAGGATGACTTTCTTCAATAGATTCACCTGCGATAAGCACATTCCAGTGACTCAGTGCAGGATGAGTAGGTGCTGGAATTTTCACATCCATGTAAAAATAATGTAGAATAGAAAAATCCAGTAAATGCCTATTTTTTTCCACAGATTCTATTTAAAATTAGAGATAAGCAATAGCAAATCTGAGGCAGAAAACAAATACCCAGTATCTGTGGACATTTACTGTCATCCCAGGATGCTCTGCTCGTGAGGTAATACTTCGTAGTATGGTGAGAAAAAAAACATGCACAAAATTACTTCCAGTCGGTTCTGAGGTAGGTCCTGAGTGATCAAAATCCCTGTCCTTTGAAACAAATCCAGATCATATTAGTCGTGCAGGCTGTGTTCTGATTCAACGTGGAATTTGTTTTTCCCATCATGTGAGAGAGAAAACGTCCAGTCCAAAAAGGGAGATGTCAGCCTGTACGCAAATTCGCTCATCAGAGAGAAATGATGCCGCAAACACGCAAAGCAGAGAAGCGGGCTTAGCAACATGATAACTTTCTGTATTGCCTTGTGGACAAAACCGCCTTTGAAGGATTAATAACAAACTGAAAGCTCACTGGAAATATCTCGCTTGTTTGTTTTGGCTTCCAGAGCATTTCTAAGTGTAATTACTAGCAGTTGAGAAACGGAGAGGATGAAAAAACTCTTGTGGTTAGTGCACAGGGCGGTGGCTCAGGAGACCTAGGTTGATTTCTAACCTCTGTCGTGGTCCAGTGTCACACAAGAAAAAGAGCCTTTAATCCATCTGCAGCTCGGATCCTTTCCTACAGCAGGGATGAAGCTGCCCTTTGCCTGCCCGGTGCCCGGGCTGCCAGCAGCACAGGCAGCAACTCCTTACACTACAGTGCCTTACACAGCCAGCCCTTCGTGGCCTGCTGATGCTCATGTAATTCGGACAGCGATAATGATGTATCCTTCTTTAAGTGTCCCCAGCGCTTATATATAAGCCTCTGTTAACAGCAACATACTGCTTCAGATGGGGAAAATCCAAAGTTCCTGTGCGCAGATGCGCATCGTTTTAAGCCAGTGGATACGAATGGATTTGTGCTCCGCAAGAATGACTGTCTTTATTAAGATACATGTTTGCTGGGCAGTGACAAATCTTTCCTTTGGAACATAGTGATTAAGGTTTAATTTTATTCTGGATTATAGGCAGCTCCGTTTGCAAACCAGCCCTCATCCAAGTTTGAGCACATATTGCCTGGAAATGAACGTTACTCTCCAACTGCTTAAGCAGCTTTGGATAAGAAATGATGGTTTCAGGAAGATTAGGAGCATAAGAAAGATCTCCAGGCTAAGAGGAAGTTAAGAGAAAGTGCCATCACGAGTTCAGGAAGAAATGCTGCCACCCCTGAGGGTTTGAGTCCTCCAAATCGCTTGGGAGAGTTGGAGAGAGTTGATGGGAAAAGGATGGATTAGTGAAGGTGATGAATTTACAGATGGTGAGCATGAAGACAGCCTATACATATGTGTGTGTGTATATATATATGTATAAATCATCACCAGGAAAATTTATAGGCTTCAGTCTGCTTCGAGAAAAATCAGTGGTTATGGTTCTGGAGGTTTTATTATATGGCAGCAACCAGGAGCATCACATGAGATTAAGTTACAGGTGTCATCTTAAACACAGAGAGGGGTAAAGTCTGTCTTGCCCAGTTCAAGAGCTGTGCAAGGAAGATGGACAGAGGGTGGGAGGAGAAGCAGGGCAGAGGGAAAGGAAGCGAGGGGGGCTGCCCAGCAAAGCTGGGATGCAAATATTTGCCTTGTTATCTAGTACCCTGTTCACGCAGATTATATCTCCTCTGGTGTTTTCTTCATAGGTACATGCCTATTCTGCCATTTAAATACAAGTTATTATTTTTTCTTAAACACATATGTTCGTCCCCCTCTGAGAGCGGTAGGAGGAGGACAGTGTGGATATCCGACGAATCTTTCACCCTCGCTGTAGTGACAGCTTTGATTTGGGAAACAGCTTGGAATAAAGTGCTGGTAATTTTTCATGGAAAAAATAGTGGACATAATTTCTGTGTGTCACAAAGAGGATAGTAGAGAACTGAAATGCCTGGACATGCCATTATCTGAGTGCCAAAATTCTGGATGGATATAAAAGTTAGCGTTTTTAACCCAGAGAAGTAACATTGCAATCATCCCTAATTAAGTAGATTCTGCTTGTTTATTGTTTTCAAGTATCTGCAGCTGTACTCATCAATGTTTCACATTATTCCTTGGCTGTTTTCTCACGTTCAGTCTCTTTGCTGGTTTGATGTCTTGTTCTCTGGAGATTTCTTTCATAAATTTTTACTATTTCCTCAGCAAGNTTTTTTTTTTTTTTTTTTTTTTTTATTCCAAATGAATGTTGTCACTGTGGGATGGTGTAGTGAGAGGAGAAAGTCAAGCAGTGGAAACTCCTTTAACTGAATGACATGGAAAAACCCCTCTGGCTCCCTGTCAGCCAAAGAAGGTCGAATGCAGTCAGAGCTACAACTCTGTCAATGGATCCTAAATCCAGTATTTAATATTGATCTCCAGCTTCATAAATACCATATTGAAAATGGTGACATCAGCCCTGACATCAGCATGATGAAATACAACCAGGACATATAAAAATGACTTCATACTGTCAGATTTGCTCACAGAAACCACCGGAACAAAAATGGGAAGGTTCTTTTGTAAGTTTAATTAGTTATTAGCAATAATGTTTTGTTAGAGGAGCTGCGTAGGCTGGAGGAGTATTGCTTGCTTGCTTGCTATCCAGCAGTCCRTGCTATGCTGGTCAGGCATGATGCTGAGGTGAGATTGAGAGGAGCAAAGCTGGACTGCCTCAGTGGTTGGGGCAAGGGGATATTTGAAATTCATGTTGCAGGCGTTTAAAGCAGATAYTGTGCTCACCTCGGCTCGTTGGCTGCAGGGAGGAGGTTTGCTGGGCATGCCCTATACTGCCCCGCAGCTCAGCCAACGGACCAAAGATGATCTTCAGCTTTGGAGGAGATTTTTGGAGATTCATCTTCAGCTTTGGAGGAGATTTTTGGAGATTCATCTTTCTGTGATCTCCTATACTCCCAACACTAAGCACAGGGTAATAGAAAGGTTCCCAAACAGCAGTGTTTGTACCCTGCTGTTGCACACACATGGAAAGTCAGACTTAGACATGCCCAAGGCGCTGGGCACATTCCCCTGCAGAATAACGGACCTGGGGTCTGCTGCCATCGCTGCCTCTGTCGGTGCTGAGCCTGGGGACGTCCTTTCTGAATTTAATTAAAATCTAGAAGCAGCACCATTAAATCATACAAAGACCACTGGAACATTTTGCGAAAGAGAGTGTTCTAAGTGACCATGGTGGTATTTAGGGAAATGGTTATGAGCTGACAAAAATTCACATGGTAACTATTTTTTAATAAAATGAAGGGGGAAGGAAGAGAACGATTCAGATTTTCCCTTGAAAAGTTTACAAAATTACATTTCACATACCTCAATTATCTCCACCTTCATTTTATATATGAAAATCTGTGCCTACAGAATGAGTCAATAAAAGCCAATAAAATGAGAACAGTATGAGACAGGTCTTTGGATTGTATAAATAAAGGATGGCTGAAGTGACATCATTGGGGCAACAGTGATTTATACCAGCTGAGGATCTGGCCCATAAACCAGGAATAACTCTTTCTGTGCTGTGATTTACGTTCTCCAGTTATTGACTGCTTAGGAATAAGCCCTCTGTTATAAACAATCTGGGAAGCGAAGAAGGCAATTGTGTCTTAATGAGACCATGGTTCAAAGCACTGCCCTGTTACATTGACCCTTCTATAGATCAGAAACTCTCCTTGRTTTAATTACCTTACAGAACCCCAGACTAGACAGCTCCAAAACTTATTTATGCCCCAATTTTTTTTTTTTTTTGGTGCACTTTATAGTGATTTACAATTCAGCCAAGGGACTCTTCAGGCAACCGATGAGAATTGTTTAGAGGGGTTTGCAGTTCGTATGCAATCACATTTTTCCTTAAGAAAAAAAAAAGCCCATTTTGAGACTATAAAGGTCTTGTCTCCTTTCCCAAGCACAAAGAATAAGCAGTTCTGCCTTTTAAGTCTAAAGGACCAAAAACTTCAAGAACAGAATTAGGGGAATTTAAATTAGAGGCAACACACTGCACGCATCTGAAACGTTCCCATTTGAAAGTTCACAATTCAGTCTTGCACGCAGTTTTCAGCAGGTACTACAGGATCGTTCCACCAGGTTTAGCTCCTCTTCAAGGAGATTTTTTTTTCCCTTCAAATCCACGCTATAAAGCAGCGGAAATCATACGATGTTCCCTTCCATTCACATATAAGTGTTCTTTTCTGTCTTAGGATGTCTCACAGCCTCTAATTAGATAAGGCTCAAAATACCCCCAAAAATGAATGAAATACCCAACTATTACATTGTGATTTGTTCTGGAGCAATACTGCACTGCAACCAAATGTGCAGCAAACTGCCTTGGCTCCTCTCGAACGCTTCCTCGGTGCCGCAGCCCATGGGATTTCATCTCGCTGCTGGCAGGGAGGGATGCTCGGAGTCACCACAGCCCAAACCGAGTGTAACCAAACCCAGGGACCACTGCCATCGACCGCGGGGTCACACAGCCCCCCGTGCCCAGAGGTGGCTGATGGCCACTGAACCAGCATGCAAGTTGTCTTTGTGCTACCAAAAGTCTTGGTAAATATTCAATAAACACCAGCCTCTGTGTCAAGCCTTTGAAAATATCTCCTCTGTAAGCTTTTCCCTCATCTCTGTGGATTCAAAGACTTTCATGTTATAGTTGCCAAAAGCCCCTGCATGATTTAAGAGCTAAAATCCCATTGCATTTTCATAATTTACAGTTGGTTTCCAGAGGCTTTGACTGAAAGACACAATTCCCACTCACCTTTCTTCAAAACTCCCGGCGGCGCATCACCTACCCTGAGTCAGGATCTGCTTTTTCCCTTTTCACTAAATCTTTCTCTCCCAGTACCTACCCCTTGGCATTTTCCATCTCCTTCCTTTCTCTGAAAGGTGGAGTTTCAGTCTTTAATGTCCTGGTCTGACCTTGGCACAACTGCTAGCGTCTGTCTCGGTCTCAGGGGGCTTAAAAGTAAGAGCCTGATACAGAAATGAGTCGGGTCCTTTTGCCCTGGACACGAGCACACTACCTGTGCTCAGCAAAGCACCGCGCCAGGTGTCATATTTATATACTGTCATTAATTAGCTCATGCCATTAATTATCACTGATGTTCAAAATGTAGCAGAATTTTGAACAGAAAGCATCCCGTATATTGGCATACCATGTGAATATATTTTTTCTTTATTTTCAAGTCCCTTAAGCAGAAACTTCTACTCCCTCAGGAATGAAGTCTCTTGGGCAAAGTTATAGTATATATTAAGAGAGGAACTTTAACCCATGCTGTAAACCACATATTAATATTTAATAAGCCCCTGCCTTCTTTCAACACAAATAAAATACTATTGCTCTCTGAGCTGAAATATGTTTAAATGGAACAATGATTTATATTTTTCCAAAACAAACAGTCTTCAAGTGAAGTTCTTTTGAAATTATTTGAGAGATATTTTTGTGAATTGGATGGGTGCCTAAAAATGATGTTGTAGATTGTAAGATCTGACAATACCAATAATTACACTGCTATAATTCAGCTTCAGCACCCTACCTTCCTCTGGGTATCAGGACTCCCTTTTTCTCCTTGACGTCTAGGGCATTTTAATGTATTCTAGTTGAACATTTAAATCTACAATCATAAGCTCCTCTGGAAAATATAGTCTTGTATTTTTAGGACTGGAAAAGGACATAGGGAACTTGTTTCTCCCTATTAAAATGATAATAAGTGTCTCCACTAATAGGAGAGGGGAGAAAAGAAAGAGAATAATGTGACAATCGTAATGATCCTACTCTGTCATAAAACAAATATGTTAATAGTGAAATACAATCACCAAACTGTAGAGCTGCTCCGACATCTGGACTGAATTACAGGCGCTCGAACGCGAGCCCGTGCAGCGCTGCGCTGCTGCTGCCGTGCCCCGCGGCCGCGGCAGGTGGATGCGCGGCCCCGCACGGAGCAAGCTCGCGCTGCTTTAATGCTCTTCCAACTCGGCAGAGCCCGTCCTGGTCCCCTCTTAAACTGGGGATGCCGCTGAAGCAGCCCTTAGCGAGATCCATAACCAACGTCGATGCCCCCCCTGCAGTAAAACAGGATTCCCTGGGGAGGTTTTCAGCCTGCAGTTAAAAGAAGGGATTGACTTCTGGGTGCCCCTGCGCACGCATGGCTCCGCTGAATCGCAGGCTGGATCTAATCGTTGATGCGATAAAACATTTCCTGCGTTCTTGATGTTTTTTCTTCACTTCGTTCAGCACACGAAAAKGGGAAAAGGGAAAACAAATGTGGTTTAAAGCCTGGTGGCCAGCGGCAGGCTGCTCGGCCCTGGCATAAGCAAGAACAACCTTTAGGCTGCTGATGCACTCCCTAGGCTTCCGAAGAGCTGTTTTTGATAGTCACGAGCCGGGTTTCAGGAACGCTCTCTGGCCCTGTCTGCTGCACGGTCCTGCCAGGTCCACGTCCGAATCCCAGGGCTGGGATGGTGCTGCATCGCACGTAACCTCCAGGGTCTGCTGAAGTCCCCAGGGCTTTAGGAACCAAACACCTGCAGGACACAGAGCTTACTTAGCTCAGACTTTGAAAGACCATCTATAACACTTACCAGTGTGGTGCCGGTAGTTATGTTAATAAAAGGACCTGGATCCTTAGAGGGTTTAAATAGGTGATGTCCAATCAATGCAGCTACACCACCTCATCCAGCTGAGGGTCTGGCACCTGGCGAAGCATTAGCAACACAGCCCCCAGAGGATAAAATACAAAAGGAAAATAGCTCTGTGTGAAAAGAAAAATGACACCAATAACAACATAGCGAAGCCCTCCCAGGTATCAAATGGCTGAAATGGCTGCAAGCAAATCCTGTGCGTTATCTGGCAAAATATGATTAAAATTATGCCTGTAAGCTCCGTAAGGGGACAGATATGGTACCTATGAAAGTTATATATACTTCAGGGTTTCCCTGTCTCTCTGCGGTCGGATTTGCAGCTTTCTTTCAGAGGTTACTGGAACGGGGAGACCTGGGGTTTGCACCTCTCCTGGCTGGGTGCTGCAGACCTGCCCCTGCCCCATCTCCCCGGGCGGGCAGGGTGCGTGGTCCCCCCGCTTCCCACCTGATGCAAAGGCTGGGTGCCACACTGGCACGACTGTAAAAGCCAATCTAGTCTGCTCTTTTTACTACAAATGGGAGGAGAGGACCAAAAATCGTGGTGATGTACGCTATTGACAGTGCGTCCGGGCTTTTGACTAATTGTAAATCAACATGACGCAGTGGAGTTTCAGAAAGTGAGCTTGGTTTCGGTGTTATTTCAGTAATCTGGTGCTTCTTTAAACATTAACCAAGCCCTACTGCATAAAACCAGAGACACTAAGGGGAGAAAGCACTTCTTGCAGGACATCCCTTCCCCTCAATTTTTTGCTCGGTATTTTTAAGCGCCCTCCTTCGCCCGGTTTTCAGTGCTCCCAAGTGATGGGGACTCCTATCCAGGCAGCAGCTGAGCAGTCCTGTTTATTTATAAGAATGAACCAGAGCCACACAAAAGGTTATGGCTACAGGCCAAATGTCTTTGACATCATAGCCTGTCATTAATGGCATAAATCCTCTGTGATTTCATTTCCCAGTCAGCTAACCAGCATCTATCACAGATTATTTTAAAGGAAAAAATGTCTAAACATTTACCTTCAAACCCCAAACAGATCATATCATTCTATTTTGCCTTCCCAATATTAAATATATTCTCTTGCATATGGCATTTTTATTACAGGTTGCGACCAGTCACGGAGCTTGTTTCAGAGAGAGATATGTACAAAGAGAAGTTTTCTTATTGTTCCCTAAGGGGAAAAACAAAAACGGCATTTCATTTAACAAAAACTTTACTAACCACAATACTTTGCTGTTTTAATGTATTTTTGTTCCCCTGCTTGTGCACCAGATCTCTATCTGGTCGTTCATTTTGAGGGAGAGAAAAATTAAAAAGGTTGCTCTCTCTGCTACAGCTTCTTAAATCTGAGAACATTTAATGTGGACAGGCCAGAACAGTTTTACTTCAGACCATGCCTGTCCCTTCTTTTCCATAAAATGATTGTGGTTCTGTGCAAAACATTAGCAAATGACTCAGAGCATGAAAGGACCGAATATACATGTAATGCCTGAGTATTTTTATTTAAAACACCTTGGTATTTGAAGTCTTACTGACCTTGGTATATTTGCTGGTAGACAATACACTGCTTGATAATAAGCCTTGATATTTGACCAGTCATTGCTGGTTACGTTAGATTGGGCCTAAAAAGAACAAGAAATGTTTTCCAAACCGGGGCTGGTACTAAACCTGCAGGGGTAAACCGGGAACTCTTCTACACTTCTATGCAAAAGCAGATAGTCAGAGAGTCGGTTTTGATCTCACTTTTTTGCGTATAAACCTGAAATCACTGAAATTAGTCCAGATTACACCATTTGAGAGGAAAAGAACCTGACGGGGCTGCCTCCAGAAGGAAACGTCCATAATGTAATGTACAGCACTCACTTATCAGCTCTCATCTCGAAAGCGCCCTGCAAGGAGAAGTTAATTATACGCAATTACAGATGAATTCTGAGATCCGAATGAATTCAAAGGAAGAAAACTTAGGATCAGATCAAGTCCATTTCACGTCTGCTGCACAAAGGGCAGAATTACCCAGCCAATTTGGTACGTGGCGGTAGCAGTTAGGCTGAGGCAGCGAGCGCGATCCTCCTGATGCCAGTGCAAACTCCCGCGGGCTGTATTTTTTCAGTCCCTGATGCCTGTAGGTCGCAGGGGAAGGGAGCATCACAAGGAGCACCAGGCAGCGAGCAGCGTGCCAAGGGGCCAGGGCAACGCAGCCGGGAGGCTGCCCCAGCCTGAGAAGGTACACCTGAATTTTCCCAATGCAGAAAATAATACGTAAGGGCACGCGAGCAAGACTGGCTGAGCAAATGCCGTCTCCCCACCCTCTTTGGCCACCCTGCGGTGTTGAGAAGAGAAAGGACAGAACTGGAGCTGGACATGACAGCACGAACCCTAAGTTCCCATTTGAGCCATCACTCTTGCCTTCATCCCACGTTAACCCTGTACCCAAAAGCCCTCACCACCAACAAAGAATAACAAAAGGACCTCGCGCGTACCTTAGCAAATATAAATTAGATGTTTCCTTTTTTTGAGCTGTCTGGAATCTCAGGAGGCACCCGCAAGCAAACGCTACCCAGACGTGCAGACAGCACGGATGTGTCAGAGCACTCATGTGAGAGCCAAAGTTAAAATATGCCTGCAAAGCACCAGTAGCTCCATTCTTATGACTAACGCATCCCAAAGGTGCCATAACATGCACTGATGCAATGAATTCTGGGGCGCTGGAAGGAGTACAGTGAGAGGAGGAGCTGGAGAGGAGAGTTTCTTAGGAAAGCCAGCAAGTTATTTTTCCACAATTTATCATACTACTTTTACACTGTGAGTTAGCCTTTTCCTCCAACTGCAGAGATGAAAAGTCACACAACTCCAGCATGAATTAAGCCAGCCAAGAAAAAGAAAAGCAGCTTTCTCTGCTCCCCAGGGCATATATTATGCCTATTTGTTAACATTTTTTGATATGTGGAGGAGACAAACTTCAAGGAAGGAATGCGGCCATCTCCTATCTGAAACAAAATCTACCATGTTGGAACGGGCTGGACGTGTTTAGTTAGGAAGATGTGTTAGGGGCAGTAATATATTTGAGTGGTAATGCTTACATTTTTCAGCGCAAATAATACAACGTGGTGCTGCCCTTGTGAATAAAAATCACATGATGGACTCTCACAGTGCTGGTGGAAATAATAAATAGCACATCTGCACCCTGGCAGAAGAATAAGGTGTGTGCCCGAGCAGAGCAGGAGGGAGGTCAGTACCGAGGCAGACCCCAACCACCACGGTCGCAGAAGCTCCCAGGGTTTTCGTGCTCCCGTGGATGACGAGCTGAGCGTCAGCAAAACTTCATGAGCCTTTAGAGTAGATAAAGTTACCTGTAAACGTGTTGGGAAGCTTCCTCCGGAACAGCCATCAGCAAGAACCATCACCTGAAGCAACCCTTCCAGGGACATGGAAATATCCGTGGAAGGAAACCTGCAAGATTTGAAGTGTGTGGCGTGAGGCTCTGAAGCAATACATAATTAATTATATCTCAAATACATGCAAATAACTTACACGCGTAACAAAATCTCCAAGTCTGAAAACCCAGAATATGAAAGACTGCGACTGTTTAATCATTTACTGTAATAGCAGTATTGTCATTAAAAAGGCGCCACGATGCGATTCTTGCAGCAGATGAAAAGGAGGGACAATACATGCAAATGCTACTCGCATTTTCTTTTCCTGCTCTCCCAGTGGTTTAATTTACATCTGATGAGACTACAGTTTTAAGGAGGAGAATGGCACATTAGTCTCACTGGTAATACTGCTCAGGATGAAAGCACTCTCATTATTCGCACTGAAAGATCCAGATTTGCTTAAATAAGAACTGTCACAACATGCTGAGGTCCAGGGATTCATAGGGGAGCTAGTCTGACATATCTGAAGCTGATTTGCATTAATTTATGCATGTTACATAGTCTGTTTGTCCAATGGTTCTAAAGATGTTTAGTCAATGCATACCTTGAGTTAATACAATAGAAAAACTGTCAGATAATACGCCAAGGGACGAGCACAGCAATTCTGGCAACCCCTCCTCATTAAACGCCAGGCGTAAAAAACTGCAGAAGGATTTCATCGCAGCAGTTAATGAGCTATAAATATTGAAAATTCCAAGATGCTCCATCTACATGAAAATGTTGCTACTATAAAGGTGAATACCAAATCCGCAAGGGTCCTTGAGATCAAAGCCTGGTGAAGAGTGTCACCGGGATGAGAGAGAAAAGAAGGGGGAAAGGATGAGAAGGGCAGAAATAAACTCCCGAGCCTGCTGGGAGATAGCTTTGGAAAACTTGAGATGACGACCCTAATACAGCTGCAGTACTGGCTCTAATTAGGATAAATCAGGGCTTCCCTAATTGCTTTTAATCCCCTTGGCTTCCTTGAAAACAGGAGTGACCATGCACAAGGCGTGCAGCCCCGTGCCGGAGCGCGTGGCACGTGGAGGAGGGCACCGTGTCGGAGATCCGCAGCCTCCTTACCCCGCTGGTGCTCTCAGAGGCAATTTTCCAGATGGGATCAAGATTTGCAGGCTGGCCAGATAGAGAGGGGAGGAGGAAGGCCAAGGACACCGGGATCTGCAGGAGCACCTGTCTCCATCAGCACAGCCTTTGCAAAGCAAGATGCAGCTGACATGATGCCTTCCTCAATTGAATGAATTGTTTTCCTTTTCCAGATGTTGTCGTTACAATCACCCAAAACCCCTGCAGATCGGTGTCCTTCGGGTGGAGCTACTGAGCTTGCTATAAAGAGCAGATGGAGCATTTTTGTACTCCATTTGCTTTGAAATGCAGTGTGTGCATTTGAGCTGCGCTGTACCTTTATTAACTTTATTTTCCTTTAAAGCCTTTTTTTTCCCTTCAATTAGCTGCTGGGCTTCTTAGTAGAGGGTAGACATCTCTTGCCAAACTCTTGCAGAAGGAAGAATGGAATTCCCTCCGTTTCCATCTGTAGATCACAGAGGTATCCTGAGTCAACTGCAGACAGCCAAAGCTCTCTTGCCTAAGGTGTAAACAGAGGAAAATACCAGCTTTTGATCTGCTTCTACCTTTCCAGCAAAAGTGAAGTCAATGCAAGTATCAACATGGGAAAAAGAAAAAAAAAGAAAAGATTTGCTGATCTGTCTTGAATTCTCTGTGTGCATGCAAAGGACTCACACATAAATAGAGGGGTAAAGATGCAAATGTTGTGGTTAAAAGTAGGCATTCATCCTTCCTGGGAGGTAACAGCCACTGCACCATTTAAGAATTCAAAAGACTTCAAAAATAGAGCTAAAGCGGTATTATTTCTCTGGGTAATCTCTCTGCCCCAGGGTGAGATTCATCCCTGTTCATAAAGATCCTGTGCTATTAAACTACAGAAATCTACCCTTTCCTGTTAGCAGCCTATTGTATATCAATTAAATGAAACTCCGATAATGATTTCGGTGGAAGCAGTATCTTCGAGTTTATTAGTCTCGGGCAACACTAGCAGCCAGATTTTTCTCAAAGCATAATAATTAAGAAATTTCTTAGGTAGTGACCTCAGAGTGCTCTGGTTTGGTTTGTTCTTTATTTACAGCTGAGCGTCGGTATTTGCAGGCTGGAGCAGCGGGTTCCCAGGGCAGCGGTGGGAGGCTCGGGCAGCCCGGCGAGCACAGCAGCTGTGTCCCTGCTGCTTGCGGGCTCCAAGCCTGGATGAAACACAGGCATAGCCGTGAGGCACCTTGCATGCCATGTAATGCAAAATAATTAATGAGTTAATTTGCATATCAAATCTAGTTTATGCACAGCAAGACATTTTGCCTTTTAAAAAGAAAAAAAAGAAAGAGTTAGTAAAATATCAATCCTGGAAAGCAAGAGCCTATGGCTTCCTACCTGCTGCCGCAGGGAAGGTCTCCCCAAGGAGCCAACGTGCTTCTTGCAGCAGGAGGGAGCGGGGTTTCCCCGGGGGATCCTCCCCCCGGCTGCCTGGTTACGAGGAATAACCAGAGCAAGGCCAGGTTTGGGCATACAGGGCCTAATACTTGGTCTTGACCTTGGTTCCTGAGTCTCCCTGAAATCTGCTACGGCTGGGAGGTGCAGAGAGGAGGGTATCCAACAAGGACAGGAGATCTATGCCACAGCTTGTGACCCCATTTTGCACAGCTTCCCAACCAGAGTGAGTCAGTAGCTATTTCACAATTTAATATATGAGTTTCAATGTAGATTTAAAAAAAAAAAAAAAAAAAAAAATCTGTTTCCAGTATCTATGGGTTGAAATCCAAGCCAGTGAGGCAGGAAAAGGCAAGAGCAGTATTTTTTTGGTAAAGAATAATATAAAATCTATATATTGCTGAAACAGGTATGTTTGTAGCCCCTTCGTGTCCTGCCCACCCACAACTACAAAATGCATTGGCCTGCATATAACAACCTGGATTTGCACACTCAGTAAAGCTGTAAATGTTGGTGCTAGATTAAAGACTGTAATTTAGAGAAAACTTTGGAAGTAGAAAAAGAATGATATTTTCAAGACTCATATTTCATTTTTATATTCTTGAACTTTCTATAATTTTCATTGCTTTCACTTTTCTGTCCTGTCCCCAGACACTGGCAAACCAGCGGAAACATCTCCATGATCTGCAGGAGAGGACAAAGCAAAGGCAATGCATCAAGCTAGAAAGAGGGAAAGGCTTCAGGTGGCCATGAGGGTTATAAAATGATGTTAACTCCCTGCAAAATAAAGTCTACCCTAGGCACAAGATAAACGGAAGGATTTAGCTGTGGATTTCGGTTCCGTCTGGAGAACTGCCAAAAGCACGGAGCAGCCTGCTGCAGGTCTTGGTACGGCACGGTAGCCGGTGTTACCGTGCCTGCCTCTGACGCTTGTGCTGGATGTGATACGAATGGTTCATGTGAGGCTGCTGGTGTTCCCCTGGCAGCGTATGCTCCCGGGACAGCGTTCCTTCCCTTTCTCCTAATAGAAGAAATAGCGGATTGCCGTGAGCGGTTACATACTGCTGTCGCTTCCCACCTCTCAGCGGCCGTGGTTCCCATGTAACTGCTCAATTCACAAAGACCTGTTCCTGTTCCCTCACCTGGAACTTTGAAATTTTCATCTCAAACTCCACCAAGTGACTCCACAATCATCGAGCTGATTTTACTCGTCTTCTAATTTCCCTGAAACGCCATTGCAGTTGGTGCAGGTGGTGATCAGAGTTTGGCTTTGCTTGGTGGGTTAGGGAGAGCTGCAGGACTCCTACTGCTCTTTGGCTTCCCCCATGAGGACGCATGGCTTTTCTGTTTGCAGCATCAACAGTCCTGTTCTGACTTCCATCACGGCTTCTGAGCTGTGAACAGCTCTGCAAATTGTCAGTTCGTTGAATTTAGAGAAAAGTTTGCAAGTGCTTTTAGATCCTACCTGTCTGGAAGCCAATGGGGGACGAGTTATCTGAATAGAGGTGAAACAGCCGAATCTTGCACAGCAAAGAGCAAATGGAGAGAGAAGCAAAAATCAGTCTGAAAAATTGGCAAACTCCCTCCCCAGTCTATCTCACACAGGTTTACCAAAGTACGACTCCTTACGCTGCTGCCCTGAGGGGTGCAAGAAGCCGTGGGGACCCCAAACGTGCTCTGAACCCCCCTGCAAAGCTGACAGCCCTGTCCCCAAAGAGCTGCCAAGCCCCTCACACCAGGACAAATGAGCTAATCCAGACAAGGTAGGTGTTGAATCCCAGGGTGCATGTCTCATCCAAAACCTTCACTGCAAGGTCATCTCCACCTGCCAAGAATCCAGAACCATGAAACAGGATCCCCTGAAGTCACAAGTTTAATTTAAACATTTTGAAAGAATGGCCATTTCTTTAAACATTATTATATATTTTTTGCACACCTACGAAGCCTGCAGTCTTCAGCATGAGCTTGGCACGTCAAAAGAATCAGGAAGCACTGCTAGTTTGATGAGAAAACTGGGAAAACGGGAAACGGCTGGTGCAGCTTTCTCTAACGCACGTTCTTGTGCTGCCTGCCGAGGGCACAGGCACCCAGCGAGCAGCAGGCAGYGTTGCCTGTATCCTGCTATTGCTGGCATGCCAACACCCGCGCTGTTACGTCTTCTGTGGCATTTTACTCATGCCGTCTAGATTCAGGTAGCATATGCTTGTGTCCTGCAGTGCATGCTTGATGCTTGCTAGATGCATCCAGCTAGTATGGGAGGGAGAAGAATTGAGCTATTACCTTGCTAGCTACCAAAATACGCCGACTGTGTTTTGTTGCTATATTTATGCTGACTCCACCTGACCGGACGAGTGGCCAGAAAGAGAAGGGAAAAGCACTGACAGGAGAGGGTGCTAACGATTTAGGCAACGGGAGCGAGCCAGGCAGAATATGCAGATAGTGGCCCCCGACCCGCTGCCCCTGCTGCAAACATCAAAGCCAGGGTGAGATCAGTGAGCGGCTCTCACAGAGGATGCTTTTCAGTAGGGAGAATAAGCAGATCCAGGCTGCGACAGCTAATCTGTATCTCTAAATCCAGCCCTGTAATTATTATTATAAGCTTTTCAAGAGACCATTAGATTTGAAAAGTAAATTTGAATTTATAAATGGAGTCCTTCTAGATAGGGTCAGGGCTCCATCTGAGGGATCATTTAATAGCATTACAGACTGATAAAAAGTTTGAAAAATCAGCAGAGGGGTGAAAACTGCGTTGAAACGCTTCACGGCCATCCTCAGCCACTGCAGCGTGTTTGATTCCGGTTAGATCAGCAGTTTCGAGCTGAGTCACAGTGTGCAGCCTCAATATCTGCCCTGGAGGCCACACACAAACAGCRGGAAAGGAGTTTTCCAACCCCGACAAATAAGGGCACTGAGTCTCTCTTCGGTTACTGGAGGCCCGTCCCCGTTACGCTTCCCCGTCCCGTTACACAAAAACCCAGCTCCACGCTTGCGACGTCAGGCTCAGGACTCCAGACGAATGAGGCGTCTATGAAGATTGCAGCGAGCGTGGTTGGAATTGAGCTGAAATTGGAATTGAGCACCATTTCAATAAGGGGATGTTCCAGGCAGCCATGAAACACGGGGATTTGAAGATGAGTTTCCTGCTTAATTTTTTAATCCCTTTCCCAATCTTTCAATGCGCTCGCTTATGCTCTGTGTTTTCATTCCCCCCCCCCTCCCCTTCCCCTGCTTTGTAGTTTATGCAGACTTTGAGCTTTTTTTCCATTTCATACAACTTGTGGCTAATGATCTGGACCTCGGCCGTCCCAGGTATGACCTTAAGAAAGTCCCTCGGTCTCTCTGGGGCAGATCTTCCTTCGGTGCAAGTTGCCTTACACCAGCACCGTGTTTGTGTTCTCATCTGGGAAATAATGATGGTACCACCTTTCCTCCTGCCGTTCTCAAGGGAGAGAACGACCTGTCTCTTCCTAAAGTGCTTCAGACAATGACTGTGCTCAGAGAGCCGTAAACACAGCTATAGAATAACCTCCAGACCCATCTCCCCAGTTCATTTACATACATGCTGCACACACCAGTTCATTCTCAATTTTTTTTTTATTTATTTAGAAATAATAAAATAAGACATAATATATAAAAATCTGTACAATCCACAATTTGTGCAGTACATTAGGAAGACTTTGATACAAAAAGGCTGCAAACAGGAAAATAGTAATGGACAACTGTCAGATGCCTAGATTGTTCACCTTACAATAGCTGCAGGCCAAAAGTCATTACAAAATCATTTTCTCGTTGGCTGTGGGATGGCAACTATGCAGCACCCTTCTACTTTACAATGGTCGTGAGCAGCCATAATTTAAAGACATTACAGTACTTCTCAGTTTTACCTTGTAATCCATTATGAAAAAGAAGACCTAAGAGAACAAATAAAACATCTGGACCCTTTGTCTTTTCCGAGAAGAGCAAGTGCTAAACTAACAACACAGAAGTTTATCATGGCTGGGAGAGAGTATCATTAAACACGGCTGATAAGTAATGATTTCTACCCTTGCTAATTAACGAAGGACAACTCGCACAGAAGAGACAGAGGGAAGAAGAGATCCATCCCCACCTGCCTCGGAAATGCTTTTAGTCACTGTACGCAGTACTATGTTTTAGACAATGTGTCTCATTCAAGTATTTTCAGGGAAGGGCAGAAATAACATATTCCCCCCCAGACCCTAAGCGAAATACAGTATACACCACCTGTGCGAGCTGGTTCAGCCAACTTTATCCTTGATAAAGAGGCCGAACCAACGCCTGTTGGAGTCTGCGGGTAGAGCTCGGTCAGTTTAAAGGGCCCCTAATTAAGCATCAGCTTGGCCCAGGATCATCGGGAACTGAAGAAACGCTGTCAGTCACTGTGTAGTCCTTAAAAATAACAACATTTTTAAAAATGACTAACCCAATTTGCTGCTGTAGAAGTGTGCTACAATAGTCTGTCCTCTACTGGGCTTACCACGGCGTGTTGAGAAACACAGAAATGACGGACAAGGGGGAAGGGTACCATGGAGTGTACATTGCAGGTCTCTTTCTAGCAGCTTCCCGGAGCCAGAGGCTGAGTGCAATTCTGCAATGTAAGAGTCAATCGGCAAAGACAAAGGGTTATTAAAAAAAAAAAAAGAAAAAGAATGCAGCAGAGAGTGTAATGGATTACCTCAATGCACACCCTCGACAAGACTAGCACTCGGAAAGCTGGTAACTTTTAAAAATGCCAGTAACTAGAACATGTTTTCAAATTAAAAGTCCATGCTTAAAAATAAATAAAGAGAAGTTCATAGCATTAGGAATCCTATAAGGCTTGCAAGTATTTGCTAAAAATCATGCTAACCGGTAGCATCTAGGTACTAGCTAGCCGAGACTGCCGAGCAGAATTTATACTTTTTGTGGCCTTTTCTTTTTCTTCTTCTCCTTGTCCTCCTTTACAGACTTCTATTTACATTTGGCTTTAAATATGAAAATACTTGATAAACTTTATAAAATGTACATTTTAAAAATATTTCTGAAAAACTGACTTGAAAAACAAAACAAAACAAAACAAAAAAAACCCCAAAACCCAAAACCTCTGCACCAGAAATGTTAAGGGGGAGGGGATTTGATTTTTTTCTCTGAATTTCTCTTGCTTTAAAGAAACAAGCTGAATCCTGCATTTCCCCGTCCCCCGTCTCTCATCCCTCCCTCAAACATCTCAAGTATCATTTAGGGGGAGCACTGTGCAGCTGGGGGATGCTGACCTGGAGAAAAGGTCCCCTTGCTCCCGCTCAGCCTCCCTTTTCCATCCCTTCCCCATCGCGTTTTCATGCACCCTCTGTTTCACTGAATACTCTTTGGTTTAGTTATTTTCCTTTTACAAGAATATCACAATAGCAGCACTAGCAGCACTCAGTTGTCTTCACCACTGTTGACCCAGAAACTGCAATCAAATCGCCTTTATATGTTCAGCCTTTCCTTTCTTTTACGTCCCCCCACCCCAGTAACAGCCTTAGTACTTGCACTTAATCATCTGCCCTCTCTAGTAGCCAAATCTATGTTTACAATGTCGAATTTCCACAGTTTCGAACCCACCCACTGTAGATACCATCTTATCAGAAACCATTTCATTGCAGGCATTTCTTTCAGGCAGGGCTGGAAGGGGCCAGAGGCCTTCACAGATATCCGTTTGCAGAAGACATTAGACCTAGAACAAGCTGTTTTTTAATGGCATACAGTGATCCAATACTGCAAGAGTCGACTAGGATTATCGTCCCCACCACCACCCCTCTCCACCCGCTCCGCGGGGAGCAGGYGCAAAGCGCAGGTTGGCTGTCTCCTTGATCTTAGAGGCACAGAGAATTTAAAGCCGCCGGGGTGAAGGAGCCAAAATACCGCTAGAGCCAGAGCTTCACAGGTCACAAAATCTGCTCAGGGCTCGGTGAGATGTCTCATCCCCTGGCCACTCAGTTGGGGTTTGCTGGGGAGCGGAGGCAGGAGATGGCCCTCGCTTTGCAGCCTCATCCTCCCCACATGAGCTGGAAAATACACTTTCTGACACCCTTGCCCTGCTGAAGAGAAGCATTTTTTACAAAATGCTACAGTCCCTGTGCCATTCCCAAGTGCTGTGTGGTAAAAGTTGTTTTCTCTTTGCCCCTCCGTTACCCTCTCCCTTCCTCTTCAAAAACCTCTTCCCGGGGATTTATCTTATCGCTCGGCTCATCTGCGCCTGAACGCCTGCTCCAGCAGCGTTAGCCTCTAGCATCGATCAGCAGCTTCGCGTGTCGCTGGCAGAGTTTAACGGGTAACACATCGGCAGCCAAGGGCTCGGGTCAGACGCCTGCAGCACACAGAGGATGGCTCAGTTTTCAGGAGGCTAGCGCCGGTTTGGGAATGCGTGCACTAACACTTGACCTTCTGCTGCAGCCCGGCTCGGCGAGCGGCCGGGGAGGACAGATGTTTGCTTGTTTGCTTTCCCCCAACTGCGTTTCTCCTTACAAGAAAGGAAGGGAATTGATTTCCCCATAGAAGAGCAGGGGGGAAGGGGAGGAGTCCTAGCTCACTTTAGCTCCGAGTCTTAAGCTTTTAGAATAAGGTGCAAAATAAAGGTCTTGAAAAGAAAAG
>JAYKAV010000223.1:2694279-2705212 GCA_035582835.1 Phoebastria nigripes
CCCCCCCCCGCCGGGAAAGGCTTTTGCAGGACTTCACTGGGAACGTGGGAAGGTCCCGTGTGGGGTCTCTATGCCTACTCGCTCCAGCTTTCTTGTCTCGGGCTGGTGTCCGAGGCCCCGTGTAGTAAGGCAAAATACCGGAGAGAGAATAGTTTTGTTCCTTTTGTTCCTTTCTTTACTTCCGTGAAGGGAAATGCTAAGATGCAGGGTGTCTCGTCACAAACGCCCAACCCTAACACGCACTAGCAGCAAGTCAAGCATACTGCAGCACAGCTATTAAGCTTAACATCCTTCTCTGTCACTGAAATCAAACATCCCTTCCAGAACAAGAGCTTTGATCCCTGGACTAGGATCTTTTGGATCAAGGCTGGAAGCAAGAGAAGTGTTTGCCTGGCTGCAGAACGTAGGATCCATTTCTTTGTTTCATGGATCACCTGTGGCAGCTCGATCCGCAGGCTGGCTGGCCATTGTTGAAATATGCAGAAATCAAAATGATTTTTAATAGCTTGTCCTCCCTACAGTGGACGTGGCCTAAGACAAAGAAAACAAGGATGAAACGTCCGGCTGGGAGCCTTGCAGGAACAAAAACAGCCTTGTAAGCAGACTCTGAAGTTTGCCAAACTCCAGCTCTGATGGACAGTGCAGGGGTGTTAGTTTCCGAGGCAGGTGTCCGCTGCCGCAACGCTCTCCTGCTGCCCTCGGAAAGCCGAGTTCCCGAGTGCTAACAGCTGAAATGCATCAGGGAGCCCTGCGTGGTGTGCTGGAAAAAGAAGAGCGAAGGTAACTGCTGAATGCAAGGGTTGCAGACCACACAAGGCTTTAGAAACTGGCGTGAACACCTTGAATTGCGACCCAGCACTGCAATGGTAACCTCTGCAACACCCGGAGAACGGGTGCTGGGGATGCTTCTGGGACAAGACAGCATTAATCAGCAGTCAGGTCTCCTGCCTGGAGCTGCTGAGGGATAGACTGGTCCAAGTGGGTCGGCCACTCTCCTCCAGGGAGCTTCCTTACAATGTCCAGAACAGGCTCTAAATATGATTCCCTACTTTCCACAGCAATGCCAGGGCCTGCAGTCACTCGTAGTTGCTTAAACTGTCCTCCTCCTCCTCATTTGTTTCATAAGTTTACAACTCTGACATTAGCTGTCTTTAAATACTCAGTGAAAATGCTTTGCCCAAATGCTTTCTCATGGAGTAAAGGCTTTAGGAACACATTCCTCATATAGTTGCTGAACAATTTCCACTGACTGCCATTACTGTCACTTACAGCATTTGCCGAGTTCCCTGTACTCCGAATGAGGAAGCACCGCATTGTTGCAGCAACAAATACAATGGCCAAATGCAGCTGGTTTTAAAAGTCCCCAGTGTTATGTGTGCAGGATATGCAAAATTTACATGATGGGGAGAGGGGAAGAAAAGACAAGTGCTTGTGTATATTGAGCAATCTGGCATGTTGGGCAATCATATTGTTTATGAGTTATTCTTGGGTGATTCTGTTCATTTTTAAGCAGAAGAAAAGTCCTATAACACAGGTAAGTTTCTTATTATTGATAAATCTGGAAAAAAAAATCTGTAAGAGGGAATGGCCTGGCTGAAATTTGTCTAAGAAAAAGCATCCTGCTTTGTTGCTGGCTCCTTTTCTTACACCTCCTACACAAAGGTAGTGCCACAAAATGGCACTTATTTTATTCATTCAGTAAGACGAAGATCATTAAATCCACAGGATTTGAAAGCCATAGGCACAAATACTTCACAGTACCTATATGGGAGAAAAAAAATCCCTCATCCTCTGAGTGTATGTGTGCTTCCTATGAACAGCTAAAATAGCAACAATTTGACCCACCTTGAAGAAGTACATGCTCATCTATATGTAAGTGAAATAAAGTAGAGCTGTGATCCACTAGTGCTAAGAGATGCTCTGCTGAGAATACACGCAGTTTGCTGGGGGTTGGGTTCGACAAATCTCTGCACAATATCCACAAGATATTACAGATTACAGCCTGACCTCGTAGACTCTTACTCAGCCTTTACTCACGCAAACCGACTGATAAAGACTACAGACCTACTAGACCCAGAGATCCCAGATCCGCTGGTATGAGTAAGGCTTACTCACAGCAGTACAGACTTGCAGGTCAAGCCATTTAGCATTTCATACTGAAGAAGGGCAGAGCATATACATCGTGACTATTTTACAGCTTTTTTAAAGTCGGAACAGCTCTGCCCAGAAAGCTCTTCTTAGAATGAAATATCGATTCTAATCTATTATACAGATAACGAGAACCATAACAAAGCCATTTCTCGTCTGCATGGACTTCAGCAAGAGAAGTACTTCCAAACCCCCCAAACAGGGAAGTTGAAGTTACAAGAAAAGTTTCTAAAAAACCCTTTCCTGTTGCAACAAGCCAGGACAAAGAGGGTGAGTGACAGCTGAAAACTTAACCCTCAAGAGTGAGTGAGGGTTTGTTTTCCTTCTCTCAATGAATGGTTTTCTAATTTGAGGTAGTCTAGCTACAGAAGTCTCTTACTGCCTCGCTACAGAGCCTCCTGACTGAAATGTTAGAAGAGCTATGCGAAATGGTGATAGTCTGAGGAGTTTTCGAGACAAGATCCGCTATCTGCAGAAGAAACGGTATCGAGGGATAAGAAGGACTCTGGGAAGGCAGAACATTCATATTTCATACCAGTGTAGGAGGTGTAAGAAAAGGAGCCAGCAACAAAGCAGGATGCTTTTTCTTAAGACAAATTCCAGCCAGGCCATATCAGTGAAAGAAGGAGCTTTTTCTCCCCACATTTTCTGTTTTCTGGCATCGTTCTCACCTTTGCCCGTCACAGCCACCCTGTCCCTCAGTCTTGCAGGGATCTGCAGATGCCCTGTGGAAGCAAATCTGAGAGTTGTATTGCAGGCATAGTCCTTGCCAGCTGGGACCAGAGGCTTTAGCCCCTGTCTCACTGCACGGGAGATGTTATTAAATTGCTTTTTCTGTCTTGGCGGTGAAATGACCTAATTATCAGATTGCATTAGTCTTCATCTCTTAAAGTGGCCAAATCTGCTTCGATTCTCAAGGATTTTACTGCCAGCTGAAAATAGCTTAATTGTATTGTACTTGCAAAGAAAACATGGTCTGGTAGAATCAAAGCCGTCGGTTTCCACAAGATGAGAAGAAATGCCATAAATAACGCGTTGGGCTTTTTTTTTGGTCTCACCATTTCCATGCATGTAAACTGGCATAAGTTAGCCTTTCTTCCCTAGCCATTAAGTCAACTGGAAAAAATTCATCAGGAAAAGGTGGTTTCCCCATTCACAGTAAACCCCTGGGGTTTAGACATTAACTGGATCTTTATAGGTCTAATGCTAGGATCTCCAAGGAAAAATGAAGCTACATTTGTAATAGAAGGAATGGCTAAATCCAATGAAAATTCCGCAGAGAGACGGTTACATGTTTGATAAGACTTGAGAGAGCAAATAAATGTATTTTGTGCTTTGCAAGCAAATAGGATATACAGATGTGCAGCCAGTGACACAGTTATATTGGATAATAATGTGTTTGTTCATAGAAGGGGTGAAATAACGACATAGGAAAGTGAATTGGTTTATGTATCTGAGAATAGTGGAACTCACACACCATTCACATTTTCTTCTCTCTTTCTTTCCCAGATACTTCGTGTCCAAAATCTTTGCTTAAGATTTCAGGCTGTCTTATTTAGTCTTATTCTAAAGTCAAATCACCAGCTAGTGACTGTATGTTGAAAAAAATTAAGTATATACTTTCAGTCTTTGCTACTGCAGATGGTGGATGTGGGAAGCAAGGTGAAGAAATCTGGAAATAATGGATTACAAACRGTAATCCATAGCTAACAGTAAGTGCATATAACTAGCAATCCAACAGCAACCCAAGAAGTTCTGCCAATGAAAACTTATTTCCAACACTATATTCCATGTGGTTCAATTCTCAATAAATTAAGAAGCCTAATTTAAAGGATCTTTAATTTCCAGCTAAACTTTCAGACCCAACAAAATATGATAAATACCTGTTGGTAAAAAGTGAGCTCTCTCAGCTCTCAACACATGCTTACCTCTGCAGGGTCAAAGGCCTTAAAATGATTAGGGAATGTTAATCCATTATTTAATGTACACCTTGCACATTATTTTCTAGAAGCCTTGCTGTAGCAAGACAGTTGTATTACCATTTGGTGATCTATTTTCACAATTTAGGATTGTGGATAATCTTTCAGAAATGCAATAAACTTAAGGGACATCTAGCATCCATTTGTGACATGGCAATATTCTATATTGCTCCTTGTCCAGCCCTCAGTCAGCTGTGGCAATTTGTCCTCAAAGGCGGCAGTGGGGAATATATGTTGGGATTAATGAGAAGTGATAAAACTGACCAAGCAATTGCATATTAATAAGGCTAATATTTTCCTATTAATCTCAAAGTTATCTAATGATCTTCCATAGTTCCCATTCTTTGGATCTCTCAAGGGAAAGGGAGTTAATGGTTAATAAAACTTGCCAGAGTGGTGAGAACATGCTCATGGAGCTGACATAGGGAACTTGACAATTCCTGGAAGGAAAAGGGTTAAGAGCCAGCAACTTACACATACAAAACTGTGTGACTACACTTTCATTCTCTTCCTTACCRCTTCAGTTGCTAGTGTTACTGGCCTGCCAGATTTTCTAAAATCAGGATAGGCTCACGCTCTGCTGAACAGAACAGGGTAAGAATATCTTTGTATTTCTCTGGCTTGCAAACTTTTGGTTATGTAAATACTGTATGTAAGCAGGAGGGCTCTCAAGGGAGTAGATATTCATAGGTTTTTCAATGAGTAACCTGCTGTGGGCTGTCRCTAAAGTCACCTACTTGCTCAAAAGCCCACGTGGTGCTCAGCCAACTTTCAAACTTCCATCTGCAGAGTCCACTGTGCTCATAGACAGTGGCTGGGTCCCTCCCCTGCGGGCAGGAATGAAACCTCAACCTCCTTCCTTGGGGGTTGTCAGGGTTTGATGAGTTGATCCTTATAAATGGTTGTTAGCCAAGGTGTGAGGGTGGGGAGAGCTGCAAGGGGTAAAGATGTGTTTCTGGTCTGCTTCTGTGCCCCTGCAGCATCTTCCCACCAACCTTTCTGGCACAACAGCGTTCTGGTTAGCAAAAAAAAAGTGGTAACCTACCTTCTGGTGTTCTGTGCAGGATGAGGAAGGGGTAATGATTAGAGAGCCATGTTTCCTCAATTTCAGCATGGCTGTAAGAGGAGGGATGAAGCAGAGATCTGCTTCGGCCTTTGTCACCATGTGTGTGCCACCATAGGTGGAAATGTGGAAAATTTCCAATGGGAAAGGGAGTGGCAAGAAAGAATAAAAAGTCAATTGCAATAGAAAGAGCTAGAAACCTTTCGTCTTTTCTAAGCAAAATTAATGCAAAGTACATGCCTTTTCTGCAACTTTCCTACTGACCCACTTGTATTACACAACTTGGTTCACCAAAGTGATTCAAGTTGGGCACCTTCACTTTCTCAGGTGACGTTTGGCAGTTCCTGAGAGAAAGATGATGTGAAATATGTGGGTACACGATGAAACCTGCTTCCAACAGCAGAATACCATACTCAGAAGTGACTCAGAGAACCTCTGTTAAAACCCTACATAGTTTTCCTGCATTGCAATGTGCATATTGCATTTCTGCTGATGATCATTTGTTATCACTGTACTTTATTACCTGTCAGTGTATCCACTCTAGTGAAAACTGCATTTATAAACTCAGAAGCATCTGATTTGTATTAACACCGCATAAACTACTGCTCTCCTTACTTTCTCACGCTTTTTATTTTAGTATATTAGCTTAGATGCAAGTGTGCTCAGTGTTTTCTATCAGTTTGTACCAGAACCTAAGAATTTGCCTGGAGTCCACGACCACAACGTAAATGACAATATCAGAGTTTATTTTCTCTCCTGGAAAGCAAATAAACTTTGCTAAAAACAGAGTGTTAGCTCATTGGCCATTGTGGAAGGAAAAACACAGCAGAAAACAAGCTTAAGTTTCCTGAGGAGCCAGCACTCTGCCTATTTACATCAAATGTGAACTTCCATCTTGATGGCAGTGGTGCAGACCACTCCCTGAGAGGAGACCGGGAGATTGTACGTGTGTTTGTGCTGGCGGTTTCAAAGCACTGTCAGCTCTGATTGAACGCAGCGATTCCTGTCCCGGGTCTGCAGGTGCACCAAAGAGGGTCCTTGAGCTGCTGGAGCTGGTGTAGAGCAGTCCCACCTTGACTGGGAGAGCCTGGGGACCTTTCACAGCCATCACAGCATCTCTTCTCCCCCGCGCCTGCACTTCCCCGGTCAGGAAGCCAAGCTGAGCAAGGAGAGCCTGGCCGGGAGACACGCCGTCCGGGCAATCAGAGGAGTGGATCGCTGGCACAAAATGGCAGTTCAGCCCCGCTTGTAACTCCTGCGTGGCTGGGAAGGAGGTAGACAAATTAAATTAGCTGGCACCTTTCTAAATTTCCCTCAAAACTAAAATTGAACAGATGAGTAAAACCAAACCAAGCTCAAATTGTTGGTTAAACTTCCTGATATTGTTTTTGACTGATTATTTGGACCAGCCCTCCAAGGCCCACCCACTAAAACACCTCTGTCATTTGAAAAATCTTTCGTCAGAGAGGAAATAATCTTCAGCTAGTAAATGCCACAGCTTCCTTTCTTCTGCTATCGTGATCTTGTGCTGCTTATTTGCTTTTCTGATGCCATTTTTTGCCTCCAGGCTAAATTCTGCCTTTCATTTATATGCAGATGCACAGGGGAAGAAGGATTCCTCACCCACCCTTGGGCATCCTGCATTAAAATTTGGGCCAAACGGCATGTCCTGTGCTCTGTTTTGGCCTGATGAAGATGCATAGACAGAGGGAAAGGATGGCCACAGGAGGAGGCTCTCCCCTGTCGTGCACTAGGAAATGTTGCACCTCAGAAGGCGTGAGCCATTTCTTTGTAATCTCCCTAATACTTCAAAAGTTGGCTTTGATCCTCTGATACTATTTGCACTAATGCCCAAACCCTATTAAGCAACCTTGTGACAGAGACTGGAGGGGAAAGGATTGTGCCATTTCCCATCAAGTACTAAAAAATCAGTATGGAAAGTGGTAAAATGTCGAAGCTRCTGCAGCCCACAGTGACTGTGAGACCCGGTGACATCATGGTCCGCCGGTGGCATCACAGGTCCCAGGACCCTGGCAGTTTCCCAGGGCTGTGCTTGCTCTTCACACATGCGGATGGGTGCTGCAGAGAGCAGGTTGCCTTGGGAGCGGACAGGGCTCGCTGCCGGTCCCTTCCCTGCCAGCAGACTGGGCTGGCAGCGTTAGCATTTTCTGCAGTTTGTTGTTGGTGTAAAGCGATTTGCAGAAACATGCAGCCGGTCCGTAGCTCACGAAGAAGACAGGCTGATTACAAGAAGTCCACATTCCTCCTCGGACGCCTCAGACCAGAAAACCACCTTTATTCAGAGCAGCACTTTGATACATATTTCACTTTAATCTAAGCACACACTTAACTTGGGAGCCAAATGCCTACCGAGGCCATCAGTAACGGGGTCGGGCAGAGGGAACATTCAGCACCCAGGTTCTGACTATCTTGATTTGACAAAGGCCAGAGATCACATGTAGAGGCAATCAGTGGCAAAGAGTAAAGAGTGAGAGAGCAAGCGAGAGAGACAAAGAGATAAAGAGAATGAACAGAGGCTTGTCATGTCGCTTGTTACAGTACTGGAAGGTGCTTGTGCTCTCTGACAGCAAAGGTGACATAAAAAACCTTTGCAGAACAAACCAGACCAGAGCACAACGGGCTGGCTTTGTTCATCTCTTCTGATGGGGTGACTCCAGTGCTTAGGATCGAGTGCCAACAATGCCAGACATTTCTGGGTCTTTTGTTAAAAAAACCCCACACCAATCCTCCAAGTTTACAGATGTTAGAAATCACCAACCAATCATCTTTCCTTAATCACCATCTGTGATGCTGGTCACCAGAACCACCGGTGAAGCCAGGGTGGGTGCACAATTAAGGTGAGCATATTTGAAAGCACAAGTGAATGCTGCAGAGAGCTGTTTGCTTTGCATTATTCACACTCTTCAAGCTCTGGCAAATTGCTTTTCCTCTGACCATACTTCACTGTAATTTTTTCAAGCTGAACTGGTTTGGATAGAATAAATGTCTGTTCTGAATCTTCATTAGAAATGTCAATTGACTTTGAATCTTTTTGGAAGGTCCAGAAAGAAATAGAAGACTTTCAAGCATCTTTGTGCTTTTGGTGTCTGGAAGCGGCTTCTCTCACAGGAGAGAAAAGAAAAGAAGCAGATCTATTTGAGTAATTTAATCTCTATAAGGTAATTTACTACAAGGCAACACTTCAGTACTCAGTGCTTTTATTTTCCAGCACACAAGTATCCTTGACCTTGCTCTTCTCTAGCCTCAGTTGTGTTTCAGCTAACTTTTGTAAGAAGAAGCCTCCCTAAGGAGCAAACCTACAAGTCAAAGTCATGACTTCCTTTGCTCAAAAAAGGACCTAGAAGACTGGATCAGCTGTACGTATCTCCTCCCTTTATATGGTTAGGCTGTTCCAGCGCTTTCATCATCTCAGGTAAAATTAGCACTGTAGTAATTACCCTGGGCCGAATGTATGGCTGGTGAAAGTGCACATATTTCAGAGGGATGAAACTTGAGATGGAATTGGCAGGCACCGTCCCCTTTTATTACAGCTAGCATAAGGAAAGTGACGGGAGCTATTTCAGTCCCACATCTACACGTGCAGACATAAACTCACATGCGATGCTTCCGCTCTGCTGTGATTTTCCCGGCTAGAGCTTCACACCCAACATCCTGAGGATTGCTAATGCCAGCGTAAGGTTTTCCAAATCATCCCTCCACATCTTTGGTACAGACCATATCAAAGGAGGTCTGTGGTTTTTGGTCTTCTGTGCTATCAGCCATAGGTTTGCTGAAGGGTGTTGGGAAATGGCTTGTGGCTGGTGGTGTGTACGGGTGTGCAGAGTTGATGTTTTGTGTGACTGTGAAGAACTATATTTGATGGCTTTAGCTGGTATGTCTCCAAAAAGAGGGATAAAATGGGAGGAAAGAGAAAGAAGACCCAGTGAGGCAAAGCGTTATGGGCCCTCTAACAGAGCGGTTGCCAACTCAGGAGTGGCACTCTGCTGTACCCTCTCAAATGAAACAAGTGACAAAAGAAAGGTGGATTTTTTGCCTATGGAAAAAGTGATCACTGAAGAGAAGAGGTTTTAATCAGTATATACAGTGAGTAATTCCAAGAACTGCAATAAAGTACTTACCAAATTTTGTTTCCCGACTCACATCCTACCACAGGTCACTCTGGAAACGGTCCCATTGAAATTGGTGGGGTCACATTTACTTAACATGAGTAAGGCCCTTGACCTGGGCGGGCAAGGAAGGTTTCCCCTTGGGTACACTCACCAGGGTCTTTTTTGATTTCCACYTGGAGATCTGAAAAGAGACCTACCTATTTATGCATAATTCTTATTTTTCATGCCCCATTTAGGGCATGGCTATCACAATGAAGCATTTATCAGTCAAAATTTGAAAATTTATGACACACCCAAAAGGCAACTCTACCCGGACAGCGTGCTAGAGACACCCAATATGGACATTTGTGAGCCACGGTACAGAGCAGTGGTATTGGGGAGGCTTTGGGACTGTCTCCTCTCTACTGCTGTTTTGTACAACGGTCACACATAGGCCGTCAGCTCATTTTGGCACCTGGACTAAGCAGGAATCGTGCCGAATGAACATCAGACCAGTAATAGTCCCTCCCCTGTCAGGCAAGTCTGAGAGACACCCTGTGATCAAAGATGGGGAAACACGAGGAACAAATACAATGCCCAGTAGTCGCAGCAGACCAGCTGCCTGACAGTTGTGGAGCTTCCTACACACGCCGCTGCGAAGGAGAGTCTGAAGAAAGGATGTGAAGAAGGATGATGATATAGACGGTTCAGCAGATGTTTAATTGGAGCTACTCCCATGCGTGAGAGAACGCACGAAGCTGTTCAATGGAAAATGTGCGTTCAGAAGTGGACATGGCACTGAATATGAGATAATTATTAAGGCATTTCTATTTTGGAGCCCTTCTGTGTGTAGTTTTACATAATAAACGTTAGCGGTGCCTTTCTACACGCACACACGTTCCCTGGTCCAAACAAACAAGCAGCTTTTTGCTTCTTGTCACTGATACCTCTTGAAGTAAGTATCTTTGGCCACAAATAGATCATTGCCCTATTTGAAAAGTTCCTAGTGGAGTGTAGCCAGTTTTGACTGGCTATATATACCTAAGCTGGCAAATCAAGCAACCTCTCAGCTTTTGCTTCTATATATAAAGAGGAATGATATAGAATAAATCAGCTGGACGGAGCACATGTCAAATCAATTTTTATACCAAAATCATCTTCCTGAGTTTGATTTATTCTGCTGAGCCTGAGAAGGCAGCTATCGGAAGCCCTAACCTCTGGTCCCAAGTTTGCCTAGGATGGTCAGGCAATACCAGGAATTTGCTGACAACAGGTTCTCCGCTTATGCGGTGGTTATAACACCGCCTTTCTACATGCCATTTAAGAACGGCCGGGGAATCCATCGGCGGGGACAGCACGCCATTCCTCCCAAATCATGATGATTGTGCAACACTGCAAAGCTGACCCCTGAAGGAGTGCTTGAAACAGAGAAACAGAGATGGGGGCTAAACATAAGGGGTTCGTTTGAATTTAYGGCGCTTTTCTCCTAACAGATGCCCACGGGAAGCCACTCAGCGCCCTGCGAGTGAGAGCAGGGCAAGCTCCGCCGGCCCCAGCCGGGGCGAGCGGGGAAAGGGCCGGGGGGACGCGGCGCAGCGCGGGGCGGGGGGGGCGCGGCGCGGCCGCTCCGCCGG